>MU006318.1:222087-373648 GCA_010093695.1 Plenodomus tracheiphilus IPT5
AATACTAGCTATTGTATAGGGCTGTATAGCCTCAAGTTTTGTAGCCATGTTAGTGTTCAGAACGCGCGTTTCGGGGGCCCGCGCGTTTCGGGGTAATCTTCGGTAAACCCACATCCGAGCCTCGGCTCAACCCCAGCTTCTTCCCCAGCAGACTAAGCAGGACGACTATCAGCCCGAACTTGCGATGTCTCCTAATTATTCTTCGTCCTGCTTCTGCATTACTCTGACACACTGCGCGTCTGATCAAAATGGATAGCTCAAGCTTGTTCGACGTGAAAGTATGTACTACCCAACGTGATCCTGCCAATTCCGCATCTCCCACCAGCCTCACTACCACTAGTACTAACACAAGTGTAGGGCAAAGTCGTCCTTGTCACTGGCGGAGCAAAAGGTATCGGCCGCATGATAAGCGAAGGTTTCGTACAGAATGGCGCAACAGTCTACGTATCCTCCCGCGACGCAAAAGCCTGCGAACAAGCCTGCAAGGAAATGAACGCCTTTGGCAAAGGCAAAGCGGATTTTATCCCCGCAGATCTATACAAGGAGGAGGAGATACAAAAAATTGCCGATGAACTCAAGAAGCGCGAAGGAAGTACGCAATCCCTATCACCACTATCAAGCATGCAATTAGGAGACGTAGGAGCTAACATATCCTCCAACAGAACTCGACGTCATTGTAAACAACAGCGGCAGCAATTGGGGCGAATCCTACGACAAATACCCCTCTGCGGCATGGGACCGCGTCCTCAACCTAAACCTCAAACGTGTCTTCCAACTCACACAGGCCGTTACACCACTCCTCGAAGCTGCATCCACACCTACATCCCCCGCCCGCATCATCAACATCGGCAGCGTAGACGGACTGCGCGTGCCCGCGCTCGAGACCTTCGCATATTCTGCTTCTAAAGCAGGATTACACCATATGAGCAGGGTACTTGCGAGTCATCTCGGCAAGCGTGGGATTACGAGTAATACGATTGCATGCGGGCCGTTTCAGAGCAAGATGATGAAGGCGACGTTGGAGAAGTTTCAGGATGTGATTGAGAGTGGTGTGCCGTTGGGGCGAATTGGTAGTCCTGAGGATGTAGCGGGGACGTGTTTGTTTCTCAGCAGTCGTGCTGGTGCGTATGTCAATGGTGCGACGATTGCGCTGGATGGTGGTAGTGTTGTTTCTGCTAAGCTGTAGGCGGGTTTGGTAGAGTTAGTGTACTAATAGGGGCTGTTTGGTTCGCTTCAGTATCGCATTTTGATCTTGATGGCGCCTTTCTTGTTGCTCTTGCAGGAATGTGTGACTTTAATCATTACTTGGAAGTTTCTTTTAAAGAAACTTCAGCAAAGAGTATTGAATAATAATAAAGCGCACGATAGCAAACGCTCAATAGCATGGCATGAACCCTTGGCATCGTCTCTTACACTCCGTGGTAGAAGTGTGTTATAGTCCGGAAAAGTATGGTAGCTGGCAGATGGGAATGTATACACCTTGTCTGTATAGACTATTGACACGTCGTGGCAGGGGAACACTGTAGCGTTCCCTGTAAAATATGAGATCAAGGTGCCTTTGTGTCCGTTAAATACTGGAGGAAAGGCATTCAAGTCTCCTTTTTTAAGAGCATTAGACCAATGCTGTAACCGTGATGGTATTTCGTAACTGGGTATCGTGAATTCAAAGTCTTGGCAACCATCCAACTTTTGTCGCAAATCAAACATGTTATAATGCGCCAGCTCTCCTCTTCTCCAAAATCTGCTGTTTCAGACCCTCAGCCGCGACCTCAGTCTCCAATACTCTTCCAAGACCCTTCTTCCATGTTTCCTCGAGTGTCTTAATCTCACCGTGTACGCCATCCTGTTGCGATCTCCGGTAGGTCTCAACATCCTCCTGCCACTTCCTGACCTGCGCCAGCTCCGCCTCGATGCCTTTGAGTACATCTTCCAGCTGCGAATTTCCTACGAGCCATGAATTCTTTCCAAACTTTTCCAGCAGACCGAGTTGCGTTAACCGTCCTTCGACATATTCTGAGCTTGTGTAGGCCTGCTTGAGGGCTTTGTTCCACTGCTCGAGGAGTTCAGGACGGTCTTCGTCGGTTGTGGGAGATGTGTTGTCTGGCGCATCGAGATCCTCGTAGCGCTTCAGATCAATGCCGCTCATCTTGGAGGTGGGATCATCGTCAAGCCTGGCATGCTCCCTCTCAATAAAATCCGAAAAGGTAGGCGTGTATTTGGCCGCCGGAATCAGTGCGGGATGGAGTTCCGAGGTATCAATACCGGCGCTTCGTATCTCAGCAGCGATGACGGATTTGGCAGCCGCGACGCTCTGGTCATCAGGCGGGGTATCGATGTCTGCGAGGGGAGGAGAAAACGTTAGCGTATTGTAGACGGTGTATCTTGTGATACTGCCTGCGACGGCGATGCCACACCTCGCGTGCACGCAAGATAATCAAGTGATGTGGTTTCCCCCCGCAGTGCGCGTCGGACATGGGCCTGTTTCCGGGTTCTCTGTAGATTGGACAGATTAGTACGTACAAGGGAGATGGTCGTAGGACTCGTGGATGAGGGGCATGGCGTGTGATGAGCCGTGCAGGCGATATTGACAGGAATGGATATGTTGGCTAAGGTATTGGGCAAAGCATGCGCTGGGCGCCTGGGGAGGATCTGGATAGTATTGGGGTGGGGGATAATTGCCAAAGAGTGAAGTCGCGACGGCCAGCTAGAACCCAGACGGGACGTGCAGATTTAGGCGCTACTGGCCTGTCCGCCGCCGCCGGCCAACCAGCGGCCGCGCACCCCCGAACCGCCAACGTCATGCGCCGGCCCGCGAGAGTGGCTGACAGGCACCCTTCGTATCGCAACCATCACCATACAGTCTCTATCCAGGGCTGCACTGCACTGCACACCCCAGCTGACCGCTGCATATGCTGCGATAGGAGCAGCTCCCCCATGCGCTTCTTCCCACCGCTATAGACCTGTAACTTGTCTTGCTTGCTAGTACGACGCGGGTAGTCTGCTTGCAATCCGACTATATTTACCCAAGCTCAACGCCTCCTACAGATGCGCTGCACTCCTTCTTCCGCATCCTTCCGCCAACGCTCAGGAACTTGGGGTGAATGGCGCGCTCACATATCGCTGTTGCTCTCGGCGCGGCCCTCGTTGCGTCCTTGATCATTGGGCAGCTTGTTATCAATTTGGGCTTTCCGGTCGTCGACTTCTGGCATGCGAGACTGGACAACAGCTACCATGGAGGTGGAGTGCAGCAGGATTCGTTTCTGGGGTTGAAGCAGAGTGGCGAAGTAGACAATGATCCATCATCATATTTAATCGGTGTTGGCAAGGCGGATATCACTGGGTAAGTCAGCTCGCCAGAGGAGTTGGGGCAATACTGACTGCTTTCAGCCCTGTGGTCGAGCTCAACATGATGGGCTATGCGAACTCGTCACAAGTCGGTACGGGACTGCGTCAACGAATCTACTCCCGTGCCTTCATCATTGGAAACCCCAGTGAAACCAGAGAGCGTATCGTATACATGGTCCTAGACACACAGTCCGGCGACACTGCGATTCGAAACGGCATTTTGGAAGGTCTTCTTGCGCTGGGTCCCGAGTACTCAGTGTATACCAAGGACAATGTAGCCGTGACAGGCACACATAGTCACTCTGGACCAGGAGCATGGTTAAATTACCTCCTCCCACAAATCACGAGCCTAGGCTTTGACAAGCAGAGCTACCAAGCCATTGTGGACGGCGCCCTCCTCTCCATCCAGCGCGCACACCAAGGCCTCGAACTTGGCACCGTCAGCGCAGGCAGCACCAGGATATCTGATGCAAATATTAATCGCAGTCTCTTCGCCTACTTGGCCAACCCAAAGTCTGAACGCGACCGCTATACCGACGACGTGGATAAAACCATGACGCTTCTCAAATTTACACGAGCCAGCGACGGTAAGAATATTGGCGTGTTGAACTGGTTCGCCGTCCACGGTACCAGCCTCCTCGGAAACCAAACTCTCATCGCAGGCGACAACAAGGGAGTAGCAGCCTATCTCCTTGAGCAAGATGTCGCTGCCAATGCAGATACCGCCAATGCAGCAGAAGGATTCGTAGCAGGTTTCTCACAGTCCAACGTTGGCGACACGACCCCCAACGTCCAAGGTGCCTACTGCGAGGACGGCTCAAACTCCCAATGCCGTCTCAATGACAGCACCTGCGGGGGAAAATCTCAAGACTGTCACGGTCGCGGGCCGTATTATGGTCTCAACGATGGTGGCGCAAAGTCGTGCTACGAGATTGGGAAACGGCAGTTCGATGGTGCAAAAACCATTCTCGACTCCGCTTCGTTCACTTCCATAAGTGGCAGGGTTCGCAGTTTCCATACTTTTGTCGACTTCTCGAACTTCACATTTACACTGGGCAATGGGACTCTCGTAAGAACCTGC
Source organism: Plenodomus tracheiphilus IPT5 (assembly GCA_010093695.1). Classification (NCBI taxonomy): domain Eukaryota; kingdom Fungi; phylum Ascomycota; class Dothideomycetes; order Pleosporales; family Leptosphaeriaceae; genus Plenodomus; species Plenodomus tracheiphilus. The sequence goes on from MU006318.1 coordinate 226,514, forward strand.
CCTGCAGCCATGGGCAATTCCTTCGCAGCAGGCACTTCGGACGGCCCTGGCGCCTTTGATTTTGTGCAGAATGACCCCGGTGCTCCTTCAAATCCCTTTTGGAATCTCGTCGGCGGACTCATCGCGCCGCCCAGCGCCGCGCAAAAGGAATGCCAGTACCCCAAGCCCGTACTACTCAACGTAGGCGAAGCCAACACACCGTACCCCTGGTCCCCCAACATCGTCGATGTTCAGGTTTTGCGTGTAGGCCAGTTAGTCATCATCGTTTCGCCAGGTGAAGCAACTACCATGTCCGGACGCCGCTGGCGCGAAGCCGTTTATAACGCCGTCAAATCCGCAGACATTGCATCTGAGCCACTCGTTGTACTCGGCGGACCAGCAAACAGCTACACGCACTACATCGCCACCCAGGAGGAATACGGCATCCAACGCTACGAAGGCGCATCCACACTCTACGGCCAACATACACTTAACGCCTACATCAACGCTACACTTCGCCATCTACCATACATCGCAGATACAGTGCCCGGCCCCATTCCACCCGGCCCCATTCCACCCGGCCCGTCGCCCCCCGATAACCGGGATAAAAGCATCAGCCTAATAACAGGCGTGGTATACGACGGCGCAGGCCTAGGCCGCTCCTTCGGCCAAGTCACAAAAGACGTTTCACCTACCTACGCCCGCGGCGCCCTCATCACCGTAACCTTTGTCGCCGCCAATCCACGAAACAACCTCAGACTCGAAGGTACATATGCATCTGTGGAACACCAAAACAGCGACGGCATATGGACACAGATTAAAACGGACGAGGATTGGGATCTGGTGTTTTCGTGGAAGCGTGTGAATGGGTTGACGGGCACGAGTGAGGCGACGATTACGTGGGATACAGGACTCACGGCGGTGGAGGGGGGAACGTATAGGATTAGGTATTATGGGGATTCGAGGGCGGTTGGGGGGAAGATAAGTTCGTTTCAGGGGGAGAGTGCGCCATTTAGACTTTTGTAGATGGCGCTGGTGGGTGAGAGGAGAATAGGGGGGGGGGTCGGGGTAACTGGTTCTTCATGATAGGCGAGTGTTCATGTGTGTGGAAGAAGAAGAGTAGGATAGTCATGAAGATGTTGTTTTTTGTTCGTGTTCGTATTCGTATTATTATGTTGTGCGTGATGTGATGTGATGCTAGTTAGTCCATTTACATTTCCATATGTCGTTTTCGCAAAATAGAACAGAACAAACCATATACCCATCGAACTGGAAACACTCCAGCGTGAATAGCTATCCCAAAAAGTGAGGTAATGAATGGGTTTTTCTGCCGTTATACAACTATATGTTATTTAACTAAGTGAGATTTACTGCAAATGCCGTGCAAGTAACTACGATTACGTATATCCAGAGAACAAATATAGAGGACTAGAAAACATTAGTAGTGGATGGGAGGGGGGGGGGGAAGGGGGGCGAATTAAACAAAGAATAAAACTCGACCCATGGGCAACATTCTTTGAAGAGGAGGGAGCGAATTAAGTGGGACAACACGATCAAAGACTTGTTATTTTCTGCAGACTAGAGGGAATTGGATAATCCAGAGAAGGGGGTGGGGCTGGAACTGTTCACAACGCGCGTGTAGACTGCATGCGTCGTGTTACAGACACTTGCTGCCATCTGCAGTGTTGGTGGCGGTATACTCCAAGTACGGTGCGGTAGAGTACATTCCAGTGGAGACTACGTGTTAGTGTAGTTATGGCAACTTTGCAAACGGAGTCGCCAACGGTGGCGATAATGAAGACTCAGATGATGATCCATGTGGGTTGCATCAACGATAAGTAATCAGATGTCATCACGACTGAGAATCCTGATCATTGCGAAATGGCCGCTGCATCTCCATCGTGAACCAGTGAGCATAGTTTCGGAACTTTTCACCGCGCACACTACCCAGCGGGATACTCCGGATTAGTTTATAGGGCTGGGAGGTGCGGATTCATGATTCCGACATTGAGACAAAGAGGATAGCGTCTTGGTGTCCTTGCGCAAACAAAGGATGCGGAGGGAGAAGGACTCGACAAGTTTCTGATGGCTGCAGCAGAACTTGCATGTCCATGGTAAGCGGTCTCTCCATAGGCTGGCCACCGAGGATGTTCGGACGCACGAGATCAGGCGTGGCGGTGCGGTAGCTCTGCCGCCGGGATGTGATTGGTAGGCTTGCGGGTGTGGCTGCATGGTGTGGCTGCAACATCGACGATTTGAATTGCATATCCAAAATGCGGTCAACAACATGAACATGGAGCAAGGAAACCCGCATCTGGCGAGATGATAGACTGGAGGAGGCGTGCTGTTAGCCTCGAGGGGTGCTGCTGGAGCGGCTGTGAGTGCCGCGTTGTGTCGTGTCAGACGGTCTCGACTCCTGTACTGTACTGTACTTGCACAGTACCTGCGTTGACAGCTCGAGTAGAGGGTCGGCTGCCATGGCTGAGTCGGCGGCGAGATCTGAGCCCCAGTGGGAGATCGAAAGGATCCGCACGAGATCTGGTGCTAGAGGTAAGCCGAATCATCGATCTGAGCCCAGGTATTGCAGGTGTGTCTGCGCATCATGACCTTGCACGGCGGGTGGAGCGAGTCTCCGCGGGGAAGACAGTTGCGCCGCACAGGACAGGTGTGTACTGTACCGGTAGCACCGGTAGTAGCGGTAACAGTAGTCTAGTATGAGGATTTGATAATCCCATATGCGACCATTTAGGGCCAGCGGTTGGGCGTTGGAGGGCCGTTTGGGCTGGGGCGAATCAGCGCTCGCGTGGCGCCTAGCATGCGCGGTGCCAGCGGGTCTAGAACGCCTGGCACTGGCAGCGCAGGACCACACATGTGCGAGAGTGCTGCGCGATCTGTAGCACCTCACTTTGTCGCACTGATCGTGATGGGGACGGGCTTTCCCCCTCACGGCGAGGACGGCCGTCTGACCTGGCCCTGGCAGCCAGCAGCGCGCAGACTCTTGCGTGACGGACGTTGCGGGTGTCAGGGATTTGCGTGGGTGCACCGAAGAAGTGCCTGGCCGGAAGCAACGGCCTGGCGAATGAGCACGCGGCGCCCTGCACGGCCGGGGTGGAGCGCTCGAGTCAGCCGTGTCGAGGGCCGCGGGCAGCGTCTGGCGAGGGCGCGGGCGAGGGCGCGGGCGAGGGCGCGGGCGAGGGCGCGGTTGAGCTGCTGCAGCGGGCGGCCGTCGAGAGTGCCTGCGAGGCAGCATGGGCGCGACATGGCAATGGGCCTGGAGCCGGTGCCTGTGCCTGTGTCTGTGCCAGCTGGGGCGGAGCGCCACGGCGGGCGTGCTGCTAGGCCGCATGGCGTCCAGCAGCGCGCCCCAGAGCGGCAGCCGGCGTGAGGGCCTCCTGGGCAGCAGCTGTAGAGCAGCGCGGGCTAAACCGTCTGGGCCTCGCGGCTACCGAGGGGCTCGACCGCCGCTTTGCTCGATTCAATTCGGCCCTGGACATCAGACCACAAGAGACGCATTATGCCAGACATTCCCTTCAGCATCGTGCGCCTGCTGGGCCTGCTGCGGCAAATGCCATGCTAGAGCCCTAGAGCCGTCGTCTGCAGCAGCCTTCAAATGATCGCATTCCCCCTTTGCCGTGCCTCCTCCACCACGGACGCGTCACACGTCATGGCGATCACTGCCACTTCCAGCCCCGCGACGCCCGAGTTGCCAGACGTCCTGGAGCGCCTGGGGCTGTCCGACTATCACCAGGTCCTGGTCGACAATGGCTTCCACAGCTGGGAGACGGTGGTGGACATCACCGAGGAGGACCTGACCGCCCTCAACTTCAAGCTGGGTCATCGCCGCGCCCTCCAGCGCGAAATTGCAACCTTCCGCGGGGTCCCCTCGTCGCTCTCGCTGGAGCTGGACAGTGCCTCGAGTGAAACCACATCGCTCTCGACCTCTGCCCTGGAGACGCTGACGAGGCAGACATCGACGCCGCCGACGAGAGAAAAGAGAAGGTACCGACGACATCCTCGGCCAGACTCGAATGCCCCCAAGAAACCAAAGACCGCCTGTATGCCATGCACCTCCTGCTTCTGCACCCGAGGTCCAGCTAACCGTGGCCGCAGATGTCAACTTTGCTGATCAGCTGCGTCTGGATCCAGTCGTCAGCCAGCTGTCTTTCGTCAACATTGCTCGTGAGGTGGGCCGAAGATGGCAAGAGCTCCCCGCAGAGCAAAAGCGGGTCTGGGAAAGTAACGCCGCCAGAGCCATGCAGGAGTTCGAGGCTCAAATGGACGAGTATAAAAAAACGGACAACTGGCGCAAATACCAGGTCTACCTCAACGAATTCAGGGCTCAGCAGGCCCTCCCCAGTGCTGGCAAGCGTCCAGCCAACAGCCGCTCCACTACCGACACGTCCAACAACACCAGGCAACTGTCACGTGCCAGTCCGTGTTCGTCCGACAGCCCCATTTCGTTGCCCTCGAATTTGTCTACCGGGACAGAGGCCGAGTCATGCCACAATGCCTTGACATTGGCCTTCAGCGAGCTGGTCACACTCAGAGGTGAGATTTTAAACCAGGGAATGCGAGCCTACGATGAACATCACCTACCCTCGGAAGAGCTCCTCCGCCGCTCCATGTATGCATTCATCCGAGGCACCGGCTCCCTCCTTTACATGTGGACCTTTGAACAAGCCGATGAGATCCTCGACCGCATCTACCGGCCACGACAGCAGGTGGACGCCATGACGCTGGCAGAATGCTTTACAGTCGCTGCTATGGGCGCGCATTATGATATGGAATGCTTTCCTGATCGCCTTCGCCGGGTGCTGTATGCTTCTGGTACCCTGCATTTCCATGAACAGACTGCAAGGCTCGACTACCTGAGGACGATGCGTCTGCTGCTTTCCATGTCCTTTTATGCGCTTCTCGAGAAGCACATGAGTGCTAGATATCTCATCGCAGCCGGATTGCAGATTGCTCGCTGGAAGTGCCCTCCGCTGCAAGTTTCCACCAGCAAAACAGCAGATGAAGGCTGGCGGAAGATTTTCCGAAGTTTGATCTTCATGGACTGCTGGCTGAGCTACACGCTTGGCTACACGTCCGAAGTCACACCCAGCGACGTTCAGTTTGCATGCAGTCCGCAACGCCAGGATCTAGCCACAGTCGACGAGCTCATACATGTCCAGACGAGCAAAATTGGTTTGATTGCAGCCGAGATTGCCAAAGTTTTGGCATCGCCTGAGCTCGCCACCCGAGAGAACATCACCATGCTCACGCAAAAGCTGGAACACTGGCGCCTAGATGTGCCGCTCATGCTGCAGATTCCTACACTGACGTCAAACACTCCTCCAGACATGACTATTTTTGAGCGTCGAGCGATTCTTATGGTTCATGTAAGTCCATGTCCCCGTGAAACGAGCTGGTGTGCTGATGTGATCAGATCATGTATCTTGGTGCTCTTGTTCTGTTGTACCGTCAACTCCTCGTCGCTACTGCGGAAGCGCAGCTCACGGATGGCGCTGCCTCGCATTCCAATTTCTCTCCCAATGACGCACGCAGGTACCGCAATGAGTGCGCCACCGCAGCGCAACAAATCGCGCGAATTCTCAAGCTCATCTCTTTCGATGGCACGCTCACCAAGCGTTGCTGGCTCGTCATTTACTGGGCATTTTCCGCCGCCGTGGTTCTGCTCTTCAGCGCCACCACCAAACTCGTCGATGGTGAACCCCACGGAGTCGATGCCGATCTTACGTATGCAAAATCGTGCATGGATATGCTAGAGCCATGTCGAAGCGCCGAGCCCATTGCTGCCCGCTTTCTGGATACACTGTGGCCATCCTATGATGCTCTCCGTGACGTCCACCAGCGCATGATTGGACGATCAAAAACCAGCATATTCGCCCTCCTCCAGGCCGATCCAAGCCAGCTCAGCCCACCCATAATGGTCTCGAAGCAAGAGATGGGCCCCATTTCAGAGAAACTATCTGCCCTGCTCACAGATCCCTTTGGCCGCAAACAAGGCTTGCCTGACGATGGGAGCATGAGACGACTTCTGAACGCCGATGGGAGTTGTTCAGTGTTCTGGTGGAGGTGAGAGAGCCAACGATGTTTTTGGATGAGAATAACTGTGCCAACGCAACAAAAAGGGTCCTTATGAACGGCAATCTGCCTGACACCACGGCGCTTGAAGCCATACGAGATACTATCAAGTTGTTGACTTAGCGACCGGTCATCTACAACCGAATGACCGAATGATAACGACGCTACGAACACGACTGTGCCGAATGGAGCATTGGATAGATACCACATGGAAAGGGGTAGCACTCTAAGAGACATCGAGGGTTCATACCATCTAGCCAGCCCCTGGAAATAACCTCGATGTGGCCGCAAGCATGAACAGCTGCATTGCTACACTGCACAGCAATGTGCATGATGAAGTAGTTGGCACAGAGTCGAGACGAGTTCAACAGCAGACGGATGTTGTGGTGCCAAGTGAGTGGTACAAGCGGAGGTGAGAGGAAATGAAAGAGGAGAACCGAGATAGGCGAGGATCGTGTCTCACAGTTGTACATGACGGCAGCTCGGAGAGATTCGCTTGCGTGGTGTTACTTGCGGTACCGGGCATGCTATGCCATCCTTTGGTGCATTGCTGTGTAAGTTTTGGATTATTCGAACACGCCATTTGTGCATCCTTTTTCGATATTTGCGACAAGCTTGTCATTGTGTATTAGACCATTTTTAGTTTTTAGTTTTCGTCACTGCAGTTGTACTGTATTTTGTATTGTGCACATACGCACTGTGTGCTTAAGACGTAACGTATGTACAAGGCAGCTAGTTAGCCCTCAGCGTTAGCCAAATGGGTCGATTCCCCAAATCCCTATTCTTAGAAAACCAAGTAACAACCATGCCCGCAACAACATGGAGAAGAATCTTCTAGATAGGCTATCCGACTCAATCACGATCCCCGATTCACCTGTTTTCCAATGCTTGTCGGAAAACCCCACCCCACGAAGCTCCGCAGACAGAACCCATAGGATATCTCGTTGCGTTGCGCTCGAACATAGCATCCCACACCATCGCACGTGCAACTGTACTGTGCAATCCATGCGCAATGGGCAATTGTTTCCCGCACGCCACGGGTGGCTTGCATAATATCCACACCCCCTGTCCCACCCAATCACGTCGCCTTCCCCCCTCTCTCTCCACACACCCGGCGAGGACGAGAAGCTTCGCTGTGCGGGATAAGCGGGTGGTCTTGCACACCTGCATTATCTCTTCTATTGCATTCCCCTGCATTGCGCACGTCGATAGGTAATCGGGGATATTACTAGAATATACCTGCATCTGCATCTGCACCTGCACTGCCAAGTGTCACCAATCAAGCGTGACCCTCACCCTCACAATGCTTGAATTAGCAAAGCGCACAGTATTATCGCGGGTTGTGTTGAATGTGTGGAAAGGGGCGCTAACGAATAAAAGGAACCAGGGTTAAGGGGCGTGGGTATGGGCTAGATCGACGGCGCGTGCGTTGCGAGTGGAGAAAGGCTTGCGCACGCGTCATTTGCGGCCAGGGAGGTATAGGTTGGCGGTGGGCCAAAGGAGGGATAATAAGGGAAAGGGAATGCCCGTTTTGGTTGTGTATGTACAGTACACCAGTACACAGTGCACAGTGCAAGTATTGAGCAACGCAACTTTGAGCTTGACTTTTCAACTTATCCTTCCTCCTCCTCCTTCTCCTTTGACTTTGACATACGGCTGGGGATTGGTGATTGTAGATCGTCTTCGAGTGCCTCTACGTACTTGCTAGCTTGGAGATATCGCGTGCTCGATTGGACTGGACTACCTACTGGACTTGAACACCTACCTTCTGCAGGAGACGAGAAGGGGAGCGATAACACTACACTCCACTACCTCTCTAATCAATGCGAACACCTCTTATCGCGCGACCGCTTGCGAAACAGAAACATGGCTGCTACCACGACGACGATGCAGAGTCCCTTTGCGATCCCACATGAGGATGTTGCTGCGCTCGAGGCATCGCAGGCCTTTGGCGTATTGAGGAGTTATCTCGCGAGAGAAACTGAGTACGTCCAACTATTCCCTACCCCAACACTCTACGTCTCGCCAGCACCATATTGTCCATGTATGTAACAATTCGCTAACCACGAAACACACACACACAGCTTCTGTCCCACGCACACGCACTGCACCCCCTCCGCAAAACAAACCTTCCTCCTCCACCGCGACATCCTGCACGCCCTCATAATGCCCGTCGTAACCCTCTTCTCGCGCGCCTCCACCCTCGCCTCAGCCGCACTCTGCTCCCCGCGCCCCGCCGACCTCGAACTCGCCTTCGCAGGCGAAGCCCGCGGCGCATTCCTCTGCCTCCAATGCTTCATCACCGAAGAAAGCGACTGGTGCCACACCCGCGGCTGCCCCGCCTGCGTCGTCACCGAAACCCTAAGCACAGATTCGCACATTCGGCTCACTATTGCCGCGAGTCTGCTCAGCACAGCGGGTGTCGCGAGTCCAGGCGAGGGCGTGGTCGATGGACGGGAAAGTGGGATTGGAGAGGGCGCTGTAGATACGTCTCGGACATTACCTCCGTTACCGCATATACTGCCTGCGCTTCGGGATGCAGTGGTCAACGATCCGTTCTGGGAGGGTCCGGATATCTGGTCGTATATTTTGTCGCGCGCTACGCAGCTTTCGGCTGGTATTCAGGCGCTGATTGCTGAGTGTGTGAATTTGGAGAGCTTGGTGTCGAGTCCGGTTGCTGAGCGGCCGGGGCAGCCGAAGAGGGGGTTGTCGCATCCTGGTGCTGCTGTGGCGGTGGGGCAGGGAGGTCAGACGGTCGAGGAAAAGGGTGTGAAGTTGCGCAAGAGTAAGCTGGCTAAGCGGCAGTTGAGGATGAAGGATGAGGAGGTGGAGATGATGAGACGGGTGGCGATGCAGTGTTGGGCTCAGGCTAGGATGCCCAAGGCGCTGAGGGGGGAGGTGTTGGGGCTGGGGAAAAATGTTAGGGCGAGGAGTTTGACATGTCCTTGAATACTCGTGCACGAGGATCTCAGATGTGGGGGCAGAGTTGAAGTGGGCCAGTAGAAGCATTGATGGGGGTGTTACATGGCGTTTTATTCGGGAGTGAGAATCGCATATGATACCACAGCGTTGTTGTCCTTTTGTCTAGGATTGGATGGGATTGGACGGGACTTTGTTTTGGATCTGACAGGACAGTCATACAGCATACACATGGGGGTTTTTCTTTTATCATAGCATTAGAACACTAGCACGGCGCCCTGAACACTATCAACATAACCTAATATCAACCACATTCCTACATCATCCCTCATCATACTTCAGCCGTCAAGATAGACATCAAAACAGCACAAAACGGCACAAGCCAACCATACACACGATCAATTACGACTCTCTACAGATACTTCTCCATGACCTCCCTCACAACCCCTAAATCCAACGCCTCAACCACATTCCCATTCCCGGCCATCGTCTCCGCCCCACAGACCGCATTATAAATCGCCTCCTCCACACAATCCGCCGCAGCCTCGAACAACGCATTCATGGTGAAATCATCCACAACCGTAATCTCCCTCTCCTTTGCACGAAACGGATCCGTAGGCTCAACACCAGGGACATGCACAATATTCATATCCACCTCTGTTGCCGTCGAAAAGGCGAGAAAAATGTCACCAGATTGATTAGTCCCGTAGCCGCCTACACGAGCCAAACCAATCGTAGCGCGTTTAGCAAGGCGTTGGAGGGTAAGTGGATGTAAAGGCGCCGACGTAGCAATCACGACGATGATCGAGCCGTCCTTTTTATCTTTTGCCTCGTTGATTTTAAACAGCATGGATGCTTGCTTCAATAATTCTGGATCATGTGGGTTTTCCTGGAAGAGTTTTTGCTGGCGCTCGTAAATCAGTCGACCGAGCGGTGCACCGCCGATTTTGAAATCCCACATTTTACCGTAGTTGGCTTGGACGAGGGCGGCGATGGTGTAGGTTTTTGCGGGGGTGGCGGTGGGGACGAGGCGCGAGGAGGATCCGGTACCGCCTTTGAAGAAGTGGCATAGCATTCCTGTGCCGCCGCCTGTGTTTCCCTCTGGCACGGGGGCGGAGGTTGCATTATCGATGCCATGGACAATGTGTTGGGATGTCACTGCGAATTTCGTAACATCGTGTAGGAAGCCGTCGTAGGTTTCTGCAACGACGGGGAGGAGAAACCAATCTACGCTTCCGTCTTCGCTGGCGTGTTCTCTGATGCCGTATTCGTAGATGCCGTTGTAGGCGTTGCCGACGCCGAAGCTACCGGTTAGGATGATGGGGCTGTGGAGGAGCCCGGATTCTTCGATCCAGTGGCTGCCGGTCATTTCGCCGGAGCCGTTGAAGCGGAAGAGGCCTGCAAAACAAGCGCTTGCGATGCAGTTCTTGCGGGGGAGGATGGTTGTGACGCCCGTGTTTATGCTGGAGGGTGGGGCATCGGGGTATCTGTCTGATTTGTGGATTGATTGCGTGGAGACGAGGACGCCGGGGACGTCGGTCAGAGAGTTCTTGGGACCGGGGGGGTAGCGGCCTAGGTGTAGGTTTGGGAGGACGTCGCGGATGCGTTGGCGAGGTGGAGATGGAGATGAGGACATGTTGAAGGATTGGGTGGTGGAGGGGGTTAGGATGGGTGGAAGAGAGTTAAAGGGAGTGAGATGGCGGTAGTCAATTGGATGTCAATGGTGGTACAATAAAGAGATACTTATAGGCCTTGGAATTCAAGAAGTACATGAGTGTAGAGCGATCTTGGATGTTCAGCTCCGCACATTCAGAGGCGAAGCGCCTTCGGCGTCTAGGCCGTTACCTACGTAGTCTGATGGTTCTGGAGAGAAATGGACTGCAAGATTACCCCACCTCAACTCCACAGTCAGATGATTCTGACTCACATATACAGCGTGTCGAGCTAGTAACGACACTTTGATTGCGACGACGATGTAACGAAGCATGAGGAAGAGTCACAATCTCGCTCTGCACCTGCTGCATACAGATAATTCGGACTAGCGTGCATGCGGCTTACTCCAGCCTTAACCCCACTTCGCAACCCCGTCCTGTCTCCAGTGGCATGCCTTATCAAACTCCGACAAGACCAGCATGCATCAGTCAATTAATCAATCAAATCGCGAAGAACACCGGTGTTGCAGTTGCGCCAGCGCCCGAAGTTTCCGGCACAACCAGATCGCGCTGTCGGCCAGCCATTACCTAAGCTGTTCTGTTCACCATGCATATGCCAAGGCATCGGCGAGATTTGCGTAGGCCAAGCGGCGCTTCAACCTTCCAGGAACGGTTCAAGATGATCAGTTCAGGAGCTAAAGTCCACGACGAGCCGCCTGCGATGGCTGAGCAGCCTCTTCCCTTCCCCGCTCTTGCTGGGTGATAAGAGCTGCCATTGCACCCTCAGTCCCGTTGTGACTGCTCCCAGAAAGGGCACTCCACCGCCAATATGATTTCACAACTGGTTCCACTGTCGCTGCTATGTTTTATGAAGACAGTATATGCCAGCTATGCGTTTTACGTTGGCAAAGGCCTGACAGCTGATGGCAGTGTTATGGTAGGCGGAACCGGAGAGGAAGTCTCCTCCCACTGGCTTGAAATCTTTGCTGCAAAAGACCATCCTCACAATGCGACAATGACCGTTGGGATTACCGAAGATGCATCAATGCCTGGCCAATTGATGAACATCTCCCAAGCACGTCACACGTTCCGGTACATCTCCATGGAATACAGCGACTTTGAAGGCTTTCCTGCACCGTTGACCAATGGAGGATTGAATGAGAAGGGCGTCACGGTAAGGGATGTATGGGCTCAGAACAGGGACGACTTGATCGCTATGACACCAAACCCGCAGATGGGACTGCAATACTCGGATCTGGCGAGAGTAGTACTGGAGCGCGCTAGTACAGCGCGTGAAGGTGTGGATCTCATCGGCCAGATGATTGCGGAGTATGGCTATGCTGATTATGGTGGAAACAGCCATTTAATCGCTGACGCCAACGAAGGATGGGTGGTATGGGAAATGTCAGGAGGGCAGAAGCTGTGGGCGGCGGAGCGTCTGGGCGACAACGACATTCGAGTTCTTTACCCCGGATATATTGAGGAATTCCCAGTCGACTTTACCAATAGCTCCGACTATGCTGGCTCTCCAAATATTGTTTCTTTCGCTATTGAACAAGGTTATTGGAATCCAAACGGCACGGAGCCTTTCAACATCTTCAAAGCGTACGCCTACCAGGCCGAAGGCTATACAGCCAGAGACGGAGGGGCAAAGTATATGTCCCAAGCTGCTCTTGAGGATGCGACCCGTGCTATGGCTCCTGTCACCGAGAAAGACTTGATCGAACGCGTACGCGACTATCGGATCTCCGACGATGAAGCGGGATACGGCCAGGTGGTTTCGTTACATGTCGACGTTGATCCAGATCTCTATAGGATCTGGTTGGCACCGACAGGTTCAGTTACCTCGCCGTTCAATCCGTGGTGGCTCGGTGTCAACAGCGTACCTCCAGAGTATGGCCTACATCGATACCTATACAAGGACGCGGCGTCGACATTTTTGGATGTTGATTATCAGTACCAAGAAGCCTCGTACTTCGCTGGACGCATCTTCAAGCAAGTCTTGTACTATACCTGCTCAGACCCAGAGACTTTCCTCCCCATTGTGCAAAATATGCTGCACGGATTTGAGAACTCTTCTTTCAATGACATGGACTGGGTGGAGAGCAGCGCTCGCTCCCTCGTAGAGAATGGCCAACGAGCGCGCGCGATAGATCTCCTGACATTCTACTCACACGCCAGAGCGGAGAAAGCGCTGGGGCTTGGAAAGACCATGGTCGATGCGCTTGATGCGTATATCAAGCTCACAGGGCAATTCCATATGCCTTCAGGACCCCGCATCAACGATCCAGGACTAGGAGCCGAAACCGTCAATTGCCTGGTTGGTTGGGACCCAGATCAACCTGCAGACCAGCAGACAATGATGAGAAAATCTCGAAGAACAACCAGCGCCCGAGAACGAGCACGAATAATTTAAGACTACCTAACAATTTCGAGAGAAGATACCATATGAGGTAGCTGCATAATCGACAATACCGGCAGGAAAATAGGAACGGGACCAGTATTTGTGTTTCAAAATCCTCATATATATCATCAGTACGTTGCTCACAATATTCATCCGGGTTGGTGACTCAATGGCTGGCGGACGAATCTTGCATTTCAGTAGCGGTCAGCTAAACCTCAGGCAACAGCTTTGCGTATCAAAATTATGAGTCTTTCCATGCAAGTAAGCATCATGGGCTGCCTGACGCTTACATCTGCCGTGCTGCGCACTGTAACATTACGCAAAACGGTTGCCTGAAGCCTCACAAGAACGATGTGGTGAGATGTATTGCCCGAGTTACCGAGACCTATGAGATCGCGTAACTTTCCAACATCAGACTGACTGGACGCCAATGCATAGCGCGACCAGCATGTTCTGTATGGCATTCAAAGTCGAGTTGGACTGATCGCCCTAGTGGGATTATCGGTACGTAGAGACACCCGAACCCCGAAAACTGTTCACCGCGTTCGGTTTCGCATTGTTTGCAAGCACCTCGTACAATCCGCAAGTGGGGACAAGGGCGGTCCGGGACCGACAACGTCTAGAGTACAACAACGGTAGGCAGATCTAAAAAATGATGAATATCCATAAAATTGGACCCGACCTTGCATTTATGACTGCTATCTGTCTTGCGAATTACTTAATCATCTCGCTTTTGTTCAGCCTGGTACTATTTCATCGTCGCAACTTCTTTCGTATCATCCGCCTTGCTCTATTCACAGTTCAGAGTTTATCGCAAAGTCTGAAATGCCATAGGGATTGCGTAACGTTTCACGTGAAGCATCCATCGTATAGCCGTATTCATACTCCTCCGGACGAATTAGGTTCAACGCGTGGATACCAGGACTAGAGGCAAAGACTCTAACCGAGAGGATTGGCATCGCTCATTATACCACTTGCAGCCTAGTCGTACCAAGCTCGGGCAACGGCTCGCATACCTCCTTCTAGGGTCTAGTGGTCAGTGGCGTCCTGGACTTCGACTCCCTCGAATATAGGAGCCTGGTTCTTCTCATCGCATTCCCTTTCCCAAGGGCAGTCCGACATCTACACCTCAAGCATCTCTTGACACCACGTCGTGCTCTGGACTTTAGCATGGCGACCACGGCAGGAGCAGCGGTGACTGGTGTGGCAGAGGAAGAGGTCAAACAGATCGCGGTTGGCCTCAGTGAGCAAGAAAAGGAGATTATGGACAGACAGACGACAGCACCTAATCTCACAGTTGGCTACTTCGCGTTATTTCGATATGCCAGTCGGAAGGATATCATCGTCATGATCATTGCGCTCATCGCCAGTATCGCAGCTGGCGCAGTTATGCCCCTTATGACCCTGGTATACGGCAACTTTGCTGGCAGTTTTACCAGTTTCTCAGTCGACGCTACCGCTGCTGCCAGATTTCAGCATCAGATCAACACTTTTACGCTGTACTTTGTTTATCTTGGCATTGGATCTTTCGTCACTTCATATATCAGCATCATCGGCTTCTCGTACACCGGCGAACGCATTACGCAGCAGATTCGCGAACTCTACCTACGCGCTATTTTCAGGCAGAATATCGCCTTTTTCGACTTCCTCGGATCGGGAGAGATTACGACACGTATTAGCTCTGATATGAACCTGGTTCAGGATGGAATCGGGCAAAAGATTGGTCTCTTCGTTACGGGCGTGTCCATGTTCGTTTCCGCACTTGTCGTTGGTTTTGTCCGCTCGTGGAAGCTTTCCTTGATCATGTTGGCGGCTACGTTCGCACTGATCCTAATGATGGGTATCAACGGTACGATGATGAGGAAGGCACAGACACTATCCATCGATGAGTACGCCACCGCCGCATCGTTGGCTGAAGAAGTTCTGGCGTCGGCAAGGAACGTTGCCGCTTTCGGTACACAGAAGCGTCTAGAAGAGAAGTACCGGGCTTTTGTCGATCGAGCCTCTAAGCTTGACTTCAAAGCCAAGTTTTGGCTGTCTATGATGATCGCAGGGATGATGGGCATTCTCAACTTGCAGTACGCACTGGCGTTCTGGCAGGGAAAACGATTTCTTGACAAAGGAGAGCTTGGTGTATCGAACATTCTGACCGTCGTCATGGCCTTGATGATTGCCGGTTTCTCGATTGGACAGAATCTTCCACATCTTCAGGCATTCGGTGGGGCTACCGCGGCCGCTACGAAGGTCTTTAACACCATCGAGCGCAAATCGCCAATCGATCCTGAGACGGACGATGGCGAGATCCCTGGAAACTTCGTCGGCAACATTGAGTTCAAGAACGTTAAGCACATTTACCCATCCAGACCCGATACTGTCGTGCTATCGGACTTCAACCTCAACGTACCAAGCGGAAAGATGATTGCCCTTGTGGGTGCTTCAGGCTCTGGCAAGAGTACCATTGTTGGACTTCTGGAGCGATTCTACCTGCCCATGGAAGGAGAGATCTACCTTGATGGCCAGGACATCACCACCTTGAACTTGAGGTGGCTTCGACAGCACATGGCCATCGTGAGCCAGGAACCCGTGCTCTTTAGCACTACCATATACGAGAGTATAGCGCACGGATTGGTCAACACCGAACATGCGAACGTCTCTGAAGAGAAAAGAATGGAGCTTATTGAGAAAGCTGCAAAGATCGCCAACGCCCACGACTTCATCAGCGAACTGCCAGAGAAGTACCAAACCAAGGTTGGTGAACGTGGCAACCTGCTTTCTGGAGGACAAAAACAACGTATCGCGATCGCTCGTGCTATCGTCTCGGACCCGAAGATTCTCCTTCTCGACGAAGCCACCGCTGCTCTGGATACAAAATCTGAGAGTGCTGTACAAGAGGCTCTTGACCGTGCATCTCAGGGTCGTACAACCATTGTTATTGCTCACCGACTGTCTACCATCAAGAAGGCTGACAATATCGTGGTTATGGCAATGGGTCGCATCGTGGAGCAAGGCACTCACCAGGAACTCATCGACATGAACGCTGTCTACGCCAGCCTTGTCCAAGCACAAGAGCTGACAGCAAAGAACAGGCCCATCAACTCTGAGCAAGCCATCAGAGATGTCGAAAAGCAGAGCTTCAACGAAAAGGATGCAGAGAGACTGGCCCTAATCCGGACTGCGACGTCTGCGCCATCAGAGTTTGCTCCCAAAAAGGACCAAAAGGAGAAGGAATACGGCACATGGGAGCTCATCAAGTTCAGTTGGGAGATGAACAAGGGCGAACACATGACCATGACCATCGGTCTGGTCTTCAGCTTCCTTGCTGGATGCAATCCAGCTATCCAGGCTATCTTCCTTGGTAACTCGATCAACTCGCTGTTGTCGCCTGGTACATCACTTGGTGGTCTGAATGTCGGCTTCTGGTGCTGGATGTTCCTTATGCTCGGACTCGTTATTGGCTCCTTCTACTATGTCCAGGGTATGACGCTCTCACGAGGATCAGCTCGTCTCATTGGCAATGTTCGACAACGCGCTTTTGGAGCTATGCTACGTCAGGATATGGAGTTCTTCGACGGTGACACAGTCACATCTGGCGCCCTTTCGAACTTCCTGTCGTCAGAAGCGAACCGACTTGCTGGTCTCAGTGGTTCAACGCTCGGTACGATCATCAGTGCTGCATCCTCCATTTTCGTTGCCTTTATTGTTGGATGTGCCTTTGGATGGAAGCTTGCACTCGTGTGTTCAGCGACTATTCCTCTTGTGCTTGGCTGTGGTTATTTCCGCTTCTACGCCCTCATCCGCATGGAGAAACGCACCAAGGAAACCTCCGCTGCCGCCTCGTTTGCCTGTGAAGCAGCTTCATCGATCCGCACCGTCGCTTCACTCTCACTCGAGAAGCATCTTCTGTCAGAATACCACACGAAGCTTGACCAACAGGCCCAAGGCAACATCAAGTTCACCAATGTATCGGCGGCTTTGTACGCAACCTCGCAAGGACTGAACATGTTCATCTTTGCATTGGTATTCTGGTATGGTGGTGGTCTTTTATTCAAACAGGAGTACACCGTTCTGCAATTCTTCATCGTCTACTCTGCCATCATCAACGGCGCTCAATCAGCTGGTGCCATCTTCTCCTTCGCGCCAGACATGGGCGAGGCGCGAGACGCCGCCAAGCTACTCAAGTCCTTCCTAAATCGTATCCCTAAGATCGATCATTGGTCAACAGAGGGGAAGAAGATTGACACCTTGAACGGTCGCGTCGAGTTACAAAACGTGCGCTTCACCTATCCAGGACGGCCAGACCATCGCGTCTTGCGTAGTATCAGCCTCGCTGCTGAGCCTGGACAGTTTATCGCCCTCGTTGGTGCCAGTGGGTCCGGAAAGAGTACTGTCATGCAATTGCTCGAGCGCTTCTACGATGCCACAGAGGGTGCAGTCATCGTCGATGGCGTCGATATCAGAGACTACAACCTACAAGACTACCGCGCACAATTAGCTATTGTCAGCCAAGAAACAACACTCTACACCGGCACAATCAAAGAAAACATCCTCGCCGATAAAGAAGACATAGGCGACGAAGCTGTCATCCAAGCCTGCAAAGACGCGAACATCTACGAGTAAGTTCCCGCCACAGAGTCACATTCTTATTGCGGTAAACTGATAAAATCTAGATTCATAACCTCCCTCCCCGACGGCTTCAACACCCTCGTCGGCGCAAAAGGCGCCCTCCTCTCCGGCGGCCAACGCCAACGCCTAGCCATCGCTCGTGCCCTCCTGCGCAACCCCAAAATCCTTCTCCTCGACGAAGCCACATCAGCACTCGATTCCACCTCCGAGCGCGTGGTACAAGCCGCGCTCGACGCTGCGGCCATGGGTCGCACCACGATAGCAATCGCGCACCGTCTAAGTACGATCCAGCATGCAGATTGTATATATGTGTTTGACCAGGGCAAGATTGTGGAGAAGGGGAGACGTGAGGATCTGATTGCGAAACAAGGGGTGTATAGTCAGCTGGCGAATTTACAGGCCATGGGTGCGCCGCAATAGTTGGGTTTGGGGCTGGGGAGAGCCTTTTCTTATTTCTTTTTCTCAGTATAGAATCGCATATAGGCGCTGGTTATATAATCTGTTAGAGCTCTCTCGGGGGCAGTATTCATAATCGACCATGCAAAGCGAGGAGTTTTGTTCGTGGAAATGATTGATGCTGTATCCATAGTTTTGTCGTCTAGCTGTGTGTTTGGTACAGATATAGGAGCGGGGACTTGGCGTTGGGAATTCCCTCTTCCGATTGTTGTTGCTAGCATCATGGTTGTAAGTTGCTTGTAGGCCCAAGGCTAGACCAGGGGAGGTATTGAAAATAGCAAGTTCTACCGCCATGTTTCCCTACATTGTAGGACTTTTCAGTGGCGTGAGGCTCAAGACTTCACTCATTGTGGAGTGGGCGCCAACATCCTTTTAGTCACGCTTGTACAATGAATGGGCTGACACGCTATGAGATTCTTTCACAATATGGCTGTAGGCTATTATGGTAGACTCTGAATGTTTTAAAGCGACCTGATCGTAGTCTGTATATATCTTAGGACTTCATGTTAATCCAGATTATACTCATGTCTGGCTGCCGGATTCCGGTCGTCTCAATCAACCAAGAGCAGTCTTCATCCCGGCAGTCCACACACAGTCCCAACCGTAATCAAACTCCCCAGAACAAGCGCCAACCAGAACAACATAACACCCCTCCCCGGCCCCGACTCGGACACACAAACCGCCAATATAAGCCCAGCCGGGAAGCCCGGCAACCCCCAAAAGTGCGCAAACGGCAGCATCATAACAGGACTACAGAAACAACCCAACAACACGAAAATAGCACTGAGCCACCACGCCTCCTTGCGTATCCAGCTTTTGAACCCAACACCCCCTTTCTCGTTGCCATCGAGAACGAGAGGATTATCATAAGCCACTGCGCCGCCACGATTATCCTTGTCTAAACGAGTATGTAGTTCTGATTCTGTGAGCGCAAGGATCTCTTTTGTGCTGAATTCGCCGGTGGTAAGGAGATGCGTGTTCATGGCGTGGGCGAGCTCGAGGGTGGCTTTGTAGACGCCTGCTACATCGGTTCTGCCGCGGTGTTTCATGGTGTAATAGGCATGGATGTGCATGCAGCTTATTCCTGTGGCCCAGATGAGGCAGAAAATGAGCATGATGATTAGTTGTATGTAGGAGAAGCCCCATTGGTAGGTCTGTGTTCGTTGTTAGTGTTGGTGCTTAGTGGAGATGGTATGTGGAATTACTTCTGCTACGTACTTCAATGGGTTGGCAAGTGCCCTGATTGGATATATGATCAAGGCTATATGTCGTGTTGTCGTGCATCCAGACCTTTTGGGTCACATGTTTGTACGGTACGTAGTATGCGGATATGTTCAGAATTGGGGGTTCCAGAGTTATGGTACTAAAGACTGATGAGTTGGACTGCAACCATCCGTCCGGTCCATAGCGGCGCACATCTTATGTACAAGATTACGTTAGCACCCCGACCTTTGAGTAATGTATTGTTAACTTCGTTTTGCACTTACAATTTAGCACCAAGCATCTTGTAGAATTGCCTCTGAAGATATCCTGCAGTCGCTGAGCAGAGTATATTCATCGACGTTATAAGGTTCTGCAAGCACAGGCGTATCAGAACCAGCGCTGAGGTACAAGTCGTCGAAGACGATGTAGTCCTTATTTTCTCCGATTCTGTCTCCATCGTGGACGATGAACAAGGGCCGGCGGAAGGTATTGAATGGAATATAGTTGCTGTCATCATCTTGAATGTAAGCTTTCACGTTACCGCTATACCCCGTCATTGAACTCGCAAAACTTGGGAAACTCCATATGAAGAACATCGTGGCTATCATGAACGCCATGGCGACCTTGGAATGTAAGCCCCGCCGGCGAGTGAAGTCGCGTAGCAAACGTGGTATCGCTGTGAACATTGACTCGTTCTGTAGAAAGACTGTGCGATAGGTACTGAATGTGACTAGACGTCGCCTAATGGTGAGCTAGAATTTCCCTGGTGAAAACACAAGGGTAGGCTTACCAGGTGCCACCTCCATAGATGTGGTAACGTAATTTGCAAAAACACGCCATGAGACAAAAGCCACGACGACCTGGCCCCCACGTCCACAAACCTAGGCGCGGGATCAGCCTTGCATGATATCGAACAAGTTCCGATCTCAGAAACTCACGATATCCCAGGCGACGTCGATAACCTTTGCTTGGGTGAACGACAACTGCCCATGCCCCAGCGTAATCTGGAAGAATCCAGACTTCGAAAAGTAATCATAGTCTTGAGGAAATAGGCTGAACGTCCCATCAGGCTGGCAAGCTTCAAACGAATACTTTCTAAGTACGCCCCATCTTTTCGATAGCCCGAGTTGCAACAGAATCGCGAGGCTCAGACAGACACCAGCAACCCACATAGCGGCCAGGAATTTCAGACCGCTCAAGCGCCATGAAGTTCTGATGTCATTGCGAAGTTGGAAGTGGCCATCGAGCCAGAATTGCGCCAAACATGACCTGCCCTTCTTTGTTGTTGACTGCATGTTTGAGTGTAGCTGTTTTGACGTCTGAGAGCGAAGTATCTGGATATCTAACTTCGCGAGGCGTGCATGGATCGACGGGCTTGTCGAGGCGCAATGGGAGGCCTAATCATGTACGTCGTAACGCGTCAAATGTCAACTGCACCGTCTAACCTAGGTACCACACCAGAGGTGAATGTTGATATCTGGAATTTTGTGACACTAGGTACTTGGTAATTGATTAGCTAGTATCTGTGTGTATAATTTGCCAAGGGAGAAGGAACGTTGTAGAGGTGGACAGAGTCAGCTGCAGTTCATGGAGTGTCAAATGTAACATTCGCTTGCGCGGCGACGATCGTTGGGGGCGGAAACATCGCCAAAGGAAATATATCCAAGACGCAGTACAGAACAAGTTATATTGAATCGAATTTGAAGTTAAAGTGCACTATGAGAGAAGTTCGAAGACTTCGAACCCTCAGCAATGTCAACTCGTTGGGGGTTTACCACATCCCACGTACCTGACATCAATAGGACCACCACTTTCCGCATCATTCCTAGCATAACTTTCCCATCTCCTTTCTTTCTTCACCTCCTCATCTTCGTCCTAACCTATTGCACACCACCAGCACCTCACGATGACCTGTTAACTACCTCCATAGTACAACGTGATTATTTCGCTCTTGTCATAGCAGGCAGCTCATCGATACTCTAAGGCGCGCACCTATTATGTATAGCTTGCAATTCAACAGCACTATTCAAGACTTCACAAAACCAAGCATTCCGACACTGCTAGAAGAGAAGTAGTTAGTAACATGTGACATACAACATCACCCGAGCTCACAAATTTGTTCAGGTCATTATGAAAAGCAAGCAAAGGAACGTATAAAAACGAAAGACTCACTCCGACCTTGGTCCAATTCCTCCGCAAAAGAATTCCCATCTCGGATCGCCGCACCCCAGTGCTACGAAATCCAACTCCACATGAACGACGTTTACGTTCTTATACTAGAACTCCTCGATTACAATCCATTTGGGATAGCCTGGCCAATCGGCAGTATTCTTTTGCGCGCATGCTGTTCGCACGAGGCAGCACGAGGCAACTCGTAAGTATTTGGGCGGGTATGCTCAAAACAGTCCTGCGGCTGCAGTTGAAATCAATGAGGAGGAACGTAAAAGCCATGAGGCGTTTAATGGTAGATATTGGGTTCATGTGCGTCTGAGGCGTCGGTGCGGTGTGTACGTCGTTACAGTGAGAATCTATAGCGATGAGTTCCAGGTGGTAATAGAGATGAAGAGGTTTGTAGTGCTGGAGATGTAGAGGATAGTGGTGTTAATGAGAGGTTCAATAGTGATGTAACAGGGAAGAAGGAGAACGATGCGGAAGATACTGAAGAACACAAGGTGATCTTCCAAGGCGAAGAATTGTTTGGGGCAACGGCCCATGCTCATCAAGTTCGGATGGGTTAGGAGTGGTACTGTACACATATTTGGGTAATCAGGAGTATTTCCCGTCGGAAGGCTGACATTTCGGTGGAGATTGTAGTATGCTGTGAGCGCAAAGGGTCGTGAGTTGACTCTGAGACTACCTCTGCCCCATAGTCATTACCTCACAAATTTGACAGGATGCTGGGCACATCTACTATGTTCTAGTCTGCGTTTGCTTATTTCTGAGAGAGCTCATGGTTTTGAGATGGCCGGCGAGTACCGTCATGGGCCACCTAGGCTGAAGCTACTAGCAAGCCATGTAAGCGATGCCTCATTCTAAGGACACGAGGCTTTACGCCCGACGCTTCGATCTGCGTGTCTCACATAAGCTCACAAGTCCATACTCTAACACCATGAACCGAATTTAAGTAGATTGCGCTGCATGTGTCGTGGAATGTTGAGCAGATTTAGCAAAAGGCACAGTTGGTTTCTTGCTTTAAGATGGCGGTCAGTGCCAATGCTCTGGTGTGAACCAGGGTGCGCAAAGCTGTCCAGATATACATCTCATGTGAAATATCGAGTATAGCCTGCATGCATGAAACAGACAGAAGGCTACGGTAAAGATAAGCTTGAAGATTGCGGTGAATACATATCCGATGTTGTGCATATACAGTTAGTTTTAAGTAACGGGGCAGCAGAGGCACATGCCTTGCATCATGCAGTCCTTGAGCGTGGATCAGTTTGATCTTGCATGTATGAATCTAGGCACAGTCGACAACCCAAACAAGCGTGGGTGGTGACCGGTGAGTACATCCAAGCACGGTATACGGGCCAGTAGGTAGTATGTTGCCAATATTACGGAAGGTCATACATCCGAACAAGTAGACATAGGCCGTGTGTGAATGATGGCGTCAACTGCGAAATAGTCTCTGAATGAACAAACGTGAGGGCCACCTGTACAGAGCTGTAATTTTAACTGTGAAGATGAGCTGCATTGAGGCTAAGACGCAGCAGGCAACTTCCACGTTCGACGTATACTACAATTGCTAAGCAACGCACATTACCCATGTGAGTTCGCACCCTGTGTTTCGGAAGAGCTCGAGATTAGGGGTGGTGCCTGCTCGATTTTTGGCGGCTCAGTATCGATTTGAATGGTGACCTACGAGATGGGGTCAGTGACCAGAACCCAGTGTGATCTCCAAGCGGTGGCTTATCATGACGAGGCTCTACCACTCGGCCAACTAGGTGTTGTTTTGGCGACACTTACTGGTCCGTCATTGACTAGGGCGACGTCCATCATTGCAGCAAACACGCCGTCCTTGACTTTGTCGGTCTCATATAGACCCCCAACTTTATCGTAGAAGGTTTGATAGAGCGTTCTGGCCTTGTCGCCACTCGCGCTTTGGTGAAAGTCTGGCTTGTTTCCTTTTTTCAGAGAGGCATGTAGGGTAAATTGCGACACTGCCTACACTTAGTCGTGGCCCTGATGTAGAGTACTTGGACGGCCACGTACCGCATAGGATTTCGCCATCGATGTCTTTCACGCTATGTTTCCACTTTGCTGAGTTAGTGTATATGTCTACTTGGTAAGAAATACGAAGCGCGACGAACCCGGCCAGGCGGTTCTTTCGACTCGTCATCCCATAATTTTGCTTTCAGAATCTTGCTGGCCATGGCCTCGACGTCCTTCTCCGTGTCGTCTTTGGAGATGGCTGCCAGCACCAGCAGCCCCTTGCCAATGGAGGAAACCAGCTGGCCGTCCACCGTGACCGAGGCTGACTTGACTCTCTGCAGCACCGCTGTGATTTGTTAGCCCTATGCAGTTGCACGGGTGCCCGGGACAATGCACTTCTCATATTGGTCGTTGGAGTTGGCGGGGTAGCTAGTTAGAGTGGAAGAGGATGCAGGCGAGGCAAAGCGTAGTCGTTAGGTTCTTCCAGTAGAACCGCCAGCCTTGCCTACGGCCTGCTCTGCCTCACGCGCACGACGCGTCCCATGAGGTTGTTGTCATGGCCATTGCGGCCAACTCAAATGAATTCGTCGGAACACGCTCAATCCGAGCAGGCCATGGTGAAACACGCGCTCGCTGGCGACGCGTTGCGGGGAGCTGGCTGCTGCACTTCCGGCACTAGTAGATCTGTATTTGTCTTGGCAGCCTAGCCGGAAGCGCGCTCGCTCTTGCGATACGCTGGACCTCCTTCTCGCCAAAGCACGACAAACAACCACTTGCACTGCGGCAGAGCAAACATAGACGCGCGACTCGACCACTGAGCAGCCTCACTTTCGCCGAGCGACTCGGAAGCGGCCCCGACGACAACGAAGCCCTCGCGACGAGGCTACACAGACACGATGGCAGCCCGCAAGCTTCAACAGGAGATTGACAAATGCTTCAAGAAGGTCGCAGAAGGCGTCGCGACCTTCGAAAGCATCTACGAGAAGATTATGCAGACGGGAAATCCGTCGCAGAAAGAGAAGTTGGAGGACCAACTGAAGAAGGAGATCAAGAAGCTGCAGCGCTCGCGAGATCAGATCAAGACGTGGGCGGCCATGGGCGAGATCAAAGACAAGAAGCCATTGCTGGATCATAGGAAGCTCATTGAGACAGTATGCTGACTGCGCTGTGGAAATGTGACGTGTACTGACGCTTGGCAGCAAATGGAGCGGTTCAAGGCCGTGGAGAAGGAGATGAAGACGAAAGCATATTCCAAAGAAGGCCTACAATTAGCCTCGAAAATTGACCCCAAGGATAGAGAGAAGATGGAACTGGTCGATTTTCTAGTGGCAATGAACGAAGAGCTCGAGCGACAAATAGAAATGATCGAAGCCGAGACAGAGACAATACAGGCCAACATGAAAAAGGGCAAAAAGGCGGACAACTCGAAAGCGGAGCGGATAGCAGCATTGGAAGAGGCGACAGAGCGACACAAGTGGCATCAAGGGAAATTGGACCTGCTACAAAGAGCGTTGGAGAATGGCAACGTCGAGACGGAGCAGGTCAAAGAAATCGAGGAGAGCATCAAATACTACGTGGAAAGCAATCAAGACGCAGATTTCATGGACGACGACACAATATACGACGAATTCAATCTGCAAGAAGAGGAGGCGATTTTTGGTCTGGGCAATGAGTTGGATCATGTGTCGTCACAAGACGCGCAGTCGGTAGCGGACGAGACTCCAGAATCCGAGGGGAGACCTCCAGCGCCAAAACCGAAGGCTACAGAGGCGATACAAGCGGGGGCAAGGCGACCATCGACACAAATGAAGTCCCCGTTACCAGCGTTGGCAACATTACACACGCCACTACCAGGCGTCTCGAATTCTACAGCAAGCTCTATGAAGCCTGCACCGATACCCACTCGAACACCCGGAGAGCCATTGAAGTATGCCTCAGCCGCTGCTGCTGCTGCTGCAAGTGACAAGAATGGAGTGGGCATTGCTCCTCTGCCACCACCACCTGGGGCGCCTGTGGCGCAGTCTGGATTGGCACCAGCTGGCGCACGTGCAAGCGCAACTAACTCACCAGCAGCAACACACTCACAACCTGTTCCACGAACACAAACGTCAACTGAGCCTGCACAGACCTCAAGGTCCCCTGCTCCGTCAGCCAGCATACCCACAACACCCGCGCTAGGAGAACAGTCGCTATCACGTGCCGCATCGTCTGACGATGCCAGCAAGGCGAGCAGAAGGACGCCAGCACCCGAACGCGTAGAAGAGGAAGAATCACAAGTGGCAACGCCGTCGTTAACAAATGGTGAATCTCATGCCGAGGATGAAGAGGAGGAGTCGGTGTATCACCTACCGTCGAGCTTACAGGACCTCCTGGACTCATTCGAGGCCACGAAGAATGACATAAGTGCCTCCGCGTCGAAACCTCCAGATGAGCGCATGCTAGCACAATCGATGACTACGGCGCCAGACTCCGCCGACACCGATGCGCCGCGTCATTATCGTCCACAGAATCCATACCCATTCACACCATCGCACTATCCCCAGGAGCCACTGCCGATATTCGATGACCCTCGCCTATACTCCAGAATTGAGACCGATGCTCTCTTCTACGCATTCTACTACCGCCAAGGCACATACCAGCAATACCTTGCAGCGAAAGCATTGAAGTCGCAAAGTTGGAGATTTCATAAGCAATACCAAACCTGGTTTCAACGGCACGAGGAGCCTAAGGCAATTACCGAAGATTACGAACAGGGAACCTATAGGTTTTTTGACTACGAGAGCACGTGGTAGGTATTCCAACTCCCTGTCAGCCACACACACGTGGCAGAACCTTGCTGCATGGTCGCGGCGCCACAAGGTTTTTTCGGCGAATATCGAGACATTCTGCTAACAACGGAGTAGGATGAACCGAAGGAAAGCAGACTTCCGGTTTGCTTACAAGTTCCTGGAGGACGAGTTATGAGTACCATACCTCGGTCTATGGTGATGGTCGCGTTCTGTAACAAGTATTAGGTAGTCCTTGAATGGGTCCCTTTGTAGGGCAGATCTTGTGCTCTTCGGCAATTCAGCGCCCCTCCTGGTCTTGTGCTAATGTTGATGAGTGTAGACCGAGTATAGTGCAAACAGGCAAGATACGGTGAGCACGATCTTGCAAGGGTGGCACATATTACCGCTCATCTATGCAAAGCATCCTCTCCGCCAGTTCACTCGGGTTGTCCAAGCATCGTGGCCGTTGGAGCGCTGGGGCGTAATCTGACAACATGTGGCTTGAAATCGTCGCCGACTGTGCATTGTCCGCCCCCAATCAGGTCGCCCGACCTGGTCTTGGCGACGACGCAACTGGCTGGCCTAGCGAGCGCTTCCCTCCATTCCTTCCACAACGTCGAGGCTTCACTTACGCCCCGTCGATACCGACTTGTGCATGACCCTGAGCGAGCGGTTGCGGCCTCAATCAGTTCCGTCGTTTCCCACAAGGTCGGTGAGAAATTCATGGCTAATCTTCTTGCTTGCAGCCGAGTGTGGGCCGACAGAAGCGGTCGATCGGGGCCAACTTACCGGCGACCAGGATACCACTTTGGGACTGTACCAACTCATTCGGGTATGCAGGTCGCTAGCCTACGACAACAGAGGTTTGACTGTATTGTTAGGCCTTCCCCAGTCTCCGCGCCACTGGAAAATCATGGCTGTGAACGGGGTCCGAAGCTCGCGGGAACAAGACCTGGCCTGTCTGTGCATGACATTCTCCTTACTTCAACGTCTGACTACGGCGCCTGCCGCACCCATTGGAGCTGGCCCCAATTGTGCTGGGCAGAGACAGGCACGCGAGTCATAGTAAACCACCTGTAGTCATCAGCTCGCTGTTAATTGCTTCATAAATCTATCATCGGTCGATAAAGCTGGCCCCCTGGAAATGTCAGACGAGCGAAATGTTATTCAGGCAGAGCAGTGGTGTATGCACTCTGCCTTGCCGAGCATCAGAACTAATGCGATGCATCAAGCTAGGTTTAGGACACGCTAACCCATGGCTCACATGAGACGGGAGGAACAAGGCACGGAACAACAGATCTAAGAACGTTCCTCGACAGATCCTTTCCCTCCTGACAGGTCATCGTCACCGCCACGTCCCACAACATTAGATCAATTCAAAATGGTCGCCGGCCAAACAACGCCGCGGACCCGTCTTCCAAGTGTTCGACATGTGCATTGACGCTAAAAGTCAGCCCTATGCCGTTATATGAGTAGAGTACCGCTTCACTGGGTGCGACATAGCCTCTTTCCACGAGTCAACTTAGCTCCTATTATCTCAGATTCAGTTGTGGTCTGGCATAGGCCAAAATCACCGACCGCTATTACGGCAGAGACACCTTCTCGTGGTGCAAATCCTGGATCCACATTGCTACCTCGCCCTATTATTGAGCACTATGTTGACATCCTATGATTGGCATCGTCCAGTCGGGCGCCCTGGTGTTTCTTACCTACCGAAATATGTGTACGTTGACAGCTTCCACAAGACTAAGATGTTGGGGTGGCAGTGAGCCAGTGTCTGAAAACAAGTTCTCCTATATACCTCGTAGGGGTAGACTACATGTTTTGTGGAAAACACGTCAAGCTTGATATATTCCCTAGCACTGACGAAATTATAAGTTGCCTTGACGAAACCCAGCTTCCTCACCAGTTGCTCAGCACCACAAGGAAACCTGGCAAGCTACGCATCGTCCCGCACGTAACGCCCTACTATCGCCCGCCTCTAGAGACAGGCACTACCCGCACAGTAGACCCGATACGCCCAAAGCAGGAACCTATCTCGCCCGCCATGTCCGGTTACGGGGTGTGTAGCCAATGGTGTTGAATCGTTGTTTCTTTCACTAACGACTCACCACAGTACTCATCTTCTGACCAAGCAGGCTACAACTATGCGCCTGCATACCAAGCTACTGTACCTCAGTACACGCAAACACAAATCAACCAGTACTACGTAGAGTATCAATGTTATCCTCAACAGCCGTATAACATAATTCCGGACTACTATGTTCAAGCTCCCGCTGTCGCGCAGCCCACTTATCAGCAACCATTGGCTGGAGCCGGATATGGTGCACATTGGCAAGCTCAAGCAGACAGCAACGATCTGAACACATCTCAAGGTCCTACTAGGTAACGTTTTTCACGACAGTACTGTGAATTTAAAAGCTAACCTATTTGTAGGAGTAACAGCCGCACAAGGTATGCCATTCTGGAGCATAAATCTGTAGCTCTTCATCCAATGATCGATAATACACAGTACTAATCAAGCAACAGAACTTGGACGTGCGACATTGCCTCTTGCACCTCATCTGCCAACTTTACCCGACTTGCCGACCTCCAACGCCATCAATCCACCGTACATGGAGTAGGAACTCCAGAATACCCCTGCACCGTCCCACGATGCAATCGCATCGCCGACAAAGGCTTTACGAGAAGGGATCACCTAGTCGAACATCTTCGCAACTTCCATCATATGGACATTCCCAAGAGACGGCCTGGAGAACGATCAGCATTTCCATTTGGATGGCCCGAGGGTGGCGCGAGTCAGTGAGTATGACCGGGGACGAGGAAGAGGAGGGCTGATGTGGGTGCAGGGGTTCGAGTAGTGGGACAATTGGTAGAGGTGAGCATGTGAGAGGAACAAGAGCACGGGATAGAGTCGGTCGGATTACCAAGCCATCGAGACGAGGTGGCAGGGGTGGTGGCCGGAGTCGAGGTGCCAGTAGGATCACTGGAGGTGCGCGTGGAAGCGTTGGATCTGCAGGGTTGCAGGATTCAGGTCAGGATCACGACCTTGACCGACTGGCGGAGTCCGAATCGTTACGAAACTCAAATCTAACAGGCGACGCTGATACAGTTGGACCCCAAGGTCCTGTTACATTGGATGATTTACTTGCTCTCGGAGA
The DNA here is from genome assembly GCA_010093695.1 of Plenodomus tracheiphilus IPT5. NCBI lineage: Eukaryota > Fungi > Ascomycota > Dothideomycetes > Pleosporales > Leptosphaeriaceae > Plenodomus > Plenodomus tracheiphilus. Next base: position 255,915 of record MU006318.1, read on the forward strand.
CTTTCCAGTCTAACCCCGGGGACATTCGTACACCGACCACAACATCACCAACACTGAGCATATCGACCCATGGAATCCTGCATAAAAAAGCTCATTTCTTCACATTGGCCCTATACAATAATTACACACACAATCAGTCTCGTTATTTCCTTTCATTGCATAGCATGCACACATCGATACATTTACATACACCTGGGCATGGATCCGGATGACCCGAGCGAGTGCTTCAAGCAACATTCTCCTTATCATTTTGCAATATTAGCGCTATTGAATCAGATCACCATATAGAATACAGTACGTGAGAGCAATCTATACATTTGTACACATATAGACTATGGTCCAACCACTAACCCACTCTCATCCGATGCTCACAAGCCGATCACGAGATGTAAGCGCATTTCTCGAACATAGTACACTTCCTTTGCGCACTTCGTGTCCCATGTCATGATTACTTGCCATGCTTACAGCCTTACACGTACTAGGCTTACTTACGCGTATGAAGCTGTGTCACTGTGCTGCAGAAGAGACCCAGTAAAAGTGAAAGAACAGCGTACGAGTAGACCATGGAATCTCCAAGACAATCTTAATCACTCTTATCTGAAATCATCATTCTGTACAAATCGATGATTAAAAATCGGGCCTACCAGCATCATCCCTACCATGAAACAAAACATGATGTTCACCATTCTTAGGCCACACACGATGCTGCAAATCTTGTACTCGATATATTAAAATATAGTATATGCACGGCACAGCAACAAGCATCACAGGAATCAACTTTGGAGTCAGAAAGTATTTCTATATATAAACAACATACAAACTTATGGTATGGTACACAAGCGACGTTGGCGAACGCTGCAACTCAGGCCCACCTTACAACAAGAGGCCCCGGCCCCGACCGGCCACCCACTAGCCTCATACTAAACAACTCTCCCGCAACACGCCTCGTGGACCTTAGCTATACTCTATGTCTCCGCGCCACATCCAAGCTCCCTCTTCTGCACAAGCTTCACCTCATGCCCGTCTAAATCTATCATCACAATCAGACAGGGGTATGGCATGGTATGGATATATGTTGGTGTTAGGTTGTCAGTCCCCTGCGGGTTTCCCCTCGGGTCTCGGAAGTAGCTACTCTACCGCGGGCCATGCGGTCCCGAGACAGGAGCCGGGGGGCTGGTATCACGGTACTGGTAGGGTGAGGCGGGTGGAGTTATGCCTACGCCGCAACGTGTGAGGCCCATCATGGGTAAGGCGGGTGAGGCGAGTTAGGCCGTGTGGCGCAGGCCGAGGTTTGATATGGTGGCCGAAATGGCTATTTCGGGGGAATGTTGGGGGTTGGATGCTGGGTCGGTTAGATATTGGGTCTCGGAACTATAGTGGGGTTATTGGAGGGGGGCTGGTGAGGGTTGTTCAGAGGCACGGTGGTGATGGGTTATGGGTTTAGGAGAGTTGAGATTATATGAAGGAGAGGCGCAATGTGCCATGTGGTCGTGCGGCACTCTATGCTGTTTATGGATTCTATTTCCTGTCTGATTTGAAATCGATTGTTGTGTCGTTTCGTTGTTGAAAGGGTACTCGTGGATTTACATGCGACTCTAAATGATATGGAAATATTGTGCTGGCAAATCATGGTCGGTTCTACTCAGCTTACGTTCTTCATGACTAGGACGCTGTTGCGTGCATTTGATCAACGCATCGAAAACAACGTCATTTGGGATACTTAGAAATTGCTCCGGTGCAAACTGACACCTGCCAATGTCAGAGATTGCAAACGCGAGCAAGAGGCATGGCTTCACAGTGCACTTTGACAGTCACGCATCAGGCTTCGGCAATGACGTAGTAGCGCACTCTGGGCAGCCATAGATTCGGGAGAAGTCGTTATGGCGAGAACATCTGATCACCAACCTGACCAACATACAACACACACCCTTCCCGTTGTCCCGCCATCTCCCTTCCTCCCCATAACTCCGTTGTTGCCTGCGGCTTTGACTCATGTCTTTCAAACCTCATATATCATTATCCTTCACCGAGTTTCGCAACTCTTTACCGCTGCAATAACTGCGTCCTTGCGCTGTGTTGCCTGATCCGCCCCCGCATTTTATAGGTCGGTACATCCGCACCTTGAAGGCTACCTACACTTGCAGCCCACCCACACCAGTCCACAGAGTCACACTCGCGACTTCGACCCAAAAACTCTGCAAACTAGAATAGTAGACCACCATGCGCGATCTTCGGAGACAGGCTCTCGAGAGCCACAAGACAGTTTCGCGCAAGGCGCGCTCACGCGTCGTCTCAACCGCCGCCTCCAAGTCCAACTCGACGGTGGCTTCTCCTTCACAGTCGCGCGCGGCCAGTCGCACGCGCCAGGTATCAGATGACGACGAAGACTATCTGAGCGATGGTACTGCTTGGAGGTAAGTTTTCACATGTTCACAACTTTTTGGGTTGTTCCCCACATGGCGATCGGTGACATCATCGTCCTTGCCTTTTGTGAACACACAACTAACAATACACTCGCAGTACAAACTCCATCGACGACATACTAAACGGCGAGGATGTTGATATACCCGAAGATGCATGGAAGTCTGAGCTCAACACGCGCATTGAGCAGATCACAAACCTCAAGCGCAGCAGTACAGAAGGGCGCGCAGAGAGCTTGAATGCCTACGCGCATATCCTCATGGCACGATACGCAAAGGATGAGGTCGAGCTGCATATCGGAGAGTTGCTACCCTCGATGCTTAGGAGTATCAAGCAAGAGACTACCGAGCGAGAAGCTGTCAAGGCGCTGAAAGGTAAGACTTGGAGAAGTATGTCCACTATTATCATACTAACACCCTCTAGCGCTCGCAGTCACTGTCCTCACCCTCGACTCGGCCGACATTTACGATGACATCGCCGACCAGCTCAAGCGGTCCATACAATCTTCAGGGTCTGTCGAGATCAAAGCCAATGCAATCTACACACTCGGCCTTGCTGCTTCATTTGCTGGGGCAGGCGATGACGAGATTCTGGATATCATGAATTTCTTCCTGGAGATTATTGAATCAGATGGCGCATCCGTGGAGGCACAAGATGATGGCGATGTAGTCATCGCGGCTCTGGAACAATGGGGTCTACTCGCTACCCAGATCGAAGACCTCGAGGAAGAAACCGAGGCTGCTGCCGAAGCCTTTGTTGAACAACTCGAGAGCGCAGACTCTGGCGTGCAAGTCGCTGCCGGCGAAAACATTGCTCTGTTGTACGAAAAGTCCTATACGGCGGTCGAAGCAGATGACGAAGAGCCATCAGATAATGATGATCCTGATGATCCCGAGTTTGTCAAGGATGGCACACGGATGATCAGGCGCTACCAAGTGTATCGAAGACAGGATCAACTCCTCCGCACCCTCGAAGAACTGGCCAGTGTCTCCACACGTCGCATCTCAAAGAAGGACCGCAAAACACTGCATTCTTCATTCGTCGATATCCGCAACTCGGTCGAGCGACCTACACGTGGACCTGGCTACTCGACGGCGTTGGACAAAGAGACGGGCAAGGCTAGAGGCGCGGGCACAATAGAAGTACGGATCAACCGCGATGTGGTGGTTCGTGTGGACAAGTGGTGGAAGCTGCTCCGTCTCAATGCGCTGAGGCGAGCACTGCAAGGCGGTTTCACGTATCACTACGATCAGAACGAGACAGTGTCGTCAGTCTTGCCTTTTACCATGTCTCGAAGGGTAAAGACGACGAAGTAGGAGGGTTGGTTGAGGGCATTGGTGTTGGTGTTTAGCGGTGGGGAAAAGCGCAGCTTTATTTACAAAATGGGGACACCTCTGTCACAGCGTTGATTATTTCTAGGGTAGATTTGATCATGTTGGGCTCATCGGAAGGCTCACAGTAGGTTTTTCAAGAGACAGCATGGCATCCCTGTTAACTGGGTTGTTTGGGCGTCACGTTTAGAGTACTACGAAGCACACCTACAAGCATCAAAGTCCACTCTAATTTATATATCATAATCTATCTGTAGCCTGTTATAGACCCCAGACCATCGTGTTCGCCCTAAGTGGTGCGAATACCTAACTAGCGGAGGACTTCCGCTATTTCCTGCACAAGTTTTGTTTTTTGCTCGTAACACTCTTGCTCTTTGCGGTGATTGTCGCGAACATGGTCTCGCCGCGGAACTTCTGCCCCGCGTTGCCCCTCACTTCAACCCATGGTCAATATTTACCATGAACGCGCCGTGGTATCTACCATGTAAATCACTCCCACCAACAATTACAACCGGACTACTACCAATGAATTGAGTGCTGTGCTATAATTGACACACTGCGATCGATCTTGCCTCAAGTCTGTATCGTACTTGGTAGTACACACAGCGGGGCTTAGCGCGGCAAGAGCTATAGCTTCGTATAGAACGTTCTGGCAGCTTACCGCCAGTGCCTTCCTGTCGCTCTTTTCTCAGCCTCACCCTTGCCTCCTACTTACTTTCTCCGAGAAATCAAATCTTGACTCTCAACCTATCTGCAATTCGAGTTCTCTAAGTCGTACCCTGACTACGCGCAAATAGCCACCGAGGAGGCGACCATCAGCAATTGAGCAACCATGGCTGAAACTAGTGAGTAACTGGAACTGCTTTGTTCGTCGCCTTGCGACCGAGCTTTGTGGGAGAGATTGAGAGATATGGCGTCGCTAACATGTTGCAGAGCGGTCTCGTGTCTTCTTCGACATCACGATTGACGGCGTCAAAGCTGGTCGCGTTGCTTTTGAACTTGTACGTTCTTCTACACTTCTGCCTTCTTTCCTATGCCTTACCAACAGATCACGCTAGACCAATATGCTAACAATATTCGAAATAGTACAACGACATCGTTCCCAAGACCGCCGAGAACTTCCGCGCATTATGCACTGGCGAGAAAGGCGTAGGCAGCGCCGGCAAGCCTCTGCACTACAAGGGATCCAGCTTCCACCGCGTGATCAAGGGTTTCATGATTCAGGGTGGAGATTTCACGCAGGGCAATGGAACGGGTGGTGAGAGTATCTATGGCGAAAAGTTTGAGGATGAGAACTTTGAGAAGATGCATACGAAGCCTTTCTTGCTGAGTATGGCGAATGCTGGACCTGGTATGTTTCGAGAGCCCCGTCCCACCCGATATACGCTGTGTGGAAGGTCTTCAACCAGGACATGGAGAAGTACAGTGGCTGATAAGGACAGGCACAAACGGATCCCAATTCTTCGTCACCACCGTCCCCACACCCCACCTCGACAAGAAACACGTCGTCTTCGGCGAAGTCATAGCTGGAAAATCCATCATCCGCCAAATTGAAAATCTCAAGACTCAATCCGGCGACAAGCCCTTGCAAGACGCCACAATCCTCGACTGCGGCGAATTGACTGGCGACGACTACACCAATGCCACCGTCAAAGTCTCCGACGCAACAGGCGACCCCTACGAAGACTACCCTGAAGACCAAAAGGCTAACAGCGAAGACGAATGGGACGGCCAAGAAATCCTCAAAATTGCCACCGAGCTCAAAACCATGGGCAACGCCGCCTTCAAAAACGGAGACCACACCCTCGGCCTCAAGAAATATCAAAAGGGCATCCGCTATCTACAAGAATACCCCGTTGCCCTCGACACCGACCCAAAGGATCTGTGGCCCGCGCTCAGCGCGCTGAAAATTCAACTCTACTCTAATTCCGCCCTGTTGCAGAATAAACTCGGACACTTTAACGATGCGGCGGAGAGCGCGACAAAGGCGTTGGAGATTGAAGGGATCACCGACAAGGATAAGGCAAAGGCGCTGTTTCGACGGGCGACGGCCAAGGCGGGGAAGAAGAGTGAGGAAGATGCGTTGAGGGATTTGAATGAGGCGGCTAAGCTGGCGCCTGGGGATGCGGCGATTGTGAAGGAGTTGGAGGGTGTGAAGAGGAGGGTGCAGGCAAGGAAGGAGAAGGAGAAGAAGGTTTATGCTAATGCTTTTAACTTTGACTGAGGGGGTTTGGATGGGAGGGGAGGCTTAAGTTGGTAGGTTGTAGGTGAAGGAGGCGCTGGAGATTTGAGGGACCATCATGGTATGAAAGTGGTGGAGCGGGAACTCACTCGTAAGCTTGACAGCGCGTCAGCGATCCAACTCGAGCGTGTAGTCAAAGTAGAAAGTCTACTAAAAATTCACAATCATGTTGTACATGCTACACTTGCTCATTTCTAAGTCTCACACGGTTCAATACTTCTGTGGCTGTTTTACCTACACACATGGCCAACATACAACACATACAACATTGAGTATTTCCCTCATCCTTTGCAGATGTAGTGTAGCATAGTGTAGTGTGACGTAGTAATGTATTGTAGGTTGCGTTTTGAAAAAAAAACCCCATCCAGATTGCCTCATCCCAACCACTTCATGCTCATTCGTTGCGCAAAAAACAACAACACAAAAAACAAGAAAAAGGTAAAAAAAATCAAATCATATCATCGCTCTAGAAAAAAATGCCGCCCAACTCACGCCTGAGTACGTTTAAACATCAACTCATCTCGACTCGTCTCACCTCATCTCATCAAGCAGAAGGAGAGAGAGAGAGAGAGAGAGACAGAGAAGAATCCCACCCCCTTCTCATCGTCATTCCAATATATACTCCCTCCCCTCCTCTTCCCTCATACACAATGCTCACTCACTCATTTCTCCCCCCTGCCCCTCCCCAACAACTCCCCCGCACTCTTCCGTCTCTTAATCTCCCGTCTGCCCAACCCCAGACTGCCAAACCCGCGCTCGCCTAACCCACTGAACCCACTGAATCCAGCGCCTTTAGGGGACTCGCCCGAAAACCAACCATGTAGTCAGAACTCCTCATCTCTTTCACGGTCGCGCGTGCTGGCGTTGCGGGGTGAGAAGATGGGTTCGTCGCGGGGGCGGTGGGGGTATGGTGATGTTGTTGTTGTGGTTGTTGTGGTGGTTGTATGGGTATTGGTGGTGTGAGAGTTTGAATTCTGGTTGTGATTGTTGTTGTTGTTGGTGTTGTACTCATTTTGGGAATTGTGCTTTTGAGCATTGTGGTGATGGTTTGACAGTGAATTCTTGGAGCGGAGCGATGACTCCGTGTATGCTCCCAATGTACTGTGGCGGGAATCGCGTTCGTTGCTTCGACTACGGCTGCGGGAGCGATGGCGGTGAGATTTGTCCTTGTCGTCTTTGTCTTTTTTACTTCGGTGACTGTCCCTATCTCGCTCCTTGTCTTTGGATCGGTGCGAGTGGTGCTTATCCCTCTTCTCCTCCTTCTCCCGTTCTTTCTCTTCTTCACGTTCTCGATCCCGCTCCTTGTCACCCTTTTTGTCCTTTTTATCTTTCTTCTCCTTTTTCTCCTCATCTTTATCCTTATCCTTTCGCTTTCGTTGAAACGGCAGAACACCGCGAAAACTACGTTCTTTGCGTTCCTTTTCTTTGCCCTCTTTCGAGTTGAACGCGGGCAGCGCGGTGGTGTATTCTTCTTCCTGAAAACTGCCGTTGTCGCTCCCTTCAATACTCTGACCTCCTGCGCTGCGAGGCGGATGACCGAACGAACGGCTGGAGTTTTGGGGCTGCGAATTGATGTGCACATTGGAGTTGCTGTAGTGGAAGGAATTTGTGGATGCGGTAGGCTGAGTCAGAGTCTGAGGATACGAAGGGGCGGGTGCCATGTGTAATCCATCACTGGAACCTGGCGGTGTGTCCTCAGCTCCAGACGCGTCAGCGCTGACAGTTGTAGACGCAGATTGAGACGCTGATACAGAGTCGTGGCCCGAAGGTGCGAAATGACCGGACCACGCTTTTGAAGTGTTGAAGGGATTGGTGTAGGATATCGTTGCCGAGCTATTACTCTTTTGAGAGCTTGCGGAGGCGGAAATGCTGGAATTCTGTTGGTGTCTGGTCCGAGGCGGAGGCTGCATAGTGATGGGTGTGCTCGTTGATGACGACGAGAAGTCTTCGCCATTACAGGGTGATACAGGAGCGTCTTCGAATTCTTCTTCTTGGATTGGACCGCGGTTTCGTGTCGCAGCGCCGCGACCAGTCTCGATTCTAGAACCCTGGAGCTGCTCCACGAGCTCCTCCCACTTCACACTCAAGGATGAAGAAGGTCGTTCTGCAGGTTCAGCGCGAGCGAGACAATCCTTGGTGCGTTCACTGAGTGACACGCAGATATTATGAAAACGGAGAAGATCTCCGTCACCCGCTTGAATGTCGCCCGCACTCTTTTGTGTATTATCCAGCCATAGGTTCACCAGCATTGCAAAGTTACGAGAATGGTCGATGAGATAAGGTAGTGAAGGAAAGCCTTCTTTGAACGTAGGTGGCAGCCGATGGAGGATAGCGATCGGTGTACTATACGACGGTGGGATCGGTGGTGCGGGTGACGATGTGGTCGATATGGAGCAAATATCATCAAGATACTTCTTGAATTCTGTTCTATGAGTGGAAAGAAATGCATTCATCGGCTCCATCCATGCTTCTTTCGTGCCAAATGATGACATATTGGCCAGGCCCTGCAGTGATTTGGCAATAAGCGTGAACGTTCTTCGGGCTTTTGTCTTGGGGTGATCTACCGTGCGTTGTCAGTACTATGATCCTCCATCATTGGAGTAGTTCACACACCTTTCAGCAAGCCGAAGAGTTTGGGATTGAGTACTGCAGGGACGAAAAAGCGCAAGAACAGAAAGCCAGAGACACTGCTATACTGCACAGTCCGTAGGAAGTCGCCATATCTGTCCTCAGCGCAAGCTCTGATATGCCTGAAGATGAGCCTAAGCTCCTGCGGACATCTCGATACCGAGTTGTAGATCGCTCGCCAGACTTCTTCCGTGCAGTTAATCAGTCGCCTCCAGTTCCTGTCAAGCTCATGCTGCGAAGTCACCTTGTTGGGGTCAACTTCGCACTCCGGGTCTTTCTCGTTGATCTCCTTTAGCTTTTCGCTCAGCGTCTCTTCAAGATACTCTTTGCCGAGGCGCCGCATGTGAAGATCCAAAGACTTGGTAAGTAGTGTGTTGCCGCGGAAGAGAAGATTAGCTTCCAACTTTGCATTGTTGCCCATATCTCGTACGAAAAGCTCTCGATCGCTTGCAGACCCAAAGGTGACATGGTTAGACTCGTTCGACTCACTGGAGCCCAGTCTTTTGCTGAAGCGCAGTCGACTGGCGGGCGAGTCCCTCAGTGTCCCGTCGATTTCTTCCTCAACAAGGGCACATAGCCAGTCTCCAGCAGCCCCAGAAACTTGGAAGATGTTTAGTAGATACTCCGACAATCTCTTGAGCTCGTTCGGAATCATATGCGCGATCTGCAGCGTGAGGCTGTTTGAAAAACGGTGGAGCAATTCTGAGAGGGGGTAATAATCTCGTGCCATCAGGATCGCACATTCTTCGCTGCAGACCTTCACGAGCACTTCCCCAACGCTGTTGCCGTACATGTTGATCAGTGGCCACCACTTCTCCATTTCCTGGTTGGGGCCTAAGTCGTCCAGGTAAATATCCGTCTTTCCAATAGTCTGGTCGAAGCTTATACCGGCATAACCACCTTCTGCGGCATAGTCTGAACCTAGCGCTGTTGCGAAGATGTTCTTCTCGCCGCTCGAGTAGCTTGGTGGCCGCTTCTTTAACAATAACGATGCCGTATGAAGAGCGGGCAGATCTAGGAACTCAAATTCTTCTCTCCAGAATGGAGTGTTTCCTTCGTTCTTGGTCATGGTTCTCGCGCGTGTTTCTCCATCTAGCAGTATTTCCATGAGGTATCCGCCAGGGTTCGTGGTTGCTGATGAAGAAGGTCTAATGGGGGTGACACCATCGGCGACCTTTGGACTGACGGGAGGTACCAGTCTTGCCTCGATGACTCTTACAAACAGTGACTTTTCCATGCGAAACATGTCATGCGTTCCGAGTGATGGTGACAAAGTGCCTTCCTCATTGAGTGTGTCCGCCTTGGGACCGTATAGTTGGGGAACGGTAAATGCGCGTAACAAGACGATCCAGACCTCGTACAGAACTCGTGACTCCAGAGATAGGAAAATCGGCCGTAAAAGTGTTAATGCAGACGGAGAAGCGGTGTACTGGGGATATATGGCTATGCAAAATTCGTTATCGAGAACTGAGGGATCCAGTCGCTGAACGGCGCATCGAGAGAGCTGGGAAAGCTGAACAGTAGAGACGAGCGTAACATCAGTGTCGGAGTATAGCTTGAGCTCGCCGTTTTCGCGGAGCGTGCAGGAGACCCTTCTCCACCGGCGGGAACCGTGACTCTGGACGCGGTAGGCCTGTGGCCGAGAACCGGACCCTTTGGGTGTCCCCGTGTTGCTGTACGTCACACTTGTGTCCCAGTAGATCATCTTGCCAACCTTGATGATGGGGGCTTCTTTCTTGGGCGTCTCCTTGAGCAGCGACACTTCAGAATGTCGCCTGCTATCGGTCAGTCGCCGCTCAATCATGACAGGGGCTTGGGGTTTCGCCATTCGATTCTGGATGCCTTTGGGCCGCATCGGCGACCAACACAGCAAAGCGGCAAACCACAGATCAAACTCTTCCTGCGTTGGCGGCCGCAGATGGACTTCAAGCTTCGAATTGTTCACCACAACATGTATATACGCCGTGTAAGCCTCCCCATCGTACGCGCTCTTCACATGACAGCCTCGCAGGTCAGGGATCAGCGTTCTCGTGTACGAGTTGTCGTTCTTGGGCTCGTATACCAGACTGCCTGCCTCTTCGTTGATGAAGCAGGATGACAGTGCCCATGGATTCGACTCGCCTCGACGAAAGGCCAGCACTCCCTGCATCCTACCGCACGTAGAGCGCATGAGGGCCTTGAGCTTCCTAGCATCCGAGGCGGGCACGGGCGAGACCCACGACTCGGGCAAAGCATTGGGGTTGGTGGCAGCCGTGGTGGCAGGCGACTCGGTGCGCGGAGGGTGCTTCATCAGGCGGCTGCGACTGTTGGTGCTCGAGGTGCGAGGCGGGGGCTGTTGGTGCGAGGGCGGCGAGATGGTGGAGATGTGGCCAATGGAGGTGACGACCGACTCCTCGAGGCTCTGGAAGTTGGCCGTGGAGCTCGCAACGGAGCCAATGCGGTGGCGGCCGGCGGCGAAGATGCTCGAGGGCGAGCGGTCGCGGGTGCTGCGCTCCTCGAGGGTGCGTGTGCGCGGCCTCGTCTGGTCGCGCGCATTGCGGTAGTCGGTCTCGCTCGTGGCGCGGGCAACAAAGGCACGCGGGTTGCTGGAGCGGGTCGAGGGCTGGCTGGCCTGGGAGTGGGGGCTGTTTGGGGGGGAGAAGCTCTGGCTGGGGGCCACGTCCTCCTCCGGTATCGACTGGTCGTCGGGGGTGACGGTGCGAATGGTGGTGCCCTTGGAGCGGTCGTCGCGCGGGCGGTCGGCGGCATACTGCAGGCCCTGGGCGGCCTCAGAGGCGCTCACCTCGCGCCGGCTCCTGCGCTGCGGGTCCATAGGTGCGGGTGCGGTGGTGAGGGCTCACCAGAGGGACCGCTAGGCTGCGTTGCGCTGCCCATTGACGGGGCAAAGGGCGGGTGGTGGTGCGTCGGTTCCAGCAGGTGCCCGGGCCGCTGCCGGTGTGCCTGGGAAAACGGTCGAGGGCTGCGAGACAGTGGTTCCGTCCGGGGTGGCGCATCGCAGGCCGCCTTGTACGTGGTGAGGTTGTAGCGAGAGCAGCAAAGACGGGGCCGACTAAGGAAGGCTGCGTGGCTTGGCAACACGGTCTATATCACGACGACGACGACAACGACGACAATGAACACACATTCTGAGGTCAGGGCCAGTCAGTTACTACAGCCACTGCTGCTGCTGTTGCGCTGGGATCATCATTGCATGCCCGTGTCTGATGGCTCATCTACAGTACAGTACTGGTACATATCTGCACGTCCATGTATGTACTGTATGTAGGGACCGCACGCCCTCGTCTTCGCACCCTGGGTCAATTACATGCCGAGCGCAGGCCCTAGCGAGCCACAAAAGACACAAACCCATCTGGTCCCATGCCAGGCTGCACGCCATGTGTGGCATTTGCCACGCGCAACCCTTCCATGGCACTGCAAGGAACAAGTCTCTGACTGGCAGCGTGGTTCTGCGCCCATGGCGAGCGTCAAGGGGGTCACACCACTGCTGCCGCTTTCAACTTGCACACTCCCTGCACGTCCACCGTTTCCGCAACGTTATCATCACACTTATGACTGCCTGTGCGGAGATTGCTGACCGCACTTTACGGCTGCAAAGACGCTTAGGCAAACGAGAAGACACGCTTGCCGCGCATTACGCTTGGACATTGCCAGAAACCGTGTCTCAGCTAGCCAGCTACAAATCGTCATTTGGCAGCCCATCCCCCAACAGCTGCTGCCACGTACATGCAAATCAAAAACCACTCATTCCCTGCACAGCCTGTCAAAATCGCCCAAATGGATATCAAGAATCGCCCAATACGCGCCCTGCACTTGCTCATAAGCACTAACGTGATTACCAAACGAAATAAACCGGAACCCAATCTCTTGCTTATCGCTGCCTGCTGCTGCAACAAACACACGCATGTTCTACCGTCTCTCACTTGACTGGGAGCTTGTCTTGGGTGCTTTCATCGTGCGTCAGACTGACCGGGCTCAAAGGCTGAGACCGGGCGCCGCTCAAATCTCCGGAATGCGTCTTGCGCAATGCCTGGCGCATCGTCTCAATCTGAAGCGGCAGCTCTCCGCCTAGTGGCGGGCTTTGCGTACCATGTGCTGTTGGAAAAGTAGGGCTGCCGGGAGACATGGTGCGACCAAAGTCGCCTGCCTTTGGAGAGGCGGTGCCGCTCGCCGGAGGCGAAGTGCTGAGACCGTGCGAAGACGCTGGGGACCTCATGGGTGATGCCGAGCGATTGGCCGTAGACGAAAGGCTCATAAACTGCAGGGCCTCGCCAGAACCCAACATTTCCTGTCTGTCATACTCGACGTGTTCTGCTTGCACCACGTCCGCGAATGAGATGAAGCTCAATCTACGTGGATCGGTCATGTCCAACGATCCATAGCCGGGAGCCGCCTCAGACAGATCAGCATGGCTCGAGGTCGTGGACTCTTCGTGCGCGAGGGGAGGCGAGTAGACGGCATCGCTCAGACCGCCAGCGACAGCCGAGGAAGCAGGTTGGTGGGCCGAGTGCATCACAATCTCCACCTCGTCGGGGTTGAGATGGTCATCGGTGATGGCGAGCGAGGAAGCATCCAGCGCTGGTGGTATGTGGTCTTCCGTCTTGATGTGGGCTGGGACGTCGGCTGAGGGCTCGGGCTCCTGCACATTGCGCTCAAAGATCAGCGACGAGGACGGGCTGTGCAGCCCTGGCGACGAGGAGCGGCCGATGCGGCGGTTGGGTGAATTGCCCACGGGCAGCATGCGGGGGCTGCCACGCGGGGAGGCCCTGCGGTCGGTGGGAGAGGCGCTGAGGGGCGGCGAGGGCATGAGCGACTGTGCTGAGGCGGGCGTCGAGGAGCTGTCGGTCGCGGCTGCCTTTTCTGAAAGCTGTTGATCAGCATCACCTTGCTTTTTCTTGCCCAGGCCCAGCAGCTTCTTGCCCTTGCTCAAGAGGCCGCCGCCGGCGTCTGCGCTCGACGTCCGCTCGTCGCCCGCGGGCGAGACGGATGCAGGCGGGTTGCGCTGCTGTTGCGCCATGGCGGTGCTGTCTACGGGAGGGACGCTCGCGGTTGGTTGTGAGCGTCGCGTTCGGGAGGGAGGGGGTTGAGCGTGTTTATGCTGGGCGTGAATACCGGTGTTCAATATTTGTGACACCTTCAAATCAGGGCGGTACAGGCCGCGCGCCTGTCGTCACCACGGCGGTGCGTTTGTCTAATGCGGAGAGCTGCTATCAAGGAAGCTGCCGAGTGGGATGGACCCTGGAGATATACTGCGCGGGTGGTCACGCCCCAGCTGTGCCTTTGCGAGGCTGCCCAGTTGGCTTCTGGATGATTCCAAGGATGCGAAGAGCGCAGAGGTGCAGGCAAGCTCTCTTTGTGCGGTTCCCTACTCGGCAGTTGGCCGCGATCAGGGAGAGAAGGTCAGCTGAAGAGGGGGAACGAAGCATGTCGGGCGTCGGTCCTTTCTACTCTCGTTTGCTCCTGCGTATCACTTTGACACCCCTGCTCAATGACGCACGTTGGGCGATCCCCAGAGCATTGCAGTACTCAGGCACACCAGCTGCACACCAATCCTCCCCCTGCTCATCCATCCTGTTCATTCCTCCAATTATGCAAGCACCTCTGCACGTCTTGTGACGCTTCTGCTGCTGCGACACTCTCACTCCCGTTTCAAATCGTCTGGAACAGCGCCGAGTATACTGGTTCGGCGAGCCGCGCGGTCCCTTCGATAGGTCCGGCTAAGTTCGCATCTTAGCGATAGAGAACTGCTGGAAACAAGTACAACTTCATGGCCCAACTCTGGTGTCTCGTGTTTCCAAGGCCGTCTTCCAGACGGACCATTCATGTAGAGCAAGCATGTGAAACATCGACACCCTTTCTTACATGGTAGTCTACATCCGACCTCATCGCAGTGTCGAGGTCGTCTGTTGTTTTACTTCTCCTTCCTTTCATCCAATGTCCACTGATCGATTTATATGCGTACGATTTATCCTCAACATCTACTTCAGTTTGGCTGCCCCACGAGCAGCGTTCATGTAGTCGAGGACGGTCTACAAGATGATAGCCAACACAACCCCACAGTTTGCCGCCAATCCGCAATTGGCCGAGAGATGCTCTGGAACGGTGGAAACAGTACTGGTGCTCGCACATTCGGCATGAGGGATTCAACTTACCTAGGTCCCTCCCAAATGCGGCTGCAACGTTCCGATACCAAATATGGGAACTCACCGTGACACATAGCTTCTTGTTTTCTACAAAGATATGGTAGGTCACTATGCATTTTCGAGCATTGATGCATTGACAACAAACGTGACCTCGTCACGTTACTATTTCTCTCAACACACACTCAAGCCTTGGTGGGCCGTCACAGCAGTACAGCCATTACTGTGTACAGTTGCGACTCCATGGAAAGGCTTCGATTCTGCTGACCACGCTGTTGCAGCCACTCAGCATGACCCATGAGCTTATCTCATCGCTACAGGCTTGGCTTGAAGTCCTGCGCCTATGAGTATGGGCGAATCGTGAGACAGGGTAAGCAGCCATTCATCACAGGACACCATCCAGGCCTGTCAGAACCATGGTGTGCTACGACAGTCAGGCATGTTGCATCCTTTGAGTAAATGGTCCCAAATCGAGGCGCAACGCACGTGAAATCGCAAAAAGCATGAGGGTCAGCAAGCTGAGCATGAGCATCCTAGGAGTAAGCCTCAGTAAGACGAGCCTCAGAAACGATCGATTTGAGAACAGGGCGATTCGTTCGCAGACTTGATATAAGCTATTGCCCGCGTCTGTATGGAAATGTTGCAATGCCCTCCTGACTGCCAAATCGCAGTCTGCAAGCATCTGAACCGCCGTACATCGACTGCTTCTGTCTTCGAATTGTCAAGCAGGTGCAAATCCGTTCACCCGAGCCTCCCATCTCGCCTGATTATATCATCTCGTTTTCGCAGGCAGTTGCACCTGTTGAAAACACACCACTTGCCTAACTTCACTGTCAACGCATATACGCTCAATTGGGAATACAACTTTGTTCAACTCACCGATCGACCGAGCTGAGCCGATATGTCTATTTCAGCCAATTCTAACAGCCGACAGTATGACTACAAGCCCAGTCTGCCTGCACGGGGCCTCATATCTGCTTACAAAAGTATCAACAAACTTGTACCATGGCACAAGCTGCCCACCCTGGTTGGCGTGCTGAATCTCAGCGCATATCGTTACGAGCTTCGTCAGAAGAATCTTTACGATGTCTACCCATCACCGGATGATCAAGGGACACCAGGATGTCCCCATATGACCGACGATCGGTATCGACACGTACGACACTCCGATGGGCTGTTCAACGATTTGTCGGCTCCGAAGATGGGTTGCATGGGTATGCGTTTTGGGCGCAATGTACCAAGAAATTTGACGACCAAACCAAGCGATGAAGACATCCTGACCCCCAATCCGAGACTGATCAGTGAAGAATTGCTCAAGCGTGATACATTCAAGCCAGCCACTATCCTCAATTTGTTGGCTGCAGCATGGATTCAGTGTAAGCAACGATATTCTTCCAAACAATACTTGGTACACACGCTGACTGAATGTTTGTATTGTCATTTAGTCCAGGTTCATGACTGGTTTCAGCATCACAATTCAACGACAGACAAGTATGATGTACCGCTGCCAGACGGAGATAATTGGCAGTCGGCCAGTGGAAAGATGCAGATCGAGAAAACTCTGGCTGATGTGTCACTGGGCGAGCAAGACACGGCTACCCCAGCATATCACAACCAGAACACGCATTGGTGGGACGGAAGTCAGATCTACGGTAGTTCCGAGGTCAGGACGAAAGAGTTGCGTGGCCAAGCGAAAAATGGGAAATTGGCTGTAGACGCACAGAAGTTTGCAACCTATCTACCGCGTGACGCTGATGGTATCCCTCAGACAGGCTTCAATACCAATTGGTGGTTGGGGCTGGAGATGTTGCATACGGTCTTTGTGCTCGAGCACAATGCTATTTGCGACGAGCTAGTCAAAGCCTATCCAGACTGGACCTCCGAGAAGTTGTTCAATACCGCACGTCTCATCACTTGCGCGTTGATGGCAAAGATCCATACTGGTACGTTGTATTGCAGATTAATGGTATGCATCTGCTAAATTCCCATACTAGTGGAATGGACCCCTGCCATCCTCGCTCATCCTGCACTCAAGATATCCATGGAGGCCAACTGGTGGGGTGTCCTAGGTGAACGTCTCTACAAGCTCCTTGGCCGTGTCTCCAAGACCTCAGAGTCCATCTCCGGTATCCCAGGATCCGGAGTTCAACATCATGCGGCACCATACTCACTCACAGAAGAATTCGTAAGCGTATACCGCATGCACCCCCTCATCCCAGACACCATTGCCTTCTTTGACGCCAAATCCGGAGACCATAAAGTCACCCACACCATACGTGATGTCGCTTTCGAGAAAGCTCGAGACCCACTGCTAGAAGGCTGTCTAGGCTTCGACGACGTACTTTACAGTTTTGGCATCAACTACCCCGGCGCAGTCACACTAAACAACACCCCCGACTTCCTACGAGACCTGCATACTCCAGATGACCGGCACATCGACCTCGGCACCATCGACATCCTACGTGACCGTGAACGCGGTGTCCCACGCTACAATGCCTTCCGCCGGCTCTTCCACATGCCACCCATGCCCAGCTTCCTCGCGCTCACCGGTGGAAACACAGAAGTTGCCGCCAAGCTTGATCGTCTCTACAACGGCGACATTGAAAAAGTCGATCTTCTCATTGGCTGTCTCTGTGAGCCCTTACCCAAGGGCTTTGGGTTCAGCGACACAGCGTTTCGTGTCTTTATCCTGATGGCAAGTCGTAGGCTCAAGAGCGATAGGTTTATTGCTGGGGAGTGGAATGAGGAGATGTATAGTAAGGTGGGTATGCGGTGGGTGCAGAGCAATGGGATGAAAGATGTGCTTGGGAGACATTTTCCGGCACTGAGGGGGACGTTGGAGAAGAGTGGAAACGGTGAGTAGAATTATGACTGAATGGTGTGAGAAATGCTAATGTCATGGTAGCGTTTGCGCCGTGGACGAAATTGGAGGGGAGTAGGAGGTATGAGGGAAAGGAGACGAATGCTTAGAGAGTGAATGAGCAAGGCTTTGATGTTGCCCCAATGTACATCTCTTAGCCGACACAGATACCATACTTAATTCCAAATATCTTGAACTGCCTCCTTACCATACCATGGTCTAAGTATCAAGACCACATCACTCGACGTCGGATGTCACTGAAGTACTTTGTCTGGTAAATGGTACATCGGCGACATACGCATCGGCGACTTGCGGCAAGGCCAACCAACACTTGGTACACCATTAGTTCGGAACCGAGACCGCCGCCCAGCACAACTACATCGGAAGCAAGCCTCATCTGCACCATTATTAGCAGAACTGGCGTTGCAAGTATTTGAAAACTGTCGAGAGTAAAATCGTCAGTCACCCCCTGTTCGAATTGCGGTGCTAACGAGGAAGAAGCCTAATCCACTAACGCACACTTGCATAAAGACATCATCAATCCGGTATAGCGCCGAAACGTCAACGTTCAGATACATGACTTCGGTACCTCTGACACTCATACCACCTGTCTAACATTTCCAGTCTTATTTTCTTAATGAGTGTTACGGTGTTAGGTCACGCTGGCGTCGTCCCATTCTGTTTGACGAGCCTCGTTGTTGTCTCGATATGTGTTGGTGAGGGCGCACGATCCCTGCCGCTGCTTGCAATCTGGGCGCTAGGATGTATCGTTCGATTATGCTACGGAGATAGGCAGCTCGCAACGGACTGTTGGGTGTTTGGGGGATGGACATTGTGGGTGGGAAGAGGGACTCTGAAGGAGTATGCGGAGAGGAGATGGGATGACGTGGTTGGATTGGGGATGCGTGAGGGAGAGGAGAGGATGGCGGGGGTGGTGGTTGGACTTGCTTCTGTTGCACTTCTACTGCTATGGCTATCGCGACATGAGGACAAATCAACAACGGAATTACCGTCCACCGCAGAGAAATGGACGAAACAATATCCGAAAGCCAGGATCTTTCCCTGCCGGACAACGCACGCTCGTATGTTTCCCAGGAAACATGCGTTTAGCTATTCGTATCTACAATGCGGGTTTCCCATCATCCCGGAGGCCACTACAACTGGTGGTATGCATATTTCCACTGGCATAGACCGTAAGATGGGAAGTTGGTGGCTACGCATCAAGGCGGAGGACTACCTAGAGCGTGGCAATGGCAAGCTAGGTTTCTACGGAAAACTCGAAATGTACCTGCGAGATCATCACGTCAAAGATACAGAGTGGTGCTACGCATATCTAGTGACCGCACCACGATTCTTCGGCTACGCATTCAACCCCGTATCATTCTGGTACATTTACGACGCAGAGCACCAGCTCAAGAAGATGGTCCTCGAGGTCAACAACACCTTTGGCGAACGACGCATGTACCTCCTCGACGGCTCGAGTCCGCCTAGTCCGCCGCGCACCACATCTTCTGACGCATCTGGTGAGTCGGAGCCAGAAATTGTTGCAGAGGGGACCAAGTCACGGTTCACAGATGTGTGGATGAAGGATTTCCATGTTTCGCCATTCAATTCACGGAAAGGGAGTTATGCTCTGAAAGCTTTGAATCCGTTTCCTGGTGTGTCCTACGATGATCCAAAGATTGATAATACGATTACGCTCAAGTCGAGCAAGGACAATGGAAAACTTGTTGCACGCCTTTACTCCACGGGGAAAGTTTTGGATCCGGAGACGATGGGTGTACTGGGGACAGCGCGATTCGTTGCGAGCTGGTGGTGGGTTGGTCTTGTGACGTTTCCTCGAATTGTGAGGGAGGCAGGGAAGCTTTTCTTCAAGAGGAAGCTGAATGTGTTTTATCGGCCTGAGGTCCAGTCCACGAGTATGGGTCGACTGCCCACTGCTTCTGAGATGTATGATCCCCTTGCTTTCTACCTTTCACATGGTCATGCAGTCTGCATGTTGCTAACTCACGCCTTTCAGAACACTACACAAAGTCTTCAGCGCCTACGTCCACGAACTTGTCGACCAAACCGAAGAAATCTTCAGCATTACCTTTCGCGCCGGTATACCCAATATACCCGTTGAAATCATCACCTCAAAGCGTGAAGCTACTCCCGATCGACCGATCAGGAACCTCGAGATCAGAGTCCTGACGCCAGCATTTTACTCGCGATTAGTACACTACGCATACACTTCTGAAGCCATCGACCGCGAATGCGTGTTCACTGATGAGCGTAACCGCACACTATGGCTTTGTCGACCGCAACTTTTACCACTACTTCTATCGTCCAAGAACTCACTTAGGATCACGGAGCAGGAGCAAAGAGTAGTGAGGAGAAGCTATCTCGAAGAATGGAGATGGAGAGTCTTGAAGAGATTGAGATGCGCACCACCAGATCCAGTTTACTCTGCTACGCCACCGAGTTTTAGCGTGGATGATATTCGTGCGCGGCCGTTTTCAGAACTCGATCGCTTTGTGAGGAGTGAGAAGGGGATTGTCTTTGCTGGAGAGTATAGAAGAGCTGTCACGAAGAGTTTCATGGCTCAGCGATTTGCATTCGGATTCTCAGAGGTTGTTGGGGGTGTGGATATCATGCTGAGAGTCCTACTGAGTTACCTTGCAGTCGTTCAACTGTACACTTCTGGTAGGGGGAGTCATCCTGTGTGGCCAGACAAGTTCTTAGGGAGTGTGATGAGTCAGATGGATAGGGGATTGGTAGGGAGAGACGGTTTGGACTGGTGGGAGATGTTCAAGAGCACGGCTATTATGCTCTCCTGTCACACTTATCAGTTAATGAAAGGCTACAGGTAACATATCTCACACCGCCTACAAAATCGTATGCCTATACAATTCATGCAAATTTGTTCATCAGGAAATCTTGACCACATCATATATCCCTCACGGATGAAACCGGTGATATCGTCCCCCAAGGCCGTGAATACCGCTACTGCCGGTATCGCATGAGTCATATGTGTACCTCAGAGGTATGCTCTCACGTGAAATCCCAACCTGCACCTCACCTTCTCCCGCGGATAAGCTTCTCGCGTATACTCTCCACGGGTGGGCCGTGGCTACTCGAGGCTGTAGCTCCAGCTCTAGCCCTTTTCCGGAACTCAGCTCTCTTACCTCGGTAAAAGCGTCGCGCCCACTAGCGCGATCCCCAGATTTCCGACTTCGCGCTATGCGTCAGCGCCTTTCACATGGGAACAAGACATCACAAGAACCGTCAGGCATGTGAAGTCGCACATGGTCGCGTGCCATGGGCAAACAGCCGCCTGAGGCTGAGCTTCACAGACACGGCCAGCACAACATGTGCACGCCCATGCATGCAAGACTCCATGAAGAGGTAGTAAACGTCAATCCCCCATCCCTGGGCAAGCCCATTGGCAAAACGTCATGCTTGTCACGGTTCCGCTCGTCCCCTCCCACCCCGGATCTGCACCAGTCATGGTCGCAAGAAACCACGGTCCTTGCCTTTGGGCCGAGGGCATTTTCCAAAAATCACATTTGCAGCTTTAGGTTTGCCGTGCACGCAGCGAATTGGCTAGCGAGCTTCCTCGGGTCGATAGCAAGTCGGTCCAATGGTGCGTTCAGCCGGGCCTTCCCGAGTGAGTTTTGGGTAAGACAGCTAGACCGAATGGACTATGCTATACTTATAAGGACTTGGCTTTCTGCCCACGTTCTAGGTTGAGGTAGATCGCGTGAAGCTTTTGAAACTAGCGACCGAGGTAGTGCTGTCATAGCTCATCATCTCTTTATTTCAAAGGACGTGGTTCCCCTCTCTCTGTGCCCAGAGTTTCTTGAGTTTTTCTTTGTATACCAGACGCGTTCGACAAGGTAGACTTTAGCACCCTGTCGCTGAGAATCGAATCACTTTACGTCATCTTCGTTATACACAGCGCCAATTCACAATGTCACACATCGACGCTGAGGACGCACAGTTTCAGAAGGAGGTTGAGGAGGTAAAGCAGTGGTGGAACGATTCAAGATGGCGATACACGAGGAGAACTTTTACAGCAGAGGAAATTGTGTCAAAGCGTGGTAACCTTAAGATCACATACCCGAGCAACAGCCAATCCAAGAAGCTGTGGAATATTGTGGAGGGTCGCTTCAAGGTATGGACTGTATTCGTGGACAATCGAAGCATGGCTAATCTGGCGTAGAACAAGGATGTGAGCTACACATACGGCTGTCTTGACCCAGTTATGGTCACGCAGATGGCGAAGTACTTGGACACTGTGTATGTCTCTGGATGGCAAGCATCTTCGACAGCTTCTTCGACCGACGAGCCAGGTCCAGATCTAGCAGATTACCCATACGTAAGTGTTCAGCAAATCTGCAGCTTTTCACATAGCTAAGACTCTCCCAGACCACCGTACCTAACAAGGTTGGACATCTCTTCATGGCACAATTGTTCCATGACCGGAAACAACGCGAAGAGCGCCTCACCACTCCCAAGGCCGACCGTGCGAAGCTTGCTGATGTCGACTATCTACGACCGATCATCGCTGATGCGGATACTGGCCATGGAGGTCTTACGGCCATTATGAAGCTCACAAAGTTGTTCATTGAGAAGGGAGCCGCTGGTATTCACATTGAGGACCAAGCGCCAGGCACGAAGAAGTGCGGACACATGGCTGGAAAGGTGTTGGTACCAATCAGCGAACACATCAACCGTTTGGTCGCTATCCGTGCTCAGGCAGATATCATGGGTAAGCAGACCCCATGACCTAACCCTAAACATATACTAATTCAAAAACTACAGGAACCGATCTTCTCGCCGTTGCCCGAACAGACTCAGAAGCCGCAACTCTCATCACCTCCACAATTGACCCGCGCGACCATTACTATATCCAAGGCTGCACCAATCCCGCTCTCCAGCCCCTCAGCGAGCTCATGTACGCCGCTGAGCAAGCCGGCAAGAACGGAAACGAACTCCAAGCCATCGAAGATGCATGGGTCAAAGAAGCCAACCTCAAGCTCTTCCACGAAGCAGTCGTCGACACCATCAACGCCGGTGTCCACGTAAACAAGCAAGAGCTCATCAACCAATTCCTGGAGCAAAGCAAAGGCAAGAGCAACGCCGAAGCACGCACAATCGCCCAAGGCCTGACTGGTGTGGATGTCTACTTCAACTGGGACGCAGCCCGGACCCGCGAGGGTTACTACAGATACCAGGGCGGGTGCCAATGCGCTGTTAACCGCGCGATTGCGTACGCGCCCTTCTGCGATATGATTTGGATGGAGTCGAAATTACCCGACTACGCCCAAGCCAAGGAATTCGCAGATGGTGTTCATGCCGTATGGCCAGAGCAAAAGTAAGCTTATCTCCCCTGACTCCCCCTAAACTCTCATACTAATCACTCCAACCAACAGACTCGCATACAACCTCTCCCCCTCCTTCAACTGGAAAGCCGCAATGCCGCGCGACGAACAAGAAACCTACATCCAGCGCCTCGCCAAATTGGGCTACTGCTGGCAATTCATCACGCTCGCGGGTCTGCACCAGAGCGCGCTCATGGCTGATACTTTCAGCAAGGCGTATAGCAAGCAGGGTATGCGTGCATACGGCGAGATTATCCAGGAACCAGAGGCGGACAACAAGGTCGATGTGCTTACGCATCAGAAGTGGAGCGGGGCGAATTATGTGGATAATATGTTGAAGATGGTTAGTGGGGGTGTGAGTTCGACGGCGGCGATGGGGAAGGGGGTTACGGAGGATCAGTTTAAGTAGTGGTTTGAGAGTTTTGGATATAGTGGTTTATTTCTTCTGAATGTCTGAGGGTTGTTTGTTAGTGTGCGTGCGTGTGTGGACGTTTTGTTTGTGGGTGAGACAACTATTGCAGCGATGTGTTGAGGAGGGTTGGGTTGGTATTCATAGCTCATTCGACTTCCATGATGTCAACGTCCATAGTCATATATACATACCCCCAGAACTTATATATTACTGGTATTGGTCACTCTTTTGAGCATTCTGCCTGGTAGCTACTCAGTCAAATACTTTCATGATCACATGCGGTCTTATTGAGTACCGTCAGTCAAGCAGAGTCTTCGTCAATTAGGTCTCTAAGGGGAAAAGGCTGACATATTCGTAAAGATACTGGTCTTTCAATGAGCATGGTATAACGACGGTTAGGTCCCGCAAATTTGATCAAGATCGGTTGAGTGAATCTTCAGTGAATCTTCTCCGGCCATATGTTCTATGTATACTTTCGAAGTCATTGCAAAACACACTGTGATAGTGTATAATGCATTGCTCATGGGTCATGCAAATGGAATCGCTCCACCATTCACCAGCTCATGACACTGTGTAAACAGTGCAGCATTTCCATATGACCTGCACATACACAACGCTTGGGACCAGCTGTGACAGAAAAGAGTACTTTATTGTATATTCTTCCTACCTCATACCACAAAAGTTCCTGGTTATTCAACTTGACCTGATAAATCAACCGAAAATATTGCCAGATCCACAACTAAAGCTATTACATCATGTCTAACCAAACCAAACAGCTTGCCCAACGTAGCCGCGCTGACCAAGATTACGTCGAAACAACGACCCAATTATTCCAGAACCAAGGGTCACATGTTGTTGAGATCCTTGCAACCTTCGAGGCCCAAACAGGGCCCATATTCACACGTGCAGTCCTCGAGAAAGCCGCACAGCAGGTGGACCTCGTACGCAAAGGCTCAGTAACTCTTGGTACCTTAACTCATACTCCTCAATTCAGGGAGTTCATGCAAGCCCCAAACGCACTCGGCGATGGGATTACTGAGACTAACCTAGACCCAGACTTCCCACCCTATGCTTCGATTGAATTCTTGAAGGCATACGACCTAGCATCAAAGGACGGTAAGCAACCCCCGTACACGATCGACTCGGCCGATATGAACTCAGTTCATTGGCGTCGCTCGTTCATGGATACAGTCACGCTCAAGCGAGACGATGACATTGATCATCCTGTTCGTAAGGAACCGGCAGCATTACAGGAGCAATTTGTACGGCGCAAGAAGCCTAATTTCCAGGACATGCTCCGCAACACTCCTTTTTGGGCAAATCTAATGAATCGACTCGACAAATTAACCGTGAAAGTCGATAACATAGTCTGCCTTGCTTTAGGTGATCTAGCCGCGAAGGACAATGATCAGGGGAGACGTCAAGCTGCATATTGTTTGCAGCATAGTCTTGCTTGTCTAATCTCTGCGCACCTAACCGCCCGCTACATTGATGACATGTCGGAGATTTGGCAACCGGAGATTCCACTAGTGGCATAGGATCCAACGTATACACTCCAAAGCGTCTCTCTCCTAGCTAGTCTCGACCCGCCAATCAAAGTGGTCACACAGCCCCATCAGTACCTCGCCATCACGCCCTCTACACTGGTACTCTGCATCAACCGCCCCGTCTTCGTACCCATCCTAGAGGTATGTACAGATGTTTGCTTTCCTTCGGGTCCGGCGGCTATCGTTATAAATGAGGCTTTCGAGTTTCCGTGGCAAAACGATGGAATGGGGATTAGCATGGAGGCGCGCACGCCACGGGTAAGCAATTTGTTGGGGGCGTATGATGGACAATGGATAGCAGGTGAGGATGCAGACTACCATCCAATGGTGAAATGGTGTGAAGGGTTGTTTTGCTACGCTAGGAAGGAGTACGATTCTGGAATGTTCCGATGCCTACTTCTCTGCGGTACGCTCCCTGACTTTTGAGAGAGAATGAATATAATATTTTGTATAACACACTACACTTGCATCAATAATGGGATTGCTTTGAAGATGAAATGTGTCAAAAAAGGCGGGGAATCAGCATGAGAGTTTATTTTTGTGGTTCTATCTTATATGTGTAAGTGCAGCACAAACTCAACAATATTGCTTTCACCTCTGATACAAATTTGCTCTACATGTATTTATCTGAGACTTTTGCAATACCGACTGTTGTCATCTGGAGTCAATGTAGAAAGAGTTCAGGGAAAGTGGATTGGATATCTTTTCCCTTTTCTTCCGTCTGTCATGCTCAACATGTAACATCGCATCGGACCATCCTCAAAACCATACATTGTCCTTGCCGAATACCAAACGAAACACCTACCTTCATCTAATTCCATCCTCCCACCTCCCCACCCCACTATCCTTTCTTCTCCCCCCATCCTTAACATCACCCGTCCCAGGCGTGAACAACTCCGCTGAAAGTACCAAGACGGCCGGTACAACAGCAAGCGCATCGATAGTACCCCGTCGGCTCTTCTTGCTGTGGTGCGCAAGATCCATCATAGCGTGCGTTTCTTTACTTTTAACGATATCTTTGCGGATGCGCGGCCATTCTTCTGCGTCTTTTGGTTTATCTGATGATGAGTTACGTCGGTGGAATGGTAAGATGGATGATAGCGTGCGCGAACGACATCGTGAGGTTGATGATGATGTTTGTGGTTGTGATGGTGCGGGTGTGTGTTCTGAAGGTTTTAAGACCTTGGGAATGGGGACATGTGGCAAGGGTATGTTGATTTCGGTATAAAGTGGACTGTCGTAGTGGTATGCGAATTTGTCGTTGATGACTGGGATGTGTGTGATGTCGAGATCTTGTGGTGGTGATATGGGGGCCTCTGGAACGAACTCAATCGCGGTGGGTGGGATATGTTGTTGGCTCATGGTGTGAATGCAAAAGCAGTATGTTCTTTGAGAAATATGAGAATGTATCTCTTAGGTGACTAAAATGTTGATATTCGTGGTGTATGTGTTCAGGAAAATGGAAGGTTCCCAGAAGGATGATGACGGGGGCCTTGCGACACAGCCACACTGGCACCTTCTTTTCTTGATTGCACCACAACTCTGGCTGAAAATTGGACGCCAAATTGATATGCTGGGAAAACTGGACAATTTCGACAGGTGGTGGAGGACAGTGATTCGATCAATCAAGGTCGGCCCAAATCTTGCGCGTACTTGCGTTATCGTAGGAGGTAAGATGGCTTTGTGAAGCAATTGCGGAAATGTGACACACGAAGCGCCGCGCACGAGACCTTATATGCAGTGAGCCTTCATTTTGTTCAGCTGACAACTCCTTCGATACACCACCAAGCGCGAAGGCTGCCAGCCGCAGTGATTGTTTGCAGCCGCTCAGCCGCACGTCGGTTTGCGCGGTGTTGGGGGCGGTGCTGTAAGATTGCCGTGTACCTAAGGCCCCCACCACACGCGAGAAACGTCCGCTACCCACAAGTTCGGACTGTACATGATTGTGATATCAGATAGCGCAATTATTTCAAGTTTACCATCGTCTTCGTTATCACACGATGTGCTTTCACGAGTATCACATTGAGGGCTTCCCGTCTGGTCTTCATGAGTTATAGGAATTAAAGCCGACAAATTCCATCATTCGCAAGTTGTAATTGATAAACAGAGATGCAGCTCATTCCCATATACTTCTGTCATTCATTGGTCCAGCTTATACGAGTAGTACAGTCTCAATGCGCCCGTCGCGCAAGAACGGCCATGGCAACTCATTCTGAAGGAGCCGACGAGTAAATATTCGACTACTCATCGAATCGGGCTCAGGCATTGCATGGAAGCCGGGGAAGATAACTAAACTAAGAACAATTCTTCGATATGACCTGTAGTCTGTGTAGATCGGAGCTGATGGGCTTTTAACGCACTCTGCGAGCAGGAATATAGCTTCAGGCGAATCAGACACAGACCTAACTTGTACTCCAAGATAGATAGCAGTCACGTACCCTTGCAATGGCGCTTTTGGATAGTCGAGATGGACTACACAATTACAACTTGTGGGGGCCAAGAGCGTCTCACAATATTTCCCAGGTGCCATCTTGGAAAAGTTTTCTTTCAGTTGAGAGTCATTCAAGATCCAGCTGGTTACTGCGATCTCTGGGCATAAGTCTTGGGAGTCTTGAAAGCCGTTGAAACGTCTATCGAGGTTGAGGGCTCGACCAAGGGTCTGATAGTAAGTTTGGACACGGAGATCTATCCACGTCATGGGAAAGCCAGCACTTTTGAAGTCAACGTACAGAAAGAATAGAATCCCCTCGTCCTCAGGTGGTCGAGATGCTTTGACGGAGGCCCATGACCAAGAAGGAAAGAGGCCATTCGCGGTTTGGGGTCGTTTCAATTCATCGTTATCTTTCATAACCCACGACAGACTCAAAGCGAATGAAGAATTTATATCCAATCCATACAAGGGCCGAGGAAAGCATGGTATTCCATAGGACTGAGTCGCCTTTTGCATAACCGCTGCATCAGGACTTTGGAATAAGCCTGATACTGCCTTGATGTAATCCGCAGGGAAAGACACGTTTCGAGAGTAGTACTCAACAAGCTGTTGGTAGATATCTCGTATAAAGATACCGTGCTTCTCAGAGGGAAGACGCTTCGGATGTTGCGGAATTCGGTAGAGTCGCTCTGAGTATTGGGCTGGTCCCATTTGCTACAATTCGACATTCCTAACATCTCTTGACAGTACATCTTGTTGCGTTGGAAAAATCAGGGATTTTGTAAAGACAAGGCGTCGTCGAGGTAAAAGCATCTCTTGGTATGTCCAACCACGGGTATTCCATCTAGACCGCGAGATGTCGAATTGCGGATCTTCGAGGGTTGTCAGACAGCTATCGTCCGAATCGGAGGCAGTGTAACGGAGATGTCTATCCAGCTCCTCGAACGGCGAGGGACGGGGCGTACCGCGGACACTAGGAAGGCCATGTTGCGGTCCAATTCCTGCCGCGGCGATGATCGTCAGAGTGCTGCTTTGATAGATTGTCCCCATGTTGGCAACAGCAATATGCTTTGCACTGGTGTCATTTTGATTGATACAATAGCAATCGACCCATATATATTGAAATTCTAGGCGAAGGGTAACATACATGGCGTCCTGAATGGTCTTGGGTGAATCATGTAGTAAGTCGACTTTGCAATCGTGAGCGTTCGAATCTCCTCCCCACACATAGCTTAGGCAGAGATATGAGGAGTGGACTGAGCTATCACATATCTTTCCTGTTGAACAGTCTATGAGTCGAATGTGTATCTCCAGGTGGGGTGTTGCCCTATGACAAGCCTTCGCATGGTGCGC
Source organism: Plenodomus tracheiphilus IPT5 (assembly GCA_010093695.1). NCBI lineage: Eukaryota > Fungi > Ascomycota > Dothideomycetes > Pleosporales > Leptosphaeriaceae > Plenodomus > Plenodomus tracheiphilus. The sequence goes on from MU006318.1 coordinate 284,643, forward strand.
TCTACAATATGACAACCATTCCTTGCTCTCGGGAGGCCTATCGGGTAGCAACGCAAATCTATCCGGAAGCATGTGTAGCTCGCGAACAACCCTGACAAGAGATTGAATCTCAAGCTCAAGTATGACGTACATGTTGGAAGAGTCTTCGTTCAGATAACAAGCTTGTAAACGAAGCGTTCCATCTTGTGTTGATGTTGCCGGTGCATCTCCCTGATATGAGAGACAGGAAATCTCTTGGAAGAGCAGTTCGAGCTGGGAGCAGAGCGAGCAGCCTTGACGAGCGTCGTATCGAGAAGCCTGTAGATCCAGAAACCTTGTCTACCGGAAACACGGGCTCGTCCGCTGTCCATGATTCGTGACAGGTCTTATCCAATGCAAGCCCAGCATAGCCCCTTGCCACCGAGCTCTCTTGCTTGCCTACTCGGTATAGAAGACATGAAATGTTACGGTCTCTGATAAGCCGTCAAGGAAATCGCAGCACACGCAACGAGGAGAGCAGTCAGTGCAGTCTCGAGACCAGGAAAGACTCCGAGGTGCTCAATAATTGAGTTGTGATATCAACCCGTAAAATTAGAGAGAAGTTGCAAGGAGAGATGAAATTACTTGACTGCCACAGCATAAATGGAGCGCCTGTTGTCAGCAACCGGTCAACCGGATGGGAACCACCCCGCGTATTGACAGGAAAGAATGGCTGCCACACCTACGGTTGTTAATATTCAGGATATCGACGTACTCTCTTCGGATTTCAAGAACTCGTACAAGGCATAGGGCTTCGCTAGATCTGGTATCTTTGGGAGGTGTTCATGCATGCATGTTCACTTCCTCAGGGTGTTTGACCCACCCCCCATCTCAATAGTCCAACCTCCCCAGCTTGCCCCCCGTAAATTCAGCAAAGAATATACTACCCGGCTACTGATTATTCAAATCACACGGCGCACTCGCACTAGTCGGCGTCTCAAACTCAACCAACAGCCTCGTCACCGGATCAAACTGCGCCACCCGATTTCCCAAAAACACCAAATTCCCCTCCACAAAATAAATCTTCCCATCACTACCTTGTCTCACCGGCCCAGGCAGCGCCAACACCCCCGAAGACCCCAAACTAACGCCCCCGCCATTGGCATGAACAACCGTAGCATTCCCCGCTGCGCGAAGCTCCGCAATGAAAATCTCAGTCACCTCACCCGACGTAACATTTACTGTTCCAAAGTTGCCCCCTCCAGTCCCAGTCCACCATATCAAACCCTCCGCATCCGTCGTCACACCCTGCACAAGCGACACCGGCGTCGGAATCTCATATTCGATAATCTCCTTGGTCTCCACATCAATCGTGCCCACTCTATTCCCCAGAATCTCGCTAAATACCATTGTATTCCCTGGCCCGGGCTGCAAGATCAGCGGCGCAGATAGTGCGTGTGGGAGAGGAAACAGTTCGTACTCGTGTGTGTCGATGTTCAAGCGGCCAATGGCATTGAGGCCAACGGATGTAAACCATGCGCCTCGATCTTTGTTGCCCGATACATCGATTGTGACGCGAATACCGATTGGTAAATCATCCAAGACGCTGACATTTGTCCATGGGAAAGGGTATTCTGTCATGCTGCCGTCGCGTGGATCAAGGCGCACCATGGCGTTGCCGGCGACTTCGGAAAACCAGAGGTATCCGTCTGGTAGAAATTCCATGCCGCTGGGTAGACCGACGGGGTTGTGTAAGGGGTAGCGTGTTTGCTGGCCGGAAGTCAGGTTGAGGCGCAGGATGGTGTTTGAGGCGATGAGCTCGACCCAGGCGATTGTTGGGTCGGAGGGGTGGAACTCGGTCTCGCAGGCTGTATCTAGGAGCGAGACTTGGGCATATTCTGTAAGGCGAGGGGTTGGGTTTTTGGAATTAATGGCAGCACTTTGGGGGTTGATGAGGGGTTGTGCGGTTGTGATGAGAGTGAATGACTGGAAAGCGAGGGTGGAGAGAATTAGGAATTTCATGGTTGTGTTTTGAGGACTAGAAGGGTGAGTTTACAACGTCTGTGGTGAAGGGCTATAGCCAGGTCATATCCGATTGAGGATGTACCTTTCTTTAAAAACATGATGGTTTCGCTCGTCGCATCCGCTTTCGCATTCTCTTTAACATCCAACAATCTAACTCGTGCGTGCCTATAGTGGGATAATGATTAGCTCAAGATCTTCAATCAATGAAGTATGCTAAAGATGCTCAGTCATTCTTTCCTTGTTTGTATGTTTATGCATGGGTTCGGCCTTTCTTTCGCTTGACGTACTACCTTATTCGGAGGCTTACCGGGGTATATTTACCCTCCAATATTCACTAAAACTTGGCCAGCTTATACGCTCTTTATACCTACTTCCTGAAAAAGAGATTAAGACTCGAGTGCTTGAAGAATTGGACACAGAAATGTAATATATGACACAAGCTGGTCCGTATTCAGAGGGAATGTCGCAAGGCGCCGATATGAACAAGGCCGCAGTCTGACACCGTATCCTGAAGTCAAAGAGTTACAATAGTCGGTGTCATTGTTTTTGGGTTGGTTGCACCATGTGGCCAGGGTCGCATCGAGACCAATGTAAAGTTTTGAACTACTTAGATGCATCGGGTAGTGGAGTACGCCCATGGTGACCTCTCAATTACATCCCCTTACCCAGCGCAAAGAGCAGTGCGTACGCACCTTGCAAAATGGACAAACAACCAAGGACACCTCCTATAACAAGACTTTTGATTCTCTACTAACCCTCGCGGGTCCAAAGATTACTCTACACCACCAACGCCAATCCATGCATGAATGCAGAACACAGATGGTCCATTGAAAACAAGGTACTTGATTTGACCGCTCCTCAGCGGCTTACGTAGATGGATGAGAACAGTGCCCAGCGCCACAAGAAAAGACAGAACGTCTCTAGATATTACGAAAGTGGAGCTGCTCCTCTCACAGATTACGGATTCATCGGCGACAAAGCATCCCTCCAAGTCTAATTCAGTTTTTGAAGATAGGCTTGGGCGTTGGAGACAAAGGTGGTAGTACGAGTCAAGGAATGGGTAGCTTTGCGCGAGAGATGCGGCTCGGCATACTATACGAAGACAGCCACTAGCTGTAGTCGAAGAGTACGCTGATGCTCTCGCCATGGTGGACACGCCGGATAGCCTGTTTACTGTTAGTTTTTCATTCCATTGCAGTCTTCAAAGCACCCAAAAAGCCCTTTCGAAAGATTTGGAGAGAACTCACCTCAGCAAACACATTTCCCACTTCCAACACCTCCAACTTCGGACACCTCGCCTTGTGCTCCGCCTGTGGCACTGTGTTCGTCACAATGACCTTGTCCAGAGCGCTAGCATTGATCCTATCAATCGCGTCCCCGCTCAGAATGCCATGCGTGATCAGCGCAATGACCTGCGTAGCACCCTCCTTCTTGAGCAACTTTGCTGCGCGCGTGATGGTGTTGGAGGTATCAGCCAAGTCGTCGACGAGAATGGCGGTGCGGTCTGCAACGTCACCGACAAGCATCATGGTTGCGTTTTGGCGGTCGTTGATCTGTGTGGGGCGTCGTTCTTTGTGGATCAGGGCAAAGGGCATGCTGAGGGCATCTGCGATGGCGGTGGCACGTTTAGCGCCACCAGCATCGGGACTGACGACCACGGCTTGTTGGTAGTTGGGTATGTTGAACTGGATGTACTTGCGGAGGAGATGGCGGCCGTAGAGGTTATCGACGGGGATGTCGAAGAAGCCTTGGTACTGGGGGTCTGTGTAATCGTCAGTATTACATCCGATGTTTTCCATTACGAATGTGACCATTGCATACCGTGAAGATCCATGGTGATAACGTGGTCAGCGCCAGCGCAAGTGAGGAGGTCCGCAATCAGCGTTCCAGCCTGAGCAACCCACTGCCGGTATCCGATCTGGGGTTCAAAGGCTGGAGGCTTCGTGGTGGGCACCCTCACAAGGCCGCCGATGCTGTTTGCGCCATTCGTACCGTTATCGCTGGTGGACTTATCAGACTTGGTCGACTCGGTAGTCTCGGAGCGCTTGATGCCGTTCTGCTTGACAGGGCTCGTAGGGCCCGAATGACCACCGCTGCGCTCGTCCATCTTCATGCGACTAAGCTGGTGGTGCAGCGCGGCGGAGCCATTCGCGAGACCCGCGCTTTCCGCCTGCCCTGGGTGGGGCGTCTGCGGCCTCGAATCGAAGGTATATGTGCCGGTCCTTGAGCGCGAGCCGGGGACTTTCTGCAATGGCGCGCCCGTCTTGTTGTACGGAATGTCTGACTGGCGGGAGTAGGGGAACAGGGGCAGGACGGCGGTGATGCGTTTGGCCGAGGCAGTCCGACAGGCGGAGATGGTGATGAGGAGTCTAGAAGACAGTCAGGCAATTCACTCAACTACACCATGAGGATGGGCGTACTCCATCAAATGGTCGTTGACTGTATGCGAAACGTCATGTTAGCGGGGTTCATTGTAAATTATTGTAGTGTTGTGGGGTCTTCGTGAATCGCGTCGCGGTAGAGGACTTGGGCCGTGGGTACGAAGGAAATGTGCAATGCAGGCTGCAATAGAGGTTCCATACCTTTACCGCCGCCAGACTGGATGATGAAGACATCCTTCCCTCGCACACTCTCCTCAATCTCTACCCTCGTCTCGCCGCCCTTGAACTTGTCAAGAAGCACCTTTGCGCGCGGTATGCCGAGGTGGTTGCATATGGTCCTGTCTCCGCGTTAGCAGCCGGCCACATGCCAACTCCCCATACGACTCCAACATACTCCGTGAGCTGCGGATGCGAAGACCCGCCAAGAACCACAATATTCCTCATGGTGAAGTTGGACGTTCGAAGAAACACCAGCTGTGCAAGCCGCCAGACAAACTGTCGTAAGTGGGGTTGGGTCAATTGCCGTCTTGCGCGATTGCAAGATCTTGACGAGCAACGCGGGAGGAAGGTTGGCGTGAAAGAAAGAGTTTCACGCGCAAGGAGATGCAGGGTCAGAGTGGAGTAAGTATTCAGCCTAGTCGCCTTTTCGGGGCGCTGGGGAAGCAGAGGCGTGTTCAGGAATTGGGTAGCATGGTGGATAGAAACAGGCACCGTTTTTCAAACGAAACCGCCGATGAAGTTTTCTGCACCCGGAGAACGGGCACCGCACCGCATGCTCTCGGCTGTCTTTCTTTTCCCCTTAGCCGAGCAACGGTCGGTGAGCACGCAACGGGTGCATGAAAGGGATGCAGCACTGCATGAACCACTCCCACACGCTGTTTTTCTGGTCTCGCTGTGCCGCTACTGGTGCATGTGCTCTTTGGTACGGGCCAGCCGTGTCGTCACGCTGGTCAGTGGGAACGCCGCCATGCTGAATGGCTGCAAGCATGGCTCGCGCAAGGGTCCAACCGACCGAGTTCGGACTGTCACGTGCGGAGCCTGATCCCCCTCTGCCGTGGTACGCGACCATGCAACCTTATCGCAAATAGCTCACCGGCGTGGAGATGCTTGACAGGTTGCACACACCTGCGGTCAGGTCCAGATGCGGCATTCTGCGCCCTTCGTTGCTCTTGTGACTGATCTCAGCGGCATTTGCTATACTTTCGAACCGTATACAAGGTTGCGGTTTGAAGTCATGATCACGGCGGTGTAAGTAGACCAGACAGCCAGGTTTTACGAAAATCAAGTACGAAGGACATCATAGCCCTAGGGCTTTTAGACGTAGGCTCAACATGTATCTATTTTTGTCCACAATGCGCTGCTTTGCGACGACAAGGGTTTCACACCTAGCTTCGTGACTGGGTTTATAGTAATCACATGGTACAACTTGACAGTGATGCTTCAAGGCTACTAATCTTTTTACGCCTTATGACGCTACAATCAATACACTACAGCAGTACTTTGGACGGGTAATATAGTCTCCCTATAAATCCTGCAGCATTGGATGAGCTCTTCATCGCAACCCTCGTATCATCTAACCAGTCGCAGCGCTTGAAGTCGGGGGAGGCGGGCGAAGATGCGCCGGTTCTATGACGCCATGTTCGAGATCGATGTCGACGGTACTAAAGGGCGGCGAGAGAGTAGACGCAAAGTCGTGCAAGCGAATAGCCTGCTCGTGGAGGTCATTTTCGTCCTCGTTTACGATTGCGGCTCTGGTGAGGAAGTCGCTGTTCCTTTTTGTGATCGATGAGCGGCCACCTAATTCAATCGACTGAGTGCGTTTGTCTCCATAGCTGTTGTTGGGCGAACGATACGTTCCGGCTTGCGCAGCTGTCGTGCTCATGTGGTGAGGCACGTAATTTGCAGGACGCGAAGCATGCATGTGGTAGGTCCACGGCAGTGGATTCGTCTCGTCGAATGCACCCACTTCAAAGCATTCTCGCAGGATTGTCCACGTGAAAGGGAGGTTGGCGACAAGGATTGCTGTCGAGGATTCGCGGACGTACCAATAGATCCATGTCGCTTTGTAGGGGTTTTTGAGGGAGTAGTAAATATTGAGTATGCTCGCTGCAATGACGAAGATGCCCAAAGAGAAGATGCCGCATAGGATGATCTTCCTCTTCATTGGGAGTAGTGATCGAATAAGCATCTGGAGCGCTATGCACAGCATGATGATGTCTGAAGAGATGTTAAAGACTGCTTTGACAATCCGGTGGTGAACCATAGTGTTGCACTGTGACCGAGTCGGGACGGCATAGTAGTCGTGGAAGGGTCGACACCAGGCTGTAAAGTACAGCAACTCAATCACAACGAATCCGATAGCCACATATATGGAGAGGAGCTTGATCGCAATGTTTTCGTTGCGCTGTGCAGTGCGCGTCAATCGGTGATACATGATGAGGAGACATGCTTTGCAAAGCCAGATGCTCAGGATCTGGCTCTGCTCTAGGACGATAACTAGTTTGCTACCATATCTGCGACGGGTGAGCTCTTCGGTCGTAAGCGTGCTAAAGTCGAAGGTGGCGGGCTCGAGATTCGATTGAACTTTCAGCCATCGATTCGACAATACAAGAAGGAGGGTGTAACAGAATGTTATGATGAGACCCATGATCCAGTCGTCGATTTGGAGACCTTTCCAGGAGCGGAATAAGATCTTGCGAGAGATGCTATATATGGTCTGCTGTCAGCCAATTCACGTCTATTAAACATACTTAGTAGTAGCGGATCGAACATGTACTAGAGTTTAGGGCATTCTTACAGTCTCGCACCAATCATCATTACCGCGCAGGTGTACCATATCCACGACTCTTGATTGAAGGGCATCCCCATTGCAGCAAGTGTTCGCGTGCTGCTGATACCACTGCCGGTGTATGATTATCTGTACGGTCGCTTGTAATTCAGTATACGCGATCGTGGGTGGTTCATGTTGCAAGGGAGAGCAGTCAATCGTATGCGCCTTCAGTACGGCTGGCGCGGGAGACTGTAGGGGCAATGAAGTTCAGCGACGAAGATGAATGTCAGAGGCAATCAACGAAAACGAGAGAAAAGAGAGTGAGAAGAGGAGACCCGAAGATGACAAGATCGCCTAGCAATTTGAGCGACCAGAACGCAGGTGATCCACGGGAACCACCCGCCCAGTTAACGCGTTGCAACCCTCAGCCGTGCCCGAGGCTTATCGAGGGCAGCTGCCGCGCCCTCATCAGACCGCCACATTGTTGGAATCCCGCCTGGGAGCGCAGCTGTTGCATTGCCGCACCAATAATGCCAGTGCGGTCAATGGACGCAGCCTTGGGGTGACGCGACGGGAGTTGGCTCTGCGGGGTATCGCGCCGGCGTTGTCATGTCCGGAATAGGCGTGGCAGTTCGCTCTGACCAATGCGCCTTGATCAGATCGTATCTGTCTATTACCAAGTTGTATTCGAGTATGCGCTCATTCGTTGGTGTTTGGATACGTGAGCATATGCTATCTAGTAGAGTACGCCTGAAGCATGCAGGTAAGACTAGGCTGTGTGTGTGTGCGTGTTGTGTTACTGCAACGCGGTGGCTGGCGGTGAGCGGTGCGCCTAGTTCCACACAGCAGAAATGACAGATCCAGCTGTGCTTGAACGAGGTCAAACTCGATAAACGAAAGATTGTGACAAGTAGCTCGCGACAAACAGGGCGAGGTTGGAAGGTATAGTGGCATATCTCCCACTCATAGTAAGTGAGTGGAAGCTTGCTGTTGATTGCTACAACCAAAGCCAACAGATGGCGTCGCGAGTGTCATGGCTTAGTCAATCGTATCACCTCTCAAAACGAGAGCTAAAGCACAGAAGTATCGTCAATCTCGACCCTGTACGAGGGGGGTACGGCAAATTCCAACCTTGACCACTCACGTCTTTCAAAACGCTCCTCCTCCAGCCTGCGTGGCTGCCCATCCATCTGGATAGGAGTGAACCGTAAGCGAATACCCCATTCGTCAGCGCGCAGCCACTTACTCATGAAGTACTTGTTACAATGCTCCTTGCCAAACGCAACTTTCCTCACTTGTTCGAGAAGCTCTTGGTCTGAACTCTTCCCGGGTACAAACACCAAACCTGCGTCTTCGGCAGGTCGATCAGAGCCAATGTAGTTACCTTCTGCATCTTTTGCATAGCGCTTGAGATAGTGCTCTCGCGTCATCTTTCTTACAATGACTGTTTGTGTCACAGCGCCACGCTTACCAAATGGCAGAAGGAGGTCGCGCTTGCGCTGCAGCATGGTCGAGTGGATCATAGGAACAGAAATGGTATCCTTAGGATCGCCGATGCGTAGGGATAGCATATCTGCCGCAACAGCTTCGGGCAACGAAGAATATACAGGCGGAGGCAATGACCTGCGAATATCATGTCAATGTCCTGCATTGGGGTTTGGTGATATCACTGACTCGTCTGCATCGCCAGCCTGATCACGCTCTTGCGCACTCTCCTCTTGCTTGGTCCTCCATTTCGAGCTATGGTCCGCCATGGTGGACGGATTCAGGGTCAGTGGAAATTCGAGGAAGACGTACAACGGGCAGTGCGCAATTGGCAGCTTCGATAGTTTTCATAATATGGAAGCGGTAATTTGACTCTGGTAAGACTTGGGAAGTACCAAGCTGCACAATGCTCACGAGGCTTGGAGGCGCATCAACCTGATGCGGCGAGGCTAATTGTGGCTGAGCGCATACTGTAATTTGTATGACGGCTAGAACGCCTACATAAGCCTTCTTACTCCTGTGTACGAAAAGTAGCGGTCGCACTGATAAAAGAGATGGGCTGCGTTGCTACATTACATTACTCTGTAAGTGAAAGGATACTTACAGTATGATGTCATGCTTCCATCTGGCCTCTGCCTCGTCGAAGAGGTTCACTGAATGGACAGCATCTGGGAGGCATGAACCGGATTTGGAATTTTGCTCGTCGCAAGTACTGTATCAGCACCAAGAATCTGCATTCTGCCCTGTGCCCGGGTAAAACAGACCTGAACGCAAAAGCTACATAAACATGTCGAGGTGCAATGCGACAAGGAGCCAATGGCCGTGCTGTGAATCTATAAGGTGGGGCAGATGTTTCTAGATCACGGGCCTCCATTGCTGCCTCCAACTTCGACATAACGTTGATCTCAACAACTATCTCTTGCGCCCAACACAGTTTTACTGCCTTACAGAATAGCCTAAGTAGTCATACGCACAAGACAACAACCCGTAGCCCCAGTGCGCGCCGCCTCTCACCTCAAACCCTCGCGCTCGCGCAACACCACCCCAACCAAGCCAACCATGGGCTCCGTCGTCCTCCCCCACCTACGCACAGGCTGGCACGTCGACCAGGCCATCCTCTCCGAAGAAGACCGCCTCGTCCTCATCCGTTTTGGCCGCGACTCCGACCCCGACTGCATGGCGCAAGACGAAGTCCTCTACAAAATCGCCGACCGTGTCAAAAACTTCTGCGCCATCTACTTATGCGATCTAGACGAAGTCCCGGACTTCAAAGCCATGTACGAGCTCTACGATCCTTGTACGGTCATGTTCTTCTTCCGCAACAAACACATGATGTGTGATTTTGGAACGGGAAATAACAACAAGTTGAATTGGGTGTTGGAGGATAAGCAAGAGTTTATTGATATTGTGGAGACTGTTTATAGGGGGGCGAAGAAGGGGAGGGGTTTGGTGGTTAGCCCGAAGGATTATTCGACGAGGTATCGTTACTAGCGAAGCAAGATGTGTGCTTGAGGTTGGATTGCTATTTGGATGTGAGCTCACGAACTGGAGATACATATTGGTTGGATGAGGAAGAAAATGGTTTGTTTGATTTGGTGTATGGCGTTCATTGGGCATAGCTACACTACGGTGAGCTTAAATCGCAAGGGTATATGGATCATTGGAGAACTTGTCTCGACATTCAGAGGAGTCCAGGGAGCATAGAAGCGTGTGTCTATCAATCAGGCATCTATTACCTCAAATACTAGTCATTGACTACAAGCCGACCTTCACAGTCTTCTCCTCTTCTCTTATCCTTGTCTCCACATTCCGTCCCTCCCACAAACACCCCCTAGCGCCCCTCCAAACCACCTCCAACACTTCTCTCCTCGGTAACAGAACCGGAAACACAACTACAACATCCTCCTCCCCCTCCACCACAATGGCTAGATAGAAGCGTACCTCAAACCCCTTGAACGCCTCATGTATGAAGATATCCTGTATACTTGTTGTCGGAATGAATCGCGTGGTGGGGGATTGAAGGTAGGTGGAGGAGGAGGTGCTCGTTTGAATGCCGAGGCCGCGGAGAAGGGTCAGAGATTCCTCTGTAGGTTAACAGGTTAGATGGGACTGAAGTAGTGAAGAGGGGCAAGTACCAGTGTAGTTTCGTTTAAAGATCAGGTAGAGGAGGAAGAGAGAGGTGGGCCCTAGGAAGCGCCAATGACAGCGTTGTGCGAGAGCGAGGAAGTGTGCTTCCCATGCTGTGTTTGAGGTCCATTGGAGTATGGTGGGTGGGAGCTCAAATGATGTGCGGCATTTTGCCCAAGCAAGGAGTACGGTAGCTAGACCGACGATTATCCTGAGCGCTATGCTAAAGTAGTGACTGAGTACCGCAGGAATGGTGTCCGCTACTGTGCGCGTTGAGACTGTGTATTGAATCGTAGATGGCGTGGGCTGCAACGTTCGCAGAGTTTGCGCGGATGGGGAAGTGAAGCGCTTCAGGATAGTGGACATGGTTATCGAGTTATCATTGTCTTAATAATTGCAAGGTTCGCGCAGCCACAGAACCAGGGTCAACTGTCCCGCAATCGCGTGTGAGACTCCCTAAGATAATCGCTCTCCGGTGACGCATTTGCGGGCGCTAGCCAAACCTCCGATTCTCATCACGTGCACCTTACCTACCTAGGTACATTCAGGGCATCACCGACCATTCACATTCAGGCTACCAACACCGACCCAACAACACAACACCCTCCACCCAAATAATCATGCCCTCACCCTCCCCACCCCCGGCAAAATCGCGCTCACGCTCTCGCTCCCCCCGCCGCAGTCCTTCCCGCCGCCCCAAGAACTTCTCCGGCCTGAAATACAAAAACGACCGCCCCCGAGACTCAGACCGCGACCGCAGGCGAGACGATGGTCGGGAGCGTCGACCCAGAGACTCAGACCGGGACGGAAGACCCCGGGATGAGGGCCGACGACGCGATTCGAGAGAAAGGGACAGAGACAGGAACGGAGATCGAGAGAGACGACACAGAGATCCAGATCGCGAACGCCGACCACGCGAAGATCGAGACCGGCGTCGAAGCAGTCGCTCCCGCGAGCGCAAACCCCGCGAACCGCGACCGGAAAAAGCTGCTAAACCTGCACCCACAGCCGCCCCATCCAACGAAGCAATGATCATTGTCACCGTGAACGATCGCCTTGGTACAAAGACTCAGGTCCCGTGTCTCCCCAGTGATCCTATTAAGGTGCTTAAGGCTATGGTGGCGGCTAAGATTGGACGGCCTATACATGAGATTATGCTGAAGAGGCAGGGTGAACGGCCGTTTCATGATCAGTTGACGCTGGCGGATTATGCGATTAGTAATGGGGTGCAGGTGGATTTGGAGCTGAATACTGGCGATTAGAGGGTGGACTGAGGAGTGGAGAGGAACATGTAGGACAACGGAGGCTGGAATGTTGTGAGAGGTGCTCTCTCGAGACTGGGGCGGAGACTCAAATGCAGTTGTTCAGCGGCGTGGAGGAGGATCCAAGTGAGCAGTTTGATACCCCATGCATTTCGTAGAATGCAGATGACAGACGAACACATTGCGAATTACGCATTCTCTATTCTACACTTCGTGACGATCCAGCTAACTCAGGATACCTTCCACATCCATCGTTCCGCCGATTCTTCCCCTACTCATCGCCATCCTCCTCCTTGGCCTTGATACTCTTTACATCCATCCCCCTCCTCACCCTATACCGCTCATTAACCACCTCAACCGGCTCCTGCCTCTCCCTCTTTAAAACCGGTACATAACTCCCCTTCGCCTTTCCCCCCTCCCCCCCATCAAACACCCTCGGCCCACTCCTCGCAATACCCACACCCTGCTCCCGCACCGATATCTCCCTATCCAACGTCGACGATCCTAACCCTGCAACCCTATCCAACAACAACCCCGCCAACGTCTCCTCCATCTTCTTCGCCCGCCAAACCTCCCACACATCATCCATGACGCCGCCGCGCCCCCATTTTCCCTTACCCATGACACTCTGCAACCCCGTCTTCGCGCTCTTAGCAAGAGCTTTGGGATCCGCACCACCTTCGTCGCCGACATATATCCAGTTTAAACGGTCTTCATATCCTACTTCCCGATCCTCGGATGCTTGCACTTCGTCTGCGTGGGGGAAGATGCAGTCCCAGAGGACGAGGGGTGCGTCACTGGCCATTTCGTATTTTGGCCGTGTGGGGTTGGCGGAGATGTCGAGGAGAGAGGAGATGAGGGAGGGTGACTCGAGACCTTGGCCGATGAGGAAGAGGATTGCGATTACAGAGCGGACTTGGTGCCATAGGAATGCTGAGCCGTGGAGGGTGAAGGAGTAGAGTTTTGGTTTTTGCTCTGCGGGCAACGAGAAAGTAGAGGGTGATTGGAGAGCCGGGTGGGAGAGAAATGATGGGACGGATAGGGGTGATACTTCCTCAATATCGGCGTGGAAGATGCGGCGTTGGAAGTTTGTGAGTTGTTTTGAGGCGTCGATCTTGCAGAAGTTGCGGAAGTCGTGGAGGCCCAAGAGTTGGGTGCAGGCTTGGCGCATGGCGGTGATGTCGAGCCAGCCTTCACGCATGCGCGTGTCTGGTGAGGAGGCGTGTGTGTTGTAGGTTCCTGAGGAGCCGGGGACGGGAGCGAAACCGGGGTTGGTGAAGAAGTACTTGTAGCGTCGTTCTTTGCAGGAGAAGCGTGCGCTGAAGTCGGGTGGAGGGTTGGGACACCAGGCGTAGACGCGGATGTCGGGTGGTAGGACGCGGTTTAGGTGTTGGATGTAAGGAAGTTCGTCAGTGAGATCGTTAAAGGGCTTTGGCTCAGGCGCTGGTTCGCTGTCTGAGGTTGATACTCGAGCTTGAGAGTCTTCTAAGTCTTCAGCGTTGTCTCCTTTATTAGGAGTCGTGGTTATCTTTCGTAATGGCTTATTGCTGCGCACTCGGACTCCAATAACCTGGCCAAAGGCGCTCACCCCTCGGTCTGTCCTCCCGCATTTTGAATATTCACAACCATCCCAGTTGACATCGGCGCCCTCTCTGTCCCACGCTGTAAATGTCTTGCGATCTACCCTGCTGTAGTCTCTTGTGTCTCCCTGGGTTGGTATGGGATTGATGAGGCGTGTCTTGACAAGTGCCTTCCACAGCTCCTCCTCGATTGTTGGTAACGGTGTTGAGTTGTTCTTGTGGTGCTCGAATCCATTGTATTTCTGTCCCAAGTATGCGAACTTCAACGCTATCAGCCGTGTGCTGTACTTAGACGCGTCGAAGGCCTTTGGAGATGGCTTGGGCGCTTTGCGAAATGCCAGCGGTTTCGCATCATCGTTTGGCACTGCAGATGGAAGACTCTGGGGCAGGGACTCAGGCACGTTGGAAGAAGGCTTTTGTTGAGGGTCTTTCAATTGCTTCTCTAATTCCTGTATCCGCGCAATCAATTGCTGTTGCGACCACTGCTCATATTCCCCCGCCATTGTGTTCTTCCCATGCGCCTCTCGAAATTGTACGCGTCGTGGGGCCCTGGATAGCTTGTGGAAGCCGCGCGAAGTACAGAACAACCGATGCAGCGAGCGATGGAACTCTGGAAAGGCGTGGGGTAGTGTGGACAATAATGAGCGCATTGCTCGGTGGCATGCATAGTGTCCTAACTTTTTCCAATGGCTGTGTTGCCCCCACCCCGGCCTCATCTAGGGTCCAATGTCTCTAACCAATGTGGGTAAGGTCCCCTGATGATGCACATCCATCAAATGCGACATCAGATATCCTCTCTCTGGCAGCCTTTGCGCGTCGTCGCAAACAGGCAATAAACGAGTTCCAACTGCAGCAAATCTTCGCCAATATGATTTTCATAGTTAGCACTGGGCTATGCTCGTTAGGTCACGCCATCCGCTGTCCTTTTTTTAGCTGGATCCCGACGCCGCCACCATGCAGGCCTCATCGTGACTCCGCTACGGGGCCGAGTCGCATCCCAAATCTCCTATACCCGCACTCAGGTCGTACTGATTCACTGCTTGAGTCACTGCGACGCGTTTTTACCGCATCATACCGCGTTTGACTCCTCGAACAGATGTAAGCAGACGTAAGTCGTCTGATTGCTGCTTGAGCCACACGAACCATTGTATACGTGGGGTAGGTAGCGCCAGGCATCAGGATTCCCAGGCAACCTCCCAGGCAACACAGGCATACTTTAGGACAGCCAGGTCGTACCTTTCTGCTCTATCTTCAACACCTTAAACAGCTTTTCATCTCCAATTTGCCTGAAATCCTTATCAAATTTGCTTTCATGTTGCTTTCCCCCTGCGCAAAACCGGTATACTCTTGTAGCAAACTGTCGAAAGGGTTCTGAGAAGCTCACAGTCAAAATCCAAATCTACAAAAATTTACCCCTCATTTCCGAACATGTCGCACCGAAGCCAGCCAGCTTGGCGCCATCACATTTGCGGCCTGTACTACAGTTTTCAGCCAAATGCATGGCAGGTCAAGAAAACATATTTGCCTCTTGTTGAACTTGAAGCACATGCCACAATCTTAGCAACAACATCACGGACACAGCTTACTCAAATCTTTCTGAACCCGTCTGATGAGAAAGGTATCAAAGAAGTCAGGTAAGCCAGACTGAACTATGCGGTTTCCAACACCTCCACTGACTCTGCTCCTTTAGGTATACCTTTCCCTTGTATGACGGTGTCAGCGTCGTGGGCTTCACATGCCATGTCGGTGACCGGACTATTGTAGGCGAAGTCAAAGAGAAAGAGAAGGCAAAAGCCGTCTTCAAAGAAGCAGTCGCAAGAGGCGAAACAGCGGGCCTCTTAGAGCAGCTCCCAGATGCATCGGATGTGTTCTCTACAACTGTTGGCAACGTCCCGCCCGGTGCGAAGGTCATGATTAAAATTACCTACCTAGGCGAACTGCAGCATGACATGGAAGTCGATGGCATTCGATACACAATTCCCAACATCATCTGTCCAAGATATGGGAGTTATCCGGGAACCTTGCGTACCAGCGATAGTACTGAAGCCTGCGGCAAGAGCATCTCTATAACAGTTGATGCTGAGATGGCCGACGGTTCCTTCATACAGAAGATCCAGTCACCATCCCATCCCATTGCAATGACTATGGGAATGACTTCTATAGCACCGCACGCGGAGCCGACAATGAGCAAGGCTTCAGCGTCCTTGACACTCGGAACTTCATCTCTCGAATCCGACTTTGTTGTGCAAATCATCGCGAAAGACACTGGCGTTCCCAAGGCAGTCCTGGAGAACCACCCTACCATTCCAAACCACCGCGCACTGATGGCAACATTGGTGCCAAAGTTTGCGCTCCCTGCCGAGAAGCCCGAAATTGTCTTCATCTGCGATCAAAGCGGTAGCATGAGAGGCGGCAGAAATGAGTTGGCTGTCCAGGCGCTCAAGGTCTTTCTGAGATCGTTGCCAGTTGGTGTCAAGTTCAACATCTGTGCGTTCGGGTCGAACTACGAATTTCTCTGGCCTCAGAGTGCCACATATAGCCAGAAGAGTCTCGACGAAGCCACCCAGCACGTCGCGACTCTTCGCGCGGACTATGGAGGAACAGAGATGCTGGGACCCCTCAAAGAGACCATCGAACGACGCTACAAAGACATGCCGCTCGAAGTCATGTTGTTAACGGACGGTGAGATTTGGAATCAGCAAGATTTGTTCACATATCTCAATGAGTCTGTTGGTCAGAGCAAAGCGCCCATCCGGGTGTTCACTCTAGGCATAGGCAATGGTGTATCACATGCTCTCATTGAGGGCATCGCAAAAGCTGGAAACGGCTTCTCCCAGACGGTTGGCGAAGGCGAGATGATGGACACTAAAGTAGTGCGTATGTTGAAGGGAGCATTGTCCCCTCATATTAGTGATTACACGCTCGAAGTCAAGTATGGGCCATCTTCAGAGCATGAAGACGAAGACTTTGAGATTGTTGAGAAGATCGCCCACAGTCTGAAAGTAAAGCTCGATCTTGAAAAAGAAGTGGAGCCAGAGGTACCCATCTTCCTGGAATTCAAGAAGATGTTGACTCTGATCGCTGATGATAACCAGAAGAAGCCAATCTCGCTCTTCGACACTTCCGTTGATCTTGACAAAGACGAAGCACCAGTGGACGACCCGACAGGCGAAGCGCGTTATGCCCACTTGCCCAATATTCCTGTACCCAAAATTATTCAGGCACCACAGAACATCCCAGCTCTTTTTGCATTCAACCGAACTAGCATTTATCTTCTCCTTGGCCCCGAGGCACCCTCAACTACGCCGAAGTCCGTCCTGCTTCGTGGCACCAGTGCGCATGGTCCACTCGAGCTAGAGATTCCCATTCAAATCCTCGACGTTCCTGGTGAAACTGTTCACCAGCTTGCTGCCAAAAAAGCCATTTTTGAGCTGGAGCAAGGTCGGGGCTGGCTTCCCGAAGCCAGAGACAACGAGGGCATCCTTCTCAAGACGAGATTCGAGGGCAAATTTTCCGATATGGTTGAACGCGAGGCTGTTCGGCTAGGTGTACAGTTTCAAGTCGGTGGCAAGTGGTGTTCGTTTGTTGCCGTAGAGTCGAACCAGAACAAGGCACAGCAAAAGAAGAGAGATCTTGAAGAATGGGAGTGGCTGGAAGATGAAGAGGCGGAAACAGTGGTCGCCAACAAGTTCAGTGAGTCTCTCTCAATTCATCCGGGCATACAAGAGCGTATCACGCTCAAACAGGGGATGACGCTACCACACAATTTCGGATGTGAAGAGTGAGAGTGAATGGGCTATCGATTACGCAGGACACCAGCATTGAAAGTATGCATGGCCAAACTAACACTCGTACTTTCACAGGTAACTTCGCTCAAAGCGTAGCTCAAGCCCAAGCCCAACGTCAGAACCAAGCAGCACATGTCGGAGGAAACCCACAGACACAAGACTTTGGGAGTTTCTCAGGTCAGTCAAGTTCTCTTATGGCTATGGCCCAAAGATCTGTGTCCTCAAATCCATTTGGTTCCGCCGGTTGGCAGCCTGGTGCTGCACCCACGCTGTTCGGATCAACCTTTTCTGTCCCCGGATCTGGCGGCGGAACCCGTTTGCCTCCAGTAACTCTAGCATTGGCGCGCATGTCAAACACATACGGGGCACCAGGCACGGCGGCGGCACCCTCTGGCGCTGTACTTTTTGAGGGTGCTCCTGCACAAGCTGCACCCTCTAGCTCTGGACTTTTTGGAAGTCGTCCCGCACAACCTGCGCCCTCTGGATCCGCGCTCTTTGGAGGTGCCCCAGCACAATCAGTACCTCACACACAAGCGTTCTCTTCTGGCCCAACTCTCTTTGGAAATCTACATACTACACCAGCACCAAGCACCAGCGATGCAAAGGCGCTGCAGGACTACCAAATGGGCCTCATGATACTACACCAAGACAGACCGAATAGGAAATTCTTTACGCCTGTCACTAGTGGAATGCCGCAGAACATGCTGACAGGTCAAGCAATTCCCAACGGCGCACCACCACCACCTCCACCTCCCAGCGCTTGCCCCGCCGCCCCCGTTATAGCATCGCTTCTCCGCCCCGCAAAGAAAAGGAGATCCACTCCCTCCACTTCCCACCAATTCCTCCACGTAGCCGCCGAAGTCGACGACTCAGACGATTCAGATACCGACATGGGCTTCATGCTCGTAGACGACGACGTATCCAGCGCCATCCCAACAGAACAAGGCAGACAAGCTCCAAAAAGTCCTGAAATTTCACCATTCAGTCCAGGCTACTCACCCATTTCCCCATCATATTCTCCCACTTCTCCTGGATTCGCAGCGACTTCTCCGCAATTTGCTGCGGCATCACCACAATATTCAGATGCACGTCTAGCACGCATGGATAATACAGCTGCTCGTCCTGCGACGCCGCCCCCTCCTTCTATTACTGATGCACCAGCGCTGTTTCTACATCACATCATTGCGCTGCAATCTTTCAGCGGTGCATGGGAATGGAATGCCAAATTAGAAACAGTTTTCAAGGGTCTTGGTATCTCAGAGGCTCTGCTGCGCGGGTTGAAAACTGAGAAGGGAGAAGATATGCATCAATTGGCTACGGCGGTGGCGGTGGCGGTGTTGGAAGTCAAGTTGGAGGGGTTGAGGGGGAGTTGGGAGTTGGTTGTTGAGAAGGCGAGGGGGTGGTTGGATATGGAAGGGAGGGAGGGAATTGTAGAGAGGGCGGTGGTGTTGGTGCGGGGGCTTTAGGGTTGTTATGGATTATGTTGGAGTGGCTGGGGGGTGGGGGGTTCTATGGGTATTTTTGAATGGGATCCTGTGCTTTCTTTATAACAAAAATAGGATCAAGGGCTAGCACTTTGTTTTGTATAAGATAGCAAAGAATGGATGAATGAAATTGTATCACTCATGCTCACAATTTGTGATTATACATCCACTCTCTGAGGGAGATAATGACCCTATACATTAGACATTGAGCACCTCAAGCAACTCATTGCGAGAGCACAAGACATCATTCAAGACCCGTATAGGTTTGCGTCTGATCAGCTGTAATCATGAAACACACATCGCAAGCAAGCATTCACAGCATAGACGAGACGATTACAATCATTTTACAATGTATTAAAACAAGTACAAGTAGGGGCTTATCGTTGCCCAGAGTGTATAAACTACACAGACCATCATTGGGTATACAGCGCGCATCATCAATCATCCCATCAATGCGCCATTTTGCATGCAAAAAACTCCTCCCAAGTATCCTACACTACCAATCCATTTGAAGTAAACGCCAAAATCAATGCAAAACAAGATAACCTCTACAAGGGGCTGAGGTCCTCCTCGTCGGAGTCGTAGGTGATGATAGCAGGCGCCCAAGGAGTAGCGAGCTGCTGCTTGTAGGCATCTGTAGAAACAATGGCGTCGAAGTGGGCCTGCTCTTCATCATTGAGTTCGATCATCTCTGCACCGGGAATTGTGGAAAAGATGGGGTCCATGACGGCAGCCGTCTGAGCGGGTGTGGCCATGATGATGGATTCGTTTCCTGCATCTGAGAATAGACTGGGCGAAGGGTAGGTAGCCTCACGGAGGCGGCTGGGCTTGGCCGGGGTGAACTTCATGAGCCTCTGGCGCTGGCGCTCAACCTCGTCGACAGGCTTCTCGGTCGCCGTAGTGGATGCTGCATCATCTGCGGCACCACCCGGCAGCGGAGCGTGTGCAGGAACAGGGGCTGGAGGAGGGGCCTGAGTCCAGACTGGGGTAGCAGGCGTGTGAGTATTGCCGTTGGTCTCGCTGATCATAGTGGAGTCGTCAGAGTCCGAGTCATCGGGAACGCTGAAAGATCCTGTGCTAGGATTGTCGTTCTGGCCGAAGGTCTTGGTAGCAGACTGAAGGACTTCACGATCATTCGTACGGATCTGTGCCGCAGTGTTATGTCCATGAAGCTCCTTGAAAACATTACCACCTTGGTGGTGGGAGCGCGAAGTATCGAACATGGGGGAAGGCACGATAGAACGGCGAGGATGAAAGTCGAGGTCGGACGCTGTCTGTCCATGGCTGTCAAACAGCCTGTGTGACGAAAGCGCGCTCTGACTGGCGGCATATTGTTCGTTGATGGTTGGAACGTCTTCAAAGCCCAAGATGGCTCCATGGGTTGTCTTGTGTTTCTTGGCCGCACGCTCCTCCTCTTCGGCGACTATGTCCAGGTAGACAGCCCAAACCGGAACGACATCATCGTCATCCAGTTCTGCAAGCGGGTCACCGAAGCCAGTTTCCCAAGGCTTAGCAGCGGGGAAGTTGTTAAGGTCCTTGAGAAGCACCGGTGTCTCCAGACGCTTACGCTTCTCGCGGAAAGCGTTATCATTCTTGAGACTTGGCATGATCTGCCTGGCCCATTCTTCGGCCTTGCGCTCATCGGCAGCGTCGATGCCCTTGAGTAGTGTTCTCATCATGCGGTCGGTCTTCTTCTTCTTCTTTGCCGGTATCTTTGTGCGCTCGCCGACTGGTGTGGGGGGAGCCGAAAGTGCTTCGGTCAAGCTGTCGGCAGCAGGGGCCGTCTGAGTAGGCAAGGGTGCCTTTGGAGTTGGGGTAGAGAATAGCGACTTGATCGACTTGATGGCGGAGAATGATCGGGTGAAGAAGCTGGAAGGTACGGTGATAGGACGAGCAGGTGTAGCAGATTCTTCGTAAGTCCTCTTGGTGGAGGGTGGTGGCGGTGCACGCTCCATGTCAACGTCGGCATCGGAGAGGGCAGAGCCATCTTCAGTGACAGGTTTATCGCACTGAAGAGGTTCCTTGGCGGCATTCTCGATTTTAGTGAGAAGTGCGATAGCAGATTCACTGCTGTTGACAAACATGGGTCGAGCTGGCGAAGTTGTGGGAAGGTTCAGCAACTGCGCATCGAAATCTGAGTTGTATTTGTTAGCTGTGACTTTTTGGGTCGGGCTCTCGACGATTTTGTTGTTCTCGTAGTCCCAGTGATTGGTTGCCATTGCGGCGAACATGTCGTCGATTTGCTTTGAAATATCGACTTTGAAGGTAGACTTTGGAGCAGCGGGCTGAGAGATGGGGGAAGAAGCGATCTGAGAGAAGGGAGAGATGTATTGTGAGGCTGGCCGAGAAGAGCGCTCAGCCCCCAGAGCAATATGTGGCGAAGGCGACTGAGAGACGAGCGGAGAACCCGGCTGAGAGAAGCGCATAGCAGTCGACTGAGCAACGCTAGGGGTAGACGAGGAAGAGAGGGGCGAAGAGGGCGAAGGACACTTTCTTGCCTCCTTTTCAAGTGCAACAAATTTGTCGAGAAGGCCGTCGTAGGTGTTGACTGCGCGTTGCTTCTCGTTGACAAGGTTGAAATTGGCCTTCTCGAGCTCAATGATACGTGCCTCAAGCTGGAAAATCTTGTTGCGCAACGCTTCGTTGTCGACTTTCAGGGCTGCCTTGTTGTCGATGTGGAAAGGAGACATAGGGGGCTCATCATGAGGAGAATAGAGAAGGCCGAGTTCAGAAGGAGAAGGGGAGGGGTGTGCATGGTGAATGGCTTGAGAAGGTGAGATTAGTGGGATCGGGGAAAAAAAATAAGGGGCTCACTCTTTGAGAAGAAGATGCCTTGATCATCATCATTGTCATCGTCCTGTGTAGGCTCTGGTTGTGCAGGCTCTGGTGTTGCACTGGCCGTCTGACCGCGGGTTCGCTTACGCTTTCTCTCCGGCGGCTGGTAGACGCGCAATGGTGAGCCCTCGCCAGCAGCTTTGGCAGCCCTGGTGGTGCGCTTGGAGACGACGGTGGCGGCGGTGGTGGTGGTTGTGGTGGACGCAGATGGCGCCCGTGACGTAGCGCTGGCTTTGGTGGTGGGCTGCGACTGCGACTGCGACTGGGTGACGGACTGAGACTCGACGTGAGCGGCGGCGGGCGCGGCAGCCTTGCTCTTGCGGCCTTTCTTGCGAGGGGGCTCGACGGCTGTAGCGATGTTTTGCGAGATCTGTTCCAGCGCGGGTGGGGTGGGTTCAGCCGAAGCTGCGGTGCGACGCGTTGAGCGCCGAGTCGACATTGCTCTGCCAGTGCGGTCAGCAGGCGCGGTGCGCGCGCGCGGTGAAAAGGAACTTACAGAGCGCAAGGCGGTTGCAATGGCTAATGCAGGCGGTGGTGGATGTGATGCGAGACGCGAGATGCAACTACCGTGGGCGTGTTGCAGCGTCTGGGGGGCGGCGAGGGCAAGCGTGCGGGTGGCAGCAGAAGCAGCTGGGATGGAGTTAAGAAAGTTGTCGCTGGCAGATCCGCGGTTACTGGGGCAGGCGCGCACGGGTGTTGTGGCGCAACCCGGGCAGCTCGAGGCAGGAGCGGCCAGTTGACAGCAGCCAGGACAGGGCGGGCCTAGCGCCTGGGCATGACGACCACGGTGAAGCTACAGCTCTCGCCTGCGCGGAGGCAGAGGAGACGGCAGCCAGCACCGCAGCCAGCACCGCACATCATGGAGGGTCTCTTCTACAACGTCAAATACGGGCAAGACCTCCCTCGCTATGCGCTTCTCGAGCACAGTCGCTGACGTTTGCACAGCTACATCGAGGGCATCGTGCGCGGCTACCGCAATGCGCTGCTCACCAGCCAGAACTACAGCAACCTGACCCAGTGCGAGACCATCGACGGCATGTCCATCTCCACCAGCCGCGCCCCAGAATCTAACACCAGCACAGATGTGAAACTACAGCTCTCCCCGGCCTATGGCGACTTCCTCGCCAATCTCCCCCCGAACCCTTCAACATCTGCCCTCGCCGCCAAAACCACCGACAAACTTGTGGCCGAGTTCCGCTACCTTCAGGCCAATGCGACCGGCTCGCTTTCCAAGTTCATGGAATACCTTACGTACGGCTACATGATTGACAACGTCGCGCTACTGATCACGGGTACGCTGCACGAGAGGGACACAAGAGAGTTGCTGGAAAGGTGCCACCCGCTTGGTTGGTTTGAGACTATGCCAGTACTGTGCGTGGCGACAAACATCGAGGAGCTCTACAACTCGGTGCTGATTGAGACACCGCTTGCCCCATACTTCAAGGGATCGCTCAGTCACCAGGACTTGGACGAGCTGAACATCGAGATCATCCGCAATACCCTGTACAAGAACTACCTCGAGGACTTCCATCAATGGGTCAACTCCACCCCTGACATTGCCGGGACACCCACCGCTGATATCATGACCGAGGTCCTTGAGTTCGAGGCGGACCGGAGAAGCATCAACATCTCTTTGAACTCTTTTGGCACCGAACTCTCCAAGGCTGACAGGAAAAAGCTATACCCCAGCTTTGGAAAGCTCTACCCAGAGGGAACCCTGATGCTGTCGAGAGCAGATGACGTCGAGGGTGTTCGTATTGCTGTGGAGAGTGTAGCCGACTACAAGATGTTCTTTGATCAGACTGGCCTGAGTCAAGGCAGCAGTGGTGGCATTGGCAACATGGCAGGCGGTGCAGGCGGCGAGACGAGGAGTCTAGAGGACTTGTTCTATCAGAAGGAGATGGAGATCTCGAAGCTGGCATTCACACGGCAGTTTACCCACGGCATTGTATACGCATGGGTCAAACTGCGTGAGCAGGTATGTTCTTTCTGTCCGTACATGCTAATGACTCGCTGACATGCAAGCAGGAAATCCGCAACATCACGTGGATAGCCGAGTGCATTGCACAAAACCAGAAAGAGCGCATTGGTAACTACATCAGCGTATTCTGAACATGTAACATATGTAGCAATAGCATCTCGGTCTGATCATGTAGCGTATTGGATGGCGTTTGGGAACGGTTCGTATATCCAACTTTGTTCAGATTGTACATCTTGTCAACCTCACTTCCTTCACCGTCTCGTGGTCGTGTCTCACGTCGTTTTCCTCCACGTGTCCTCGATCTGCTCATGGCCATCTCATCTCACCGCTATGACAAACTGACCGTAGCGCACCAAGCCACTTCAACAGTATCGGCATGTCGTCCTACTCTGGGCCGCCGTCACTTCATTAGAGTTTCTTCATGCCACTGTACTGTGCGCGGTGTGACTATACTATTACGATAGTCTCCAAGACCGAGTTGTCCAGGTCATCTGGCATCACCTACCATGCTGCTATCTTGGTGCTCATAGCAGCATGGAGCAATAGCACCATCCCCTCTTTGCGGAGCGCTACCGGTCGCCATGCCAATCATGACTGCCTGCCTGCCCGGGTGGAAGGTCCCCTTCACCTCCAAAGTGCGTGTTTACGTGACGTGGACGCGCTCCTTCCTCGTCTTCAAAGGACCGCCCCACTCGGCACAACACTCATCTCTCGTCAATCGTGACCGATTCAACTCCACGCACTTGCCCATACGAGCCAGACCACAAACTTCCGAGCAGCTTCGCAGACATGCGCACACCGGACTACTAACATCAAACTTCTAACATCAAGGGCTACAAAGTTGGACTGAAGCTCATCTCATGGGCAACAGAATGTCGTACCCGGCCGGCAACGCGCGTCGCCCATACGATAATGGTGGCAGCGTCAACCTGCCATACGGCGCAACAGTGCCTCACCTACGAGGTGGTGACGGGTCTGTTGGCATGGGAGGCGGTACCGACCGTCTCGTGTATGAGGACATCGCGCTACCATTAAAGTCATACGACAACGGTCGCGGTGATAACGCCAGTGAGGATCGCGAAGTCCCACCTCCCGTCGCATGGGAGTTCAATTTCAACCGCATTTCTGACCCCTTGCCATGGCACGAAATTGACCACCTGGATTCATCCTGGAACCAAGAGCCCGAACCTAAGAATGGCTCCAAGGTAATCTCACTTTATATCTAGTAACATCATACTGACATAATCCAGGCCCGCCGCTTCGCCGAATGCGCTAATCCGGAGCTCTTGGTGTACCTCGAGCAGCGCCAGGTCGCCCTTGAGTTCTTGCGCGAGATCGACCTCTTTATTGAGGGTCATCCCGAGATTTCCGACTGCCAGGAAGGCCGCAAACTGCTGCAGAAGATCAATACAGAACCTCCGTTCGCAGCTTACTTGAGCTTCTTGAAGGGCTATCTTCGGCCAGCTAGGTAAATTGATTTTGGGCTTTCATCACACTGACCGTCTCAACGGCTCTTGCCATTGCTAATTCCCAGATCTTCTGAAAGCTCAAGCTGACCGTGAGCAGGTACATTGACGGTATCATCAGGACCGACCACTTTCGCATTAGTCCCAGTTTCCCTTACTGCCCGCTGAGCAAGAAGGCCGACCTTGAGATCGACGATTTTTTCAAAGGACATGACTTCCGCGACGACGTCGTCCAAAAAATCGACCAGGAAGTGCAGATGGGTATCCATAACCTCAACCAGGGTTACTTTGTGCCCCTTGCTTTGCGCAAGCTCGTCTCGTATGCTCTGTGGGGCAATCCGATCGACGCATTCAAGTGGTACGAATACTGCTACCAGCAGGACTATTTGCCACACCACTACCTCCCCGAGCATTGCGTCCTCACTGGTGTGGCCAAGGACACTAGCCGTGTAGAGCCACGCATGGTACTAAATCGCGACCGCAAGAAGTATCTGGGTGTGCGTCGCCGTATGGCGCATGCCCAGGAACAGGGACTTGGTAAGAACACTGCTGGCTCTCACAACTCCCATACACGCACACAAATAACACAAATAGATGTCGTTGCGGTCTTGTTGCAGGAATTCAGGTTCGCGCTCATCCGCAAGGGTCATCGACGTGTCGACATCGATAAGCTATGCGCCAAGGCGAAGCAATGTCTTGACGAAGAACGCAAGGCCAAGACTGGTAAGTCGAGCAGCTAAAACCAGTCGTTCCGTATCCTCACATATATTAGGCATAGAAATAGTCGACATGATCATGGACAACGTCTCTAGCTATGTGGTCAGGCCCCGTCGTGGTAACTATCACCGTATTGTTGCTCGTGGTACTTTTTCGCGCCGCACTCGCACCTATGTCAACGCGAAAGCCAATGCCCTCTACGGAGGTCATAACGGACACCACATAGCACAAAGAAACTTCCAGCTCACGAAAGGCAAGAAGATGTATGATGTTGTTGTGGCAGATTATCGGGCACACAGACGTGCTGAGATCATGACTGAAGTCAGCAAATATGGCAACTGGACATTCAAACAGGTTGCTGTGTTTCTCCGAGTCCAGGCTAAGGACCTGCGCCGCGCGAAGGACAGCCTTGAGCAGATGTATAGGTTTGAACATGCCACTCTTTCATCGAGCTCCTCGGAATCTTACCGAGCTCGGCGTGCGACTGCTGAGCGCCGCTACGTCGGTTATCTCTGTAAGTATCTGCGCGATGCCAATCTGATGGACAAGGATGCGGAAGCACAGCTCCGCGCAGAGTTCACCCGAAAAAAGATGGGATCAAGTTCCCTGCCGAGCAGGGACTACTTGCTCAGCTTCTGGCCTTGGGGATTGTAGTTTGTGCGATGACGATTCCGAATAACTGTTCACGTGCGAGCCAAAAGGAGATGGGGATATTGAGTTCTCTGGGAGTGTCCGTCAGTGTTGATATGACATCATGCAGTGTCACCGTCACTACGCTTGTTCGACTACACGTAGTTATTCCCCAATTGAATGGCCCTTCGGGATGACATGTTGGACGTATTCCACATACTTGGTGACCTGTTTGTTCTCCAAATCGTTAACACGGTATCATGGTACCTTGTCAAGTCGTGACTATGGTCGATGACATATAGCATGTACAACATAACATCTTGTTGTATTTGCAAACGTTTCAGCCCCCTCTCCATACCCTCCTCAGCACCGCATCGCTCCACTATCCCAGGTGAATACAGTCACTGTATCCACGATAATACTCTAGATGCTCTTCCCCTTACCCGTACATTTACCTATCATGATGAACACGCTGACACAGTCCTCATATCCAGCGTCTCACAGAATTCGCCACCCGGCCCCTTCACAAACGCTACGCTACACCATCATTTGACATGCTTGTTTGGATATCCAATTTGCAACCTCTACGCCGCACTATTACATCTCAACTCCACCCCACCGATAGTCGGTATACATCAGACCCACTCAAAATCCACCCCATCAAATCAATTTTAACAATTATATCTACGATACCGGCACAAGAAATCACGCACGGAGCATGCAAAAAAGACTTGTATGTATTCATCCCCTACGTGTCCTACTTGCTCTAGCCCCTTTCACCCATTTACCGTTCGACACATCGCTACATCCCTCCAGCCCGGATATACTCATTCCCCTTCTTCCATTGCCCTGATACCCCACACTCACATCAACGCCAGTCAAACAACCCCATCTAAGCAATACTAATAAGTTGCACAGGCGGAATCTCATTCGGTGTCGGCGCCACTGCATCGGCCGTGGTTGTCACAGCGGTAATGGTAGCTGGGTCCGCGGATGTAGTTTCAGTCTCGATGTCAATCTCCGTACCGGTATTTGCGGGGGAGAAGGTGGACAGAGTAATCAGAGTGACGGGTGGTAAATCATTTGGTGTTGGCGTTTGGGTGATTGGTTCGCCATTGGTAAGTGTAGTATCGGTCTGATTGGCGGTGGGGAGTGCAGTGCTGGAGAGGTGTGTAGTGTATAGATCGATGGGGAGGGTGAGGGTGGTGGTGGTGGTAGTGGTTATAGTGATGGTAGTGGTGATGGTAGGGAGGTAGGTGATGGGGTAGGCAGTGCCGTGATGGTCATCCCAGGGTTGCGTGTTCCAGGGCTTTTTGTGGCGGGGTTGGAGGTCGCGGGCGACGAGGGCGAGGGTGGAGGGGAGGAGGAGGATGGGGACGAATGATTTCATGGTGGAGGTGGGGTTTGGAAGAGATGATGAGGATTGAAGTGAGGTGGTAGATTGCTTATGGAGCTTAGATGGGTGAGATGAGTTACTATATACTTCCCATAGCCCTACTAAAGAAGATACTGTCAACGATACTATTCGGACTTTACGCGTAATTTTCTTTTGGGAAGATCCTGTCCAGCATGCCTACGTGTACTGTGAGTTTCTGTTGGATGAAATGGACGGAGTATGATGTTTCATGATTCTGCAAATCTCCGTGCAACCCATGTTTCTTTGCTCAAGTCCGCAAGGTGACGGACTTCGGAAGCATGTGGCGTTGTAGCCAAAATTTGGTACACCCTAGGACGCGCAGTAGAGTCCGAGACTACTGTTTTAGTGGAAGGATAGCGTGGCTTTCACTATAGCTGGTACGAAAGAATGAGTGATGTGAGGTTGACCAAGGATGGACGAACGATGGCAGGAGGCATTGATCATGATTGATGTTGGGAGTGGTCGTGCTAGCCCTAAGAGGTTAGTCTCCTACAAGTTGGACATTGTCTGGAGTTGAGTTGAGTCCGAGAGATGCGCATTATGCTTCTCTACTCATTAATATTTGACGTCACTTTTTGAACCTCTGAACGCGCAGAACGTCATGTTTGTCCGATTGCGACTACTATATCTTGTGGACGCGCTGTCAAGTCGATCGAAAGTGCAGCTCCGCGGATGAGAAGTTGACCACCAACGTTATTAATAGAGATGTGCCTCGAAATTCCGCAGAAGCATCGAGGAGCTAAACGCTGACAATGCGTCAGCCACAAGAAAGAAAGCCACCCACGTAGAAGTTCGCTATTTAAAAGCCTCGGTGCACGGCGGATCATCCCTTGCTATGCCGCGCCGCCCAAGGTGTCAAGGCTGCAATGTGCAGCTTTCCTTTGTCAAAAGCACACAATGTGGAACTAACGGGTCCTCAGCAGCAGCCATGACCAGTCACAACGGCAAAATGTTGAGGGCTGAAAACTTCCTGTGGTAAAAAGGGCTAGGAGCTTTGTGAACAACAAATTACATTTCACGATACTGTGCAGTCTGTCAGAAGGGATCTCCTGCCTTGGAGAACATGGCCGAAAGGGAGATTGCCGAAACCCAAAAATCGGCGTATTGTCGAGCGATTTTGGCGTAGAAGGCCATGCAATTGAGCATCAACAGTTGACGACTCGTGCAACCTCAACTATCCCCCGTGTCTCTAGAACTTCGAATGGTAGTCTCCCTGCATGCGATTTATCCGTGGAGTGAAGAGTCAGGGTTGGTGGTCATTGAAAGAACTCCAGATAGCATGACGGGCGCCTCGAAATTTCATAATTTAAAAAAAAATTGACACTGCGACTGCTTTTTCGGCAGATGGAATAATCCAATAACTGGACGGCTTGAAAAGCCATCGAGAACCGGCTATCGGAAATTACTTATCATTTCAAGCTGGGTCATGCAGAGTACAATGAGATTTACCACTTCTGTGGGGTAGAAGCGCCACAACCCGCATGCAGTAGAATCTGGTGCCAGATGTAGGGTTACCCTTTGTCGAAGACCACAAGGGCGCAACGAAACAGGTTTCCGCGCTGAGCAACTGCGGCCGTTACGATTCAGGGATCCAAAAACAACACATAAGTGAACATCGAGTTCGACGCATTTCCCTGGCAATCCCTCGATCAAAATCGCAATACTGAACAATCTTTGCCAACACCGAAATACAAGCATGGCGATCACCAACAGGACCCCTCGCAAAAACGACACAAATTTTACCTCTGCCGCTATTCGCGTATCAGAGCTGTCTGCGTCGATTGCTTCTTACCTTAAGGCACAAGGTGTTCCGCAGCCCGACTTATCAGCCTCCTCCTCTGTTCTCCCTGATACTCCAGAGTATAGACGCCTCCGGAACCAGCTGAACGATGCCATTCAGGACCTTCATCTGTTGACCAACGGGCCCCTTCACCACTTCCGAACGTTGTCCTGGTCGGTAGTTGATCTCGCTGCTATACAGATCGCTTTAAGCTTCGAATTCCAGCACATTGTCCCCAACGATGATGTGGGCCTAACAGCTACTGAGATTGCGAATAGTTCTGGTCTAGAGGCTGACCGCACAATCCGAATCCTGAAGATGCTGGCTACGTATCGCATTTTCGAGGAGCACAAAGGCAAATTCCGTCACACTGCGAATTCTGAGTTTCTCCGGACGTCGGATTTTACTGCCATGGCGGATACAGCCCTTGATGACTGTTTCAAGAGTGCTTCCGAGATGAATGTTATGTTTGAAGCATCACCAAAGTCGGTATTGAGCAAAGGGAACTGTCCGTTCCATACACGCTTTGGGAAGACGTTCTATGGGTATTACGGGGAGAATCAAGAGAAGGGTCTTCGCTTCTCCAAAGCAATGACTGGATGGGCACTCGGTAAGCTATATGAGAAACTTCCAGTGGTGGATTTCGGTACTGAGTAGATGTATAGTCGATGATGCCTTTGTGGTATTGCGAGATAATTTTGATTGTAAGTCGGAATATCTCCCGTTAATACATTCCAGTACTTAGGGACATCTTTGAAGAACAAAAAGGTCGTCGATGTCGGCGGTGGAAATGGTGGTGTCAGTGCTCAGCTCGCTCGAGTACGTTCTCACCATGTGCTGTGCAAATCCTCAAACCTAATATCATTTTGTAGGAGTTCAAGGATCTCAAATTCGTGGTACAAGATTTATCGGAACACCAGCTCTCATCCGACCACCCTGCTGATGTCCAAGATCGCGTGAGCTTCCAGGTAGCCGACTACAACGAGCCCCAGCCTGTTCGCGATGCTGGTATCTACCTCATGCGTAACGTATTCCATAACAACAATGATGAAGACTCCGCGAGCATCTTGCGCGGTCTGATCCCGGCTTTGGAAGGCCGACCTGATGATGCGAGACTTTTGATCAACGATTGTATAGTGCCTCAGCGCGCAGGCGGCGATATCACGAGGTCGGAGGAGAACTCATTCCGTCAACTTGACTTGATGATGATGATGCTCTTTGGGGCGAAGGAGAGAACTGAGGACGACTGGAAGAAACTCTTCAAGTCGGTCGATGACAGGCTTGAAATTGTGAAAATGCACTACAATCCTACGGGCGCTGGGCTCGTGGAGGTCCGCTTGAAGTTTAATTAGGTCATGTATACATACCAATGTCTGACAGAGCTCAAAAGAATCAATCTACTTTTGGTTCTTGCCACACGTCCTCATACTGCTATTGTCTACACAATTTCTTTGGCTTGATCATTGACAGGGTTGGTAGCCAGTAGATTACGGTACTTCCTTCTTCTGGTTACGACTGGATATAAAGCCCTTATACGGTTTGCTATCTATGCTTGCTTGCAATCTTTTGCTCGATTTAAAATCAGTCTCTTTTGCAAGATATCTCGCATGACTAACGCAAGAGCAAGCAACGCAATGGCTTCACGAGCAGATCTTGAGAACAACGATAATCCACCTGACAACAAAGCCGCAACGTCAAGATGATGAAGCAAGCAACCGTTTTTCTTCTGGAAGCCCCCACACAGCTCGCAATTTGTACGAATCGCACGGCCCTGTCGAAATAGAGCCCTTCCGTCCAGTATACCTAGTTGACAATGCCGCTCAGAACGAATCATGTAGGCATCGACAGGCCTTGCTATCGACACGTCCATGGGTTGAGCGCGTAGAAAACAGTACTGCTCTATTTTCGCCTCTCTCTCGTCCTTCCAATATCGAGACCTCACCTTCGTCAGGTACTGCATGGCTTCCTGACAGCGAAGCATCACCCTCACCACGGTTCCCAACTTCAGTCAATAGCGGGCTAATACGAGGTTCCACGCCACTGGCTCTCCGCTTGATCCTCTTATCTGAACACGAAGTACATGGCGAGCTTTCGGGAACCACCATAGGTGTGCGATCCTTGCAACCAATTCCACAACCCAACGACAGCACGTCATCTGATGAAGGTGTCCAATACATCCGTCGCCCTGATACCCTTGGCCTCCTACCCGACCGATGTCTTCTAACCCTGATGCCAACTACATTTCATTGTTAGCGGGAAGGAGAGCTATTCAGAACATCTTGCAAGGCATCAATGATTTACTGGCTCGCATTCAATGCCTCGAAGACTTGTGTCACAGCAGCCACGCCAATCGTACGACAGAAAGCTTCCAGAGCTCCCAAGAGCAATTTACAAGTACGCTTGCCCGGATGGAGGACGAACATAGCCAGCAGATGGTAGAGTTCCGAGAAGTGATCGATGGTGAGGCGAAGCGAGCGTACGAGATGCTCAACGCTAGTACGAGTGAAAGTAACACGCGGGTCATGGAAACATTCGAGCGAGCAACAGCGACACTAATACTGAGCGGGGTTTGCCCTTGCATGAGTCATGGAGCACAGACGGAGGTGGCAGAAAGTCCTGAGCCAAATGAGCAGCCTACTGACCCTTGCAAGACGACTATAACAACACAGTGAACAGTAAAGACACCAGTAACCCCCAAGACGCTCCCCATGTCGCAGTCTCAGACGATATATGCCAACACCCCCAACACCCCACGACGCAAGTTACAAGCACGATTGGCGGTTCAAGCACCGACACTTCTTGCGCTCAAGTGGAGGCATCTCACTTGCTAAGCTACGGAAACTTCTGAAGAGACAGCAGGTGCAATAAGAGTTTATCAGGGAACGAAGCGACATGAGAAGTCTACAAAACCCTGAGGGCGATGGAGATGACACGACACCTGGCGGGGAAACAAGCAGAGGCCTCAGCAGGCTGGGCGCTACGAAATGAGGGAGAAAGGTGCTGAGGAGAAGGATCAGGCTGGAAGCTCACTTGTGAGTAGAGTTGATCATTCTGATGGTGGACGTGAGCGGCCAGGGTTGGAGTCAAGAGGTGATGTATGTTTTGAATGGCTTTCCTTCATGGTCAGACAAGGTCTTGGCACCCATACATAGCACGAATATATCTTTTCACATTTGACTCATCGTTTGTCGCGATCAGGGCACAATGCTGAAGCATGTGAAGATGTGAGACTGTTGTTTATATGCCCAACAGGAAATAAGCAGATAGTAAAACCTTAACGTATTGTACAACTCTAGAGTATCCGCATCCTCTATGTAAAATAATGCGTAGATCTTCCTGCGACTGCGAGGGTGGTGCTGCAAATCAGATCGAGGTGAATGCGAAATTTCGTTCGTCTGCGTTCTCTCCAAAGAGAAATCTTACTTCCACAACACCCATAAATATCTGAAGCCCTACGGAGGGCCATTTCAGAGTCAAGCGTAACCACACACCGGAGGATGCGAAGCAGAAACCGATCTACAAAATATTGCTGCCTTGTTATGTGGGGACGTGAAAGGCGCAACTCTGCACGCCTTTGGACCCTTTGAATCCTGTGCATTGGGCCCTGGGCTTCGTTTGCAGCTTTGGAAAAACCCAGCCACTATAAAGTGAGCAACCCTCTTTCCATAATCTTGATCACCTTCGCAATCAGATCGAATCACGATTGCGCAACAATCGCGATAGTATCTGCGTGTGGTCAATCGACACTCACAACACCCACGACACCCTCACTAGTTCATGACGCATCTAGATTGCAAAGATGCAGGTACCGACCCCAGTAGTGCCCGTAGATCTCCCTTTCCTTAATGAAGCTCTTCTTCCCTTCCGCGACTCTTACTATGGCACTGCATTAGTAATCTATTGCTTTGCGAACATTATCGAAAGCGTCGAAGAGTGCTATCAACGCGGCCTGGAAGGAGACGCGCCGCCGTCAAAGTGGCGGCATCTTCGAGATCAGTGGGAAAGTCATCTTTCAAAGCTTCGCGACGAGCGCAGCCCTATTTATTACGACCCAGAGTCATTGCAGGTTGCGCAAGTTATCCACAAGATATATCCTATGCCTGTGTGGCGATCGTTGGAGGTCTGTATCCGTTTGCGAAAGCTCGGTGGCAAGGCCTCGGATCCCTGGAAGGACAAAGGCCCGTCGTTCTTCAATATCCCCCGGGTTATAAAATGGCTTGCTGAATGCGCTCTGCTAGGCTTGTCTCAAGAAAGCTTAATCCAAGAGACACGTGTTGCCCAAGAAAATCTGCAAGCTGTGGCGACATGTAGACCACGGTACAACAGACGTCCACGTGTCGAAGTAAGCCTAGGAACCCCGGTGCCAGAACTGTTTGGCCCTGGTGGCGTACTGTGGCTAGTCATGGAGAGGTTCACTCGTGATCCTCAGGACCCGAGCGACATTGAATACCTGCTCATGTTTGTCTTATTGAAGCTCAGACAGGTCGTCGACATTTGGACAGTGGCACTTGGAACGGGAAGACGCCAGTCTGACGAAGTACCTACTTTCAAATGGTATATCTATGGCTTCTTGCACGCACGAAAAGCGCTCATAACAGCCGTGGAGGATGCAGATCCGCAGACACAACTGCCTTTTCACATTCGCGACGGGCTGAAAGATATGAATCTTGAATTGTTGTGGGACTGCATTTGGAATCTGGTGGGCGAAATCCATGGAATGCCAGAGTTGCGAGATTCCCGTCAAAAGTTTGTCGAAATTGCCAGCAATATCATTCAGCAAATTCAGGATCCGGTTGCTGACCCACGGCCCTGGATGCCAGAAGGATGCAATGTGCAAGCAATCATCAAGCGGATCCAGACTGCGAGAGGGAACGTAGCAGGATTTACGGGAAAATACTATGACACCATGGAGCCCGCATGTCCCTTCCATCTCGGCGAGATCTGCAATCGCCCTGAGGCTCAACCTCATAGATTCGATTGGGGAGGTCGCTTCTATGCCAGCGGAAACGATCCCGGTGCCGAGGAAATGGGTTATCACAACCCCTACGACGATTTCGAGCATGGTGAGGACCCTGATCCCGATTTTAACGAAACTGTCGAACTGGAATCATTTGGGCCCTTTATCGACATCGAAACATTTGCAAGCGCCGCCGTCGGTGGACCATCAGACCAGTACTGTACCGTCTGCATGGAAGAAAACACAGCCAGTCACGATTACGGACGCATTATGAGGCTTAACACGTGTAGGCATTTCTTCCACTACCAGTGCTTATGGCAGTGGGCCAATGGTGTTTCTCTAAACAGCAACTTGTGCCCGGAATGCCGGAGCGAGTTCAGTGAGGTGCGTCGAATGGTGCGCGAAGCACAAGGTCCAGAATATGTACCGGACTCGCCAATGGAGGAGCCTGACGGAGAAGGTCTTGCGGACCGAGAGCATCAAGAAGAGCAAGGGCATTTGGATGGTGCGGTGCAGGTAAACTCCCACAATAGAGACCATAACACCAGACCTGAACCTGCAGATAGAGGAAGGACGGTTAACGTCTACTTCGACTATCTCGAAGAGAACGGATTGGCTGAGGAGGAGATGTATCTAGCCTTGGAGCACAACTCATCAGAGGGCGAACAAGAGCTGGACATTGACTACGAGTACGACACGAACGTCGACGTCGATTCTGACGGCAGTGGTGAGGGTTACTATCGATCGTATTATGTAGATGGGTTTAACACGGACGATGATGAACGAGATGAATCGGGTCAGGAGAAGTTAACATGGGATTAAAGAGCTAGTGCCGCTTAGGTTAGTGGCTTGGCATCACCACAAATCGGCGGACCCATGACATGGTTTTGATACCTCTACTCTCGCACCACAACGCTGTATTGGAACAATTTTCACTCACAGACAGCTCGTCTCCCTCCGATATGCAACCCCTGCAAGACCATTCGTAAAATGGACACTTGCAGCTGCAGTGCGGCCCCCAACAGATAGGCACCGAAACGGCTCCATCCCAGGAATTCCGATATGTTCTCGCGCGCCAGCAAGATCATAACCAGTTCCCAAGAAATCTTCAAATCCAGACCATATCCTTTGTCAGCTCAGAATTTCCGTTACATCAAGCAATATGCAGTGATTAAATTTCAAACCACATCCGCAACCGCAACACAACCAACACCCGCATCGTCCCCCTTGGAACTCCAAACAATCCGCAATGTCGAAACCAAAGTCTCAGATTGCGAACGCATCATAGACTACACAGTCAAATCAAAAAAGCATATTCTCGAAGCCCTCAACGCCTCCAGATGTCTCATATCCTATGCTAACACCACCCACTCCGTTCCCAACAACTCGGCTCTCGCCGTCCTAGGCGACGCGCGCATGGCAGGAGTGTTATGCAAGTGGTGGTGGAACAAGAGCATCACAGCCCAAAAGGACCACTGGACCCAAATACGGCATGACAAATGTGGAAATGGGGCGTTAGCGCGGTTAGGACAGAGCTTGGATCTGCATGAGTGTATCATTACGAATCCTGGTGCGCAGGTGGTGTCGGACAAGATGATTGCTACGGCGATTGAGGCACTGTTCGGTGCCGTATATCTGGATGGTGGGGAAGAGGAACTGGAGCGAGTCATGAGGGTGTTGGGCTTCGATCAGCATAGATACTTGTAGGATTTCTGGGACCCGTCCTACATCACATTATGATCAGCTGGATCAACGACTTGATGTACCCTTTTTGTAGCTCTAAATCATATTACTAGCATCAGGATTACAGTCTTACATAGATGCTGTGATATGTTCTATGGCCCGGGGGTGAAGTACCCAAAGCACGTGACCACCCCGTGCTGGCATTCATCCCCACCTGAGCATTATCCTTCCACACCTTTGACGCACATACCCACCACCACTCCACTCTACTCCATACCCAACACCCTTACTACCAACCACCCATCGCCCGGCCTCCAACTTCGAGACCTGGTTGAGGTGTGAGATGATGGAGGGACCTTTTTTGTGGTTGTCGGGTAGGTTTTGTGACGGTGATGGTGAAGGGGCAGAAGGTTTGTGGTGGAAGGTGCTATGGTGGGGATTTATTAATAGAGCATCGTAAACATGAGGGTGTTGTTAAGTTAGGAATGAGAATCAAAAGGTGTGGGGTTTAATAAACATTGAGTATGTGCTATAGGTTGTTGGTCGAAATCAAAGTACAATCAGATGGATTCGCGTCTTTCATATCCTCATTAATTTGATCTCCGTGAACACTAATGCAATGTTTACGCAACGTGTAATGCAACTTCTACCCCGATCCGCTAGCCGCTATCTCGCAGTCACACAAAGCTAAAAGGCAAAACGATAAGTGCTAATGCTACAACCCAATATCGCACGTCAATCCTAACCGCCGCACCTTGTCTCGAACTCGTAGCCACCGCCCTCCCATCACCTCCACTTGCACCCGCACTAGGATTCGACGCGCGCGTTATACTCTGACTCCGTGTCGTAGTCGCCGGAAACAATGCACTAGATGTGCTGCGTCCCGAACTCCCATATACCAACTCCGTAGCCCCAGGTGCAAGACTAATCGTCGTTCCATCGACCGTGATTACACCACCTGGTGTCAAAGTCTTGCCATCAATGATAAAAGTTGTTCCGTATACAGCGGTATAAGTCCGTGATCCGACAGTGAGAAGCGGTGCATTCGTGATGATGAGCTGAGCTTGGGGGCCGATGTAACTCGTTTGCCCGTTGACGATTAGAGCAGTTGCACCGGACGCAAGGGATATCGTGGTTCCGGCGACGACGATGGAACCGCCGGGCGTCAATAGCATTGAGAAGATGAGGTACGAGGTTCCTGTCCCGGGTAAAGGAGCGAATCTGCTGTCTCCGATTGTGAGAGGAGGTGCCGTGATTTGTGCGGCAGCAGGGTTTTGGAGGGTTGATGTGACGCCGTCCACGACGATGAAGGATGCTGAAGGTGCGAGTGAGAGAGTTGTACCTGAAATTATTATTGCTGAGCCGCCTGGTGCCAAAGTCTGGCTATCTATTATGAACTGGACTCCTGAAGGACCGGAAGTTGCGGCAAACATATCACGTCCAATATTGACAGTGGGAAGGGGACCTGTGACCTCAACCGCGGATGACACTCCATTGATCATCACGAAGGATCCGGAGGGTGCAAGAGAAAGCGTCGTCCCAAAGACCGTAATGGCAGAACCCCCTGGGGCGAGGGTCTGACCGGATACTACGAAAACTGGACCCGGGCCGCCGTTGTGTGCACCGCCGGCGCTGCCAGGATTTTCTAAGGGATCGTTATTCGGCTGCGCAGTGATCGTGGAGCCACCAATCACTATCTGCGGGCGACTGGGCGCTATTGGTGCTGCCGCTTCAGATGCTGGCTGCAGTGCCTGCGTGGAACTCCCAACTACAACGAACGAGGCTGACGGTGCGAGGCTGACCCTCGTCCCGTCGAGAGTCACAACACCGTCTGGACTCAACGTCTGGTCTGGGGCTATTAAGAACTGTGTGGCTGCATTAGGTGTGAAAGTCGATGAGCCAATTGTCAGGATTGGCGGAGGACGTGCAGATGGTCGAGCGCCTGGATCCAACACCCGTGGAAGCTGGGATGTCGTGCCTCCCACTATTATAACTGTTGCTGATGGATCAAGAGCAACAGGGGTACCATCTCCGACAATGATGGGCGCTGCTCCAGGTTTTAGTGTTTTCGAGCCAACTACGATTTGCGAAGATGGTCCGACAACAACCGGGAGTGTGCCAATGTTACCAACAGTGATTCGGGCGGTCTGTGGCCCTGGAGAGTTTATATTGTTATTGTCGTGGTTTCTAGCAGCGGTTGTTGGTACGGGTTCTGGTCGAATCTGCGGTTTGACACTCCATTGGGTTGGTTTAGCCATGTTACCAGTCAAGTCCCAGTCTGCAACCGTGAAGGGAACAGCCCTGGAGCTTGCTCCATCATTGTTGTTGATGACGACTGGAGGATCATCGAATCCAAGAGCCGTCGATTCGTAGTGGATGATGAAAGGATTTGCGTTCGGCCAATTCTGGTAGTACAGATCCACCACGATCACTACCGTGATTACGGCATTTAATTGTCCGGGATCGCAGGCCGACTGAGGAATATCCTCAAGGAATCCTCTCGGAAGCTGACCTGTTGCTGATACCTGTTGTTCAACGCCTTCCAACCAATAAGGATACACAAAGACTGATGATAGTCGAACAGTTTCCGTTCGATTGCCGTACTCGATTTCATACGCCGTGAAGTGTACGAAGGGGGTAGCTGACGTCTCAGTTCGGGTCACATTGGGTGCAACTGAGAGGGTAGTGATTGCAGACGGTCGGCCATCAGTATAAGCATCATACAGTAAGGCATCCACCACTGGCGCGGTGTTGTCCGCAGGGAAGGGTGAATACGCGGATCGATAAGCAACGGATGTAACAGTGGCGACCGGTTTCTCTGTATACTCGATACACATCGCAAAGGTCCAGTCTATTGCAGACATGTAGGAATAGCTCGTGGTACAGGCATACTCTGTTTCCAGTGCGCTTGAAACATCAAAGGCTGTTGTCTGAGGGACAAGAGTAAAGGTCTCCGCATTACTGAAGTTTGCTGCCTCTGTAGTCATAGTCCCAACGGCATAGCTGTAAGTAGGAGGATACCAGAAGTCAACGCTCGCACTTGGTATATTGACCGTGCATGATGCATTGGAAGATTGTCTCGCGACAGCCAAGGTTGCATTCACATATAGGGTAGCAACGCTGAAAGCAGTGGCAGCCAGAGGGTGCTCGACGGTCGATAAAGCCGTGCTTGGGGTGGTGGTTACGACTAGATCTATGTCCTTGGCGGTGTCGAGGATTGGAGCTGACGGCAGCCCGAACAGAGCTGTCCTAGCTGGCTGTGCATTTTGAGAACTGGAAAGACTTGGCTTAGTAACGTCAACAGCTTCGTCAGACTGGACTGCATAGGAAGATTCCACTGGAAGAAGCCCAACGGACTCTACAGTAGTAATGAGCGTCGACGTCGTAATAAGGGAGACGTTGGAGAACGAGGCTTTGATGGCTTCGTTAGCATGCACGAATACGACGCCGAGAGGCTTGATTCAGTTGACCTTACCAGCATCGTTCACGCTACCGCGGCGGAGAATTACTGCGTGCGCTGTTTGTGAGGCGAGCCATAACACGAGAAAAGGCTGGAACGAAAACATGCCATTTGTGGAGTGTTACCGACGCATGTACTCTACACAGAATAGCGAGCGTCGTTGCGATAGAGTCGACCCAGGCGAAGGGTGGACATGCGAGTGTGCGGCAAGGGGGCAGTTAACAAGCGGGTCGCACGCGGGTCCCGGGGTGAGGCGTAGTTATCTGCAAGATCAACCTACACGGAAGCTAGGTACGAACTTTCGTCGCGAAGTCCGACACTTGTTTTAGCTTCCGTGCCGTTTGGCGCAAGGGAAGACTTGAGGTGCGTGATGAATACAGGTGCAGTCACTGCAGTGTAACAGTGGACAGGTCAGCGCGTCCACTTCCATCATGATGCCTTGCCTGCAGTCAGCCAGACCGTGGACATGTCCGTAGTGCACTTGTTACTGGCCGCTGGACCTGCCTCTAGGTGTGGGGATATAGGCCACCAGTCGTGGCCGCTCCTATTGCTTGTATTGTGTGACACGCTATGCATGCCCGACCCGTGGAGAGATCCCTTGGTGCACACCGTTTACTACTTCCATGGACATTTGATTGCGATTCATGCGTTGACTAGAAGATACACCGCTTCGAGTGCG
Organism: Plenodomus tracheiphilus IPT5; assembly: GCA_010093695.1. Classification (NCBI taxonomy): domain Eukaryota; kingdom Fungi; phylum Ascomycota; class Dothideomycetes; order Pleosporales; family Leptosphaeriaceae; genus Plenodomus; species Plenodomus tracheiphilus. Next base: position 325,108 of record MU006318.1, read on the forward strand.
CGGCGGGTATGTTGCTTGGGTCTCGCAGGACTTTCCGCGGTGCTAGCGAGTAGAATGAGAAGATGACACATCCACGACATCGTAGGGCTATTGGCACCGATGCGCCACGCTGTAAGTGGATGGTGTTAAGAAGCTCGATGCTTGGTCTGAGTCGCCACATGTTAGCTCACGAGTCGGGTCAGGGTGGCTGTCGCAGAGAGCCGGACTTGGTGACATTGACTAGAAAGTGGTGGCGGCGAGAGCGCCGTGGACCAACTCGCTTCAAGGATCCCGGGGCCCAGGATCGCTCCACATATTGCGCGAACGGGTGGTGGCCGCCGTGCGGATGAAGATGAAACGAGGGGCTGGGCCATGCGCGGGAGTCGTCGACTTTTCATTAACGATGCCTGCGGGAGAATAACCGGATGAAAGCAGCGGACGGACAGTCGCCGTCTACGAGGACCGAGGGTAGCTGAAGTCGTGCCCACCAAAGACGCTGAATCTGGCATCAACCGTCGACGGCAGCACGACGCTGCCGCACAGCAGGGCGGAGCAGACCTCAGCATGGTGGCGCTCCCGCGGCGGTGTTACTACGGAATGTTAGCATCGCTGGGCATGCAGAGCGCGGGAAAGGCCTCGAGCTCCCCTCCTCCCTTGGAGATCTTGCCGCGGCGGAGGGCCGAAGACCGTTAGGCGCAGGGTCGCAATATATTCCTTGGCCTGCTCAAGGACGCTCGGCTGATCTGGCGCGAGACCTCTGGCTGCTTGCGCGTGCTGTCTCTCCCGCTGCTTCTCCCTCGCCCTCGCCCTCGCCCTCGCGCCGTGGTGGGAGAAAATGCGCCCTCAGTCTGGCGATGCTGTTCTCCACCGTTGTGGTTGAGGGCTCCGGTAGTGCTCTCCACGCAACGCTTAGTCACCCCCGCCCAACATGCTTCTCTCGCGAGCCACCCGCGGCTCCCTCTTGACGACCGGCTCGCTTTTCGCTGTGCTCGTGTTCCTGCCATGCATCGCCGCCGAATACCTCCAGCAGAACATCACGAATGCTACCGGTTACAACGTCAAGCTGCGCCCAGGGGTAGCCTCGATCCCTGCTCCAGTGTCCGTCGCGCCCGACCAGGACTGGATGGGCATTGACGGCTCGTGGAACACATTCAGTCTGTTCATTGGCGAACCCCGCCAGAATGCTCGAGTGCTGGTGTCGACTGCAAGCCAGCAGATATGGGCCGTCAACCGACTGGCGTGCGTCTCAAACATCACAGATCCTAGCACAGGACAGGTCACGCAGTACAACGTCTTGAACTCCGAATGTGAGAATAGCCGTGGCTTGCTCTTCAACGTCACAGAGTCGTCGACATGGACAGAGAAGGGATATTACCAACTCTGGGTGGAGAAGGCGCTCGGGCTGGCTGGAAACGGTCTCTATGGCTTTGATTCAGTGGCCATGGGCTTTCCAGGAGAGGAGGGACCGTCCACCTTGAACAGCACCATTGGCACCTTGGTATCAGCGAATTTCTGGCTCGGTCACATTGGCGTACACCACAAACCAACCAACTTCTCCGCATTTGAGGCCCCTGTTCCCAGCTACTTGATGAACCTTTTCGATCAAGGCAGCATCCCTAGCATGTCGTTTGGCTACACAGCAGGTGCTCAATACCGTAAGACCTTGTCCTGCATAATCTTGAAAGCCCAGCTAACTTTTTACACAGATGGACAAACTGTCTTGGGCAGTCTCACGCTCGGCGGCTACGACTCTTCTCGAATTGTACCGAACGATCTCACTTTTATCTTCGCACCCAATAACGAACGCGATCTTGTCGTTGGCGTTGCCGGCCTCACTGCCAACACTACCAAGCAGTCGAACATCGACCTGCTCAAACGGAACGATTTGAACATGTTTATCGATTCGACTGTAGCAGAGCTTTGGTTGCCCGTCGAGATTTGCCAAGCTTTTGAAGAAGCTTTCGAGCTGCAATATGATGCGGACACTGATCTTTACCTCGTCAATGACGCCCTACATGAGAAGCTTTTGGCACAGAACCCTAGCTTAACGTTTACCTTGGGTCAACAATATCGCACCGACTCGACTGTGCAAATTACATTGCCTTACGCCGCGCTTGACTTGGTAGCAGCGCCGCCATACAGGGGTTTGCAAGAACATACCAGATACTTTCCTATCAGAAGGGGGAACATGACATCCCAGTGGGTTCTTGGCAGAACTTTTCTACAGGAGGCCTATTTGACAGTCGATTGGGAGCGCCAGAACTTTTCCTTGTCTGCGATTGACTGGACCTTCGGAAATCCGATTGATCTGCGGGCAATCATCGACACGAAGTATCTTGAGCCACCTGCTGATCAGTCGGAAAAATCAGGTCTCAGCTCTCAAGTCATAATCGGTGTCTCAGTTGGCTCTGTATTCATTTTCGTCTTTGTCTTATCCGTCTTCGGATGGTGTTTATGGCGTCGTCGTCGAAAGCAAAAGTTGGAAGCCAACACAGCACAGTATGAGGCTGATTTGGCAGCCGCCGCGGCTTCGAAGAAAGCTAACACAGAGAGACTAGACAAGCCCCCTAGCTCACCCGTTCAAGAACATGAGGACACTACCATGGTCTTTCCAAAAGCAGAATTGCCAGGTGTTTCGACTGTGCATCACATAATGGGTAACAGGGAAAAGGAGTCATTGGCGATTAATGAAGTTGATGGTACTGAGCGCCAGATCTATGAGATGCCAGGCGATGTTCCAGAGCCCCAGGAAGCCGGTGGTCGACAGCTCTCGGAAAAGGAGACTATGGTAGTGCGTGAGCGGATGTACAACGGGTTCGATCCAAACAACACCCCTGGCGTGTCACCCATTGGAGATGAAGCACCTAGACGGCTCGCACCGGTATCTCCGACCGAAGTGACGCTGCTGAACGGTCGCATGCCAAGCCACAGCAACGTTTCGCCCATAACGCCTCGAACCCCCAGAGACGGTGCCTTGCTAGAGGCTTCTGATACTTTCTTCCAGCTACCGCCTTATCAACCTCGGAGCGGTCGGAGAACGGAGGCTGAAGACGAACTCCTTTCTCCAATTTCTCCACTGGAGAGCTCGACAGATACCTCTCGACGAAGGTTTTCTTACGAGTCATGATCATGGGAAAAGTTCATTCTTAGCAACATGTCAACCGGCGGCCACGGCGTTTGAATGACTGACTGTGAGGGGAAGCAACTTTTTCTTGGTGCAGCCATGTGTGGCAGGCTTTCCTTGACATTTGGGCGTTTTGTTTGCTTATGATACCACATGTCCCTACATACGAAGCTAGACGGTTCTTATAGACTGGGAGCATTGAGCGGCATGGGACGGTCCGCGGGGGCTCCTGCTAAGCGTCGGGGCGGGTGACTGAAGCCAGTGTAGTCACGGTAATAAGATGACGATGGGTAATCATCTACTCTTGTTGCAAGACGGAGAGTGACGTGCGTCTACATTATGGAGAGAGTGGGATATGTTGCCTCTGCCGTGTTTGTCTGGGTAAAACGGCCACAGAGACTCGATGGGGTAGTCATCTTGGCCGTAGGGCAGAGCTAGCTCCCAGGTCGACCGGGCGGAGGAGGCGGTCTGTGGAAGGTGCTAAGGGTCGCGCCTTCCCTAGTCTAGCCCCTCATGGCAGCTACGACTGGCGCTGGACCCCGCCATGGCCGTCGCGGAGGACGCGAAGTGGCACAGCAAGACCGCTGTTCTGCATCTTCACTTCGTACTTTGCCCATCGCTTGCCTGTCCCGTTGCTTGTGCGTGCCCGGTGAAGACTCTGCCATCTGCTGCCATTGTCTGCCCCGCCAGCCCGGTTTCGACAGCCGCCGCCCCGCTTTGTGTCGACGCAGCAGCCATCACAGCGCGGCGCGCTTAGCCTTATATCTCAACAGCGGCCGCCTGCCTGCGTCCCTGCCTGCCTTCTCCTTCCCGCCCAACCCTCGCGACTGCCTCGCTCGTTCCTTCCCTCCTGCGACCCACTGCCCGCCTCTTCGACCGAGTCTCCTCGCCGACTCAGCCAACATGGGCGATCTCGCCAACCGCAAGGTGTTCAAGGTAATACGAGCCTCGACCAGGATGACTGGATAGCTGTTGACAGCCGACAGGTGTTCAACCAGGAGTTCATCGTTGACGAGCGATACAATGTGACCAAGGAGCTCGGGCAAGGTGCCTATGGTATCGTCTGGTAGGCTTCTATCATAACATACTGTGTGCCCCTCGCTGACACGGTGCCCCGCAGCGCGGCGACCAACAACCAGACTGGCGAAGGTGTGGCCATCAAGAAAGTCACCAATGTCTTCAGCAAGAAGATTCTCGCCAAACGTGCTCTGCGTGAGATCAAACTACTCCAGCACTTCAGAGGCAAGTCGGCCGTTCAAATGCCATGTTGAAAATACTAATAACGGACAGGACATCGTAATGTAAGATGAAATCCCCCCTCGCGATACACGCAGACCCACACGTACACTACGCGATACTGAACAATGGCAACCAGATCACATGTCTCTACGACATGGACATCCCCCGCCCAGACAACTTCAACGAATGCTATCTCTATGAGGGTATGGCCCATAGTTGTAACAGACACAACAAGATGCTGACAGTGGTACAGAACTCATGGAGTGCGATTTGGCGGCCATCATACGGTCTGGTCAGCCACTGACCGACGCGCATTTCCAGTCTTTCATCTACCAGATCCTGTGCGGTCTCAAATACATTCACTCGGCCAACGTCCTCCACCGTGATCTCAAGCCCGGTAACTTGCTCGTAAACGCCGATTGCGAACTCAAGATTTGCGATTTCGGTCTAGCCAGAGGTTTCTCCATGGACCCGGAGGAGAATGCGGGGTATATGACCGAGTACGTTGCTACCCGGTGGTACAGAGCGCCCGAGATCATGTTGAGTTTCCAGAGCTACACGAAAGCCAGTAAGTACCTAATTGCGCATTGCATTAGAGCATTATAAAATCCCAGGGGTGGTAGTGTGTCATAATTCTGCACCGTGCACAGCCATGCAAGAACGCTGCTACTCGATTCAATACTGATAGCTAACTCTGGCAGTCGATGTCTGGTCTGTTGGTTGTATTCTCGCGGAGCTGCTCGGTGGAAAACCCTTCTTCAAGGGTCGCGATTACGTCGATCAGCTGAATCAAATCCTCCACTACCTCGGAACACCAAACGAGGAGACGCTCTCACGAATCGGGTCACCGCGCGCCCAGGACTATGTCCGTAACCTCCCATACATGGCGAAGATTTCCTTCCAGTCGCTCTTCCGTAATGCCAACCCCGATGCTCTCGACCTCTTGGACCGCATGCTGGCGTTCGATCCTTCAAGTCGTATTTCTGTCGAGGAAGCGTTGGAGCACAGATACCTGCACATCTGGCATGATGCCTCGGACGAGCCGTCGTGTCCTACCACTTTCAACTTCCAGTTTGAGGTGGTGGAGGAGATCAACGATATGAAGAAGATGATTCTCGCAGAAGTCAATCGCTTCCGCCAGATGGTCCGCGTACAGCCAGGCGCAGGCGCCGGTGGGCAGGGCCAGGCACCCGCCGTTCCCATTCCTAACAACTACGATCGCGCGGGCTATGAAGACCCGAGGCCACAGGAGGCTTTCAACCAGGGTAACTGGCAAGGCAATGATCTCGAGCGTGATCTTCAGGGCCTTGATGGCAGGCTAAGATAGGCGTGGCTGGCAATTTGATGTTGGATACAAAATTTCTTCCTTAGCTACAACGTATGTTGAGATCCGGTTTGGCGTAGCAGAAGCCATCTCTCCAGTAATTTGGTGACCAAAGGTTGCTTGGTAATGCATTCCATCATACCTCAAATGATCTGGCCTTTTCAATGAATAGCAATCGGTTAAGGCGATCTCGATTCCCCAGCAATTGCTATAGTATTGCACAACGACCACAACACCACCCCATGACACAATCTCGCAGCCATGAAATCGCCATTTCGCTACATCAAACAACTCCCTTCCCTCCTTCCTCGCCTTCCCAATGCAGCCAAAATCTCTCCCTCCCTCCGAAATTCCTCAGCCCCCCCCCCCCCTTCCCTTATACTCAAGCCCCTCCCTCGCCCTTTCCGCCCTCGTCCTCGCATTGCTGGCAAAAAGATAGCTTGCCAGTTTGGTGGAAAACCCAGGCAGATTTGCCATTTCATTCAAAGTCTGTAAACTAAACTTTTACAAGCTTTAGATCTGGTATGACGCCATGTTTTGTGTGTGTGTGTGTGTGTGTGTGTGTGTGTGTGTGTGTGTGTGTGTGTGTGTGTGTGTGTGTGTGCGTTGATATGCAAAGTAGTGTTTAGTGTTTAGTGTTAACTATGGTTAGTTACAGTACGATGATTTATACCATAATCCTCAACAGCTCGTTCGACATTAAACATATAAAGACGCATAAAATCACTAATATGAACCCAAGTCCATAGAGAATGTGCAGTTCAAAATAAAGGCTTGATAACCATATAGTATATGACAAGTTAGCGGCTAACTCCCCACTGCGATTGGTAATGTGCTGCACTGTGTACGCGGACGATAGGACTCTCTATACATACGAGGCCAGTGACCAGTGACATACGTTCTGATACTCCCTAGGATATATTTGTACCGGGTGAGAAGCAATGCTCGAATTATTCGGATTGGCAGATGGTACTGATATGGTAGTATGAGCGATGAATTTGGAACGAGCTTAAGGCTCAGGCACAAGCACTTCCGATGGTCTGACAATAACTGTGTGGTTTGAATCATCGATACAGAACCATTATGCTGGTAGCCTAAAGGGTCAACGGTCACGATCTTGAATTCGTTTGGACAATAAAAGGTATTGTCTACTTCGTGGCGATGGGTGCTCCACCTGCTTCTTCGAAGTTATAGTTAACGACTATGTCTGTGATGTAAAAATTGGCATCGGGATCCCACTTTTGGCTAGCAAAATTTGATGCAATATTCGTCTCAACTTTTGGAGTTCATTTGAATTGTTATGAAGATCAAGGTGTGGTTGTGCTGCAGGTGCATATATGGGGCTTCCAAAGGTTAAGTGCTAGCTTTAGTTTGGCTTAGTTTAAAATCGTCGGCCCATCTAGGACTTTCACCGAAGTGAACTTTTCTCTTGGCGCCCTCCAAAAAAGTTGTGGAACTGCGACACGCCTCCCGCCTTACTCAAACTTCACACAAAGCACAATATGACGACCGCCGAAATCGACAGCAAGAAGCGCAAGCGCAAGCATAAGAGCAAGAAGGGCGAGGAGGTCGCAGAGCCTATTGCGCAGAGCAACGGTGCCACCAAGGCCGAGAAGCCGCGCAAGAAGTCCAAGAAGGAGCACACGCCCGAGCCCGAGGTCGAGGATGTGGAGGTAGATGCGCCTGAAGATGCCGCAGATAGCGACGCTGAGGAAGACGAGGCGCAAGTGAACGCAGAGCTTAAGCAGATTGCTGCAAAAGCCAAGAGCGCAAAGCAGGACGCCGACGACGAGGCAGATGAAGAGGTAAACGACCGACACATCAGCGGCGCGAATGGCGAAGCGCTCGGCCAGTCAGACTTGCTCTCGGGTACCTCCATGCCGAGCATGGAGAATCCTACCAAGTTTTCGGAGCTGAATCTGTCGGAGCGCACAATGGAAGCTATCAAGACCATGGGCTTCGAGACCATGACGGAAATTCAGCAAAAGACTATTCCTCCATTACTGAGGTAAGACTTATATAACCGCAGTCGCATACATGGATACTAACAATCTCAAGTGGAAAGGATGTGCTCGGTGCTGCGAAGACTGGCAGCGGCAAGACGCTTGCCTTCCTCATCCCCGCCATCGAGATGCTCTCGGCCATGCGATTCAAGCCGCGAAACGGTACCGGTGTCATCGTTGTATCCCCCACGCGAGAACTCGCGCTACAAATCTTCGGTGTCGCCCGCGAGCTCATGGAGAAACACTCGCAAACTTTCGGCATCGTCATTGGTGGCGCAAACCGAAGAGCGGAGGCGGAGAAGCTCGTCAAGGGTGTAAATCTGCTCATTGCGACACCTGGACGCCTGCTAGACCACTTGCACAACACCCAAGGATTCGTCTTCAAGAACCTCAAGAGCTTGATTATCGATGAGGCGGATCGTATTCTTGAAGTTGGGTTCGAGGACGAAATGCGTAGTGTCATCAAGATCCTGCCATCTGACAGACAGACTATGCTCTTTTCTGCGACACAGACTACAAAGGTGGAGGATCTGGCGCGCATATCATTGAAGCCGGGACCGCTATACATCAACGTAGACTACCGCAAGGAACATTCGACAGTCGAAGGACTTGAGCAAGGCTACGTCATCTGTGATTCGGATACGCGATTTAGGCTGCTCTTTAGCTTCCTCAAGAAGCACCAGAAGAAGAAGGTCATTGTCTTCTTCTCGAGCTGTAACTCGGTCAAGTTCTACGCGGAGCTGCTCAACTACATCGACTTGCCTGTGCTGGAGCTGCACGGTAAGCTGAAGCAGCAAGTACGCACAAACCGATTCTTTGAATTCTGCAATGCCACATCTGGAACACTCATCTGTACCGATGTCGCAGCACGTGGATTGGACATTCCAGAGGTCGATTGGGTTATTCAATTTGACCCACCGGATGACCCGCGCGACTACATTCACAGGGTTGGTCGAACTGCAAGAGGTTCAGATGGCAAGGGCAGGAGCTTGATGTTCTTGCTGCCGTCTGAGATTGGCTTCTTGAAGCTGCTCAAGGAGGCGCGTGTGCCCCTTGTGGAGTTTGAGCTTCCAGCAAACAAGATTCTGAGTGAGTACCTCATCTTGTTGTATTTTGCACAACCACCTAACCGCATACAGACATTCAATCACAGCTCGAAGCACTCATTTCGAAGAACTACTACCTCAACAAGTCAGCCAAGGATGGGTACCGCTCATACCTCCAAGCGTACGCCTCGCACAGCTTGCGATCAGTCTTTGATGTGCACAAGCTGGACCTGGTAAAGGTGGCCAAGAGCTTTGGTTTCTCGACACCACCTAGGATAGACATCAGCCTGGGAGCCAGTTTGAGCCGAGACAAGAAGCCGGAAGGACGAAGAGCATATGGAAGTCAACCGCAACAGGGCCGGCGGCCGATGAAGCCCACCAAGCGTTTCTAGATGGAGATTGTGTGTGGCATTGCAGGTGTACACGGCGTTTTCAAAGCGGAATTGGGGGCTACATCTAGTTGTACATTGATGCTTGAGTAGGCTTTGGCTCTGTCGGGGAAGAATGGATCTGTTTGTGCTGCCAGACTTTGGCGTTCCTGTGCTATCGTCGAAACCACGAATTGAGGGAGCTACGGGAGCTACAATTAGAGTCAGCAGGCCACCGCACCGGTGAAGTCAAGCCTAGACATGGTCCCGTTCAACCAATCAGCTTGTTCAAATGCACAATCACTTCAACGCTACTTGTGCCAGTTCATCGCCCGTAAATCCTTCAACCCGAAGATACAATGTCTTGTACACTTTTAATTCGATGCATGTGCCGCCGCCTCCAGCCCTACGGAGGAGCAGTTTGCCGTCGCTGTAGAGTCTATGGGACGATGCGCTGTCAAGTCACTGCAAGCACCTGGCCAATCACATGACGCAGCAGACAAAGGTCGCGGATGTGCCCGAATGCGCCAGCCGCTCGGCAACCTTGATCCCCCTGGTAACGAGACGGAGGCTAGAGACTTAGCCAGAAGTTGAGGAAATGGTCGTGTATGACGACGCGAGACGGGCAAGGTCTCTGCCCTGTGTGTTTTGCAGCTGTGATAGGTGGCGTGTTGGGGGGGTGTTGAAACGCTGGAGTAGCGAGAGCAGCAGGGCAAGCGACAGGTCGGCTCTGGCTCTGGCTCTGGCGGAGACGGTGACAGCCTCCTTCCCAGCCACCAATGTGCGAAATCTTGCTTCAGATGCTGGCACAGCGGCGGGCGCGCGTTGCAAGCCGCTGCAAACTGGCTGCACAACCGGGTCTGCGTGTGCGTCTGGCCTACCAGGCCATGCTGCTCCTGCATGGGCACGGCGTCCACGAGGGACGGGGCCCGCGCTGTGTGGCCGGGGGGGGTTTTCGCGCAGCAGCCTTGGAAGGTGGCTGGGGCAGCTGTCTATCGATACCTGACTCTGGGGCCGGGGTAGGGCGGTGATGCTGCTGCCGCATCTCCTCAGTCTCGCGGTGTGCTGTGTCGCGCCCATGTCGATAGCGTTGCCCGCCTGCCCATAGTCGAGACCCGAGAGCCTCGCTGCGCCGGCTGGTCGCCTGGGGTGTGCCCGATCGATTCGCCGTCTCGCGCAGCATCGTGAGATGGCCCAGCACTGAGCAGGCCCAATAAAGGCGGGCGGGAGGTTAGCGCCTGGGTGGCAGGGATCGTGTTGTGCGGTGGCCTTGACCCGGCTGCTCTCCACCACCGCAGCCACGGCCGCAGTTCTTGTCCACCACCTCCCAGCAGCTCTCCGAGCCACGGCGACCCGCACGACACTCGCTGTCTGCGCCCCTTCCTGGCGACTGTGAGTCCTCCCCGCCGCACCGAGAGCGTCCTGGGCCGCCTGTGCAGCTCCCACGCCCTCGCACCGCTGGCCTGCTGCTAACACCTCCGCCTCAGCGCTCGCTAGACCGCCTGGCGCCCGACTCGCCATCGTCGCAGACAGCTGCCCGCCGCTGCGCTGCGCTGCCTCGCCAGAACGGCCCCCGCCGCACACGCTCCTCGGCCATGCCCTGACGGCCGCCTTTCGCCCTCGAATCCTCCCGTCTGCGCTCGAGCGTGCGCCTAACCCGCCCCAAGTCGCACCAGCACCATTGGCCGGTCGCGCAAACCAGAGACAGCCACGCAACCGCACAGCACCCGCTCCCCCATCCGTCCCCTCATGTCCCTGCACCCTCACCCACACGTAAAACTTCCACGAGGAACTACAGCGCCCATGTCTTTGGCCGGCCGCCCCACCTTCTAAGAGTCTTCAGGATTCTACCATGGGTCCTGACAGCAAACGACCCCCCCTCCCGGCACCCACTGAACCCTCCACACTCGATTCCGCAGACGACACCAATCTGAGAGACGACGTCGACACCAACGTCTCGGCGCGCACCGACAAAACATCTTACTCCGTCCCCGAAGACGGCACCCCAATCACCATCAACACCACCAAACCCCAGGGCGGCATCTTCAAAAAGTACCCCTCACAAACCTCGCTGCTCATCGAGTACTTCGAGGCCGGCAAGACTGACGGCAAAGTCCGCACGCGTCCCAGTGTTCGCGTAAGGGTCACCCCTTCATCCCGCAAAAAGGCCAACAAGGCTGGCAGCGACCACGTGCAAATCACACAGACGAACAACCACACGCGCAGGCCCGCCTACATACGGCGCATATCACTCAGCAGCAAGCCACGCGACGAGGTAATCGACACCCGGACCACAGAGTACTCGGACATTTCTAACTTCTCGTCACTTCCGCCAGTAGATATTGAGGTCTTGCAGAACAGCAGCGACGTATCCAGCGACGGCGGCCAGTTTTACCCAATGCCTTCAGACGTCTCTTCGATGCCTCCCGACAGCCTACTAGGCGAAAAGGTAGAGATCCTGCCTCCTGGCAGGCGGAGAAGTCGAAGTCTAGAGAGGGAGACTGTGACCGAGTCCATGGTCTCTGAGGCTCCCGACACATTGAAAGCGCCCAAGCACCAGAGGAGTCGAAGCTTGAGCAAAGACCGAATCACTCAGCGCGTCATGGAGAAGCTAGCAGCACAGCAGGCGGCTGCAGAAGTTGGCATTGCGAGATCAAAGGAAAGCCGTGCACGATCCAAGAGCACCACAAAACACAGCAAAGAGGAGCTCAGCTCGCCTCGCAAATCCCACCGACGCAGCAGCAAGGACGTCGAAGAAGGAAGCGCACTCAGTGGCACCGAATCCAGCATCATGTCGTCCAATGCAGATCGACGATCTGGCCTTGCACATTCTGCCCGCTCGGGTGTATCTGGCACTTCATCCATCATCAACCCAAAGCTAGTTGCGACCGTTGAGGATGCTATAAAACGTCTCATCCTTCCCGAGCTCAACGCATTGAAAGAGGAGAATCGCAGCTCAAGGAACCGCGATAAATTCGATGACATTCGCAAGAGCAGCGCTACCTATGAGACCGTAGATTCAACCGGCTCGCGCGATCCGTCTCGGCGGCGCGTGTCGAAATCATCGAGCGCTCCCAAACTCTCGCATGGCTCGAAGCCAAAGGTGGTGCTCAACCGCAGCGCGGACGATCCAGGAACAATCCTTTCTGGTGGCTCGAGTCGCAAAGGCGAGCGTCGATCCAGCCGCGGCTCAACCTCTGATCGCAGCTATGCCGAATCAACAACTCGCGAGGAGAAGTCTAGTCACCGCAGGAAGAGCAGCAAAGACAAAGAGGGCACTTCCACACGAGATGCCGCTTTGGCTGGTCTTGCAGGCGCAGGCCTCACAGCGGCTGCACTCAAACACCACACATCATACGAAGAGAAAGAAGAGGAACGTAAGCACAGAAAGCATCGTTCCTCGCGGAGTAGCAAGAGTCGCTCTGCAAGTATTACCGAAAGCGAAGATATTGCATTCTTGAAAGCGGGCGTCCCTCCTCTTCCGTTCAACGCCAGTGAACTTCATGGATCTGAACTCACGCGCGACTCGATTCTGTCAGCCGATACGGAAACCAAAGAGAGGCCCGAGTCACGGGATTCGCGATCGTCAAGGAGCAGCACTTTCATCGAGACACCTCTACTAGAAGTTGCGCGGGGCTACGTCTCGCCAGGTCCACGCACGCCCACTCGCACGCCCAATGCACTTCAGCAGACCTTCAAGACGGCTCATAGCAATCGCTCAACGGGTGAGGTGCGCCTACCAACTCCCAAGAGTGATCGCAGCTATACCTCGCGGACTCGGGAAACCACCCAGGCCAGCTTAGAAGCGGCAGCGGCAGCCAAGGTGCGTGCGATCGAACGCTCGGAGCCTCATACTTCTCAATACGAAATTGAGAGTGAAACTCCCACACGCGGAGTCAGCCCTATCCAAAGTGAGGCAAGCTACCGGGAAGATGTAGCTGCTACTGGTTCACCTCGCCGCCGTCGATCCTTCCAGAGTGGAGTCTCAGTCTCATCTCTTGGAGAGCATTTCGAAGGACGACACTCCAAACTCTCCATTGCATCGATGGAATCGACAGCAAGCACCAAAGCTGCGCGAACGCGTAAACGACCACAAGGCGTTACCCTAGAGAGCAAGCGTTCGATACTCGGCGAGCCAGGTACTCCTGGAGCCGCTGAGGAGTTCTTCGAACGAAACCATGAGCAAAATGAGATGTATAGACGACAGCTAGAAGATAGCTCAGATCTATCCCCTGTGAACTACAACCGCATGACGCAATATACCGACGACAGCGTAGGAGTGGAGTATCTGGACCAAGACAACAAGGTTGTCGCTCCGGATCTACAGGATCTCCAAAAGGTCGGCTCAAATCCAGAATACGTCCATACGCCACTTGCGGTGGAATCCGCAGTTGCATCTCTGCACGACCCCTCCAGCATCAGTGTTCGATCGTCCAACATGTCAAGCCCGATCAAGAAGAGCAGGCTGTCACAAGTGAGCCCAAGCCCACTGGGAGAATACGTGCAGACTCACGAGGTACCCCAAGGCCAGCAATGGGGTTCTATCCGCGACAGAGCCGAAGCATTGATGAAGCAGGGCAGTGCGAACAACTCGCCTAGACAGTCTATCGCGCAGTCCATTGATGAGACACCTCAGATGCACCACAGCGCCTTCCCAACTGGCAACCACGAGGTGATGCCAGAGATTGGGTATGGCATCTCCGACAACGAGTCGGAAGTCGACACCAATCCTTCCATCATCCAGGGACCACTTGGTGGTGGCGACGGGTACCGTGACCAGACAGATGACTTTCTGCGACACGAAGAGCGGGATCGGACACCCACATCTTTCAACAAGGGTGCTGCTATTGGGGCTGGGACCGGAGCTGCTGCCATTGCTGCCGCTGCCGCCTATCATTTGCGCGACCAAAGCCCTGGTTCATTTGACGATGACGACCACCATCGTCGTCAGGCCACTGTGGAAGATGGCTATGATCAACCCTCCCTAGGTGAGCACCAATACGAGCAGTCAGGTTACGCGCAGAGCAACCGGACTCCGTTGTCAGGCCCAACTGGCTGGAAAGACGAGGGTTACCAGTCGGCTAACCAACGTGAAGCTTATACACCTCAGAATCGTCTTCACTCCAAGAGTTTTGATGATGATGGCTACGGTGATGAGTATGACGATGCGGATCTTGGCGGCGCCGATATGTTCTCCGGTTCCAAACATCAACGACAGACAAGTGGCAATTCTCACGGCCTGCAATCGCCGCTCTACGATTCGGCTACAGGAAAGGGCATGGATCGTATACAGTCCAAGGACATTGTAGCGCTTATGGATCACCTCACTGTACGTGATGCACAGCGCAATGCTCGAGATACGGAGATCCTGGTCACACTGGTTCGAAGCGCAGCTGAAATGCGGAATCAACTTGATGAGATGAAGCAGTTCATCAAAGTCCAAGACAACATGATCATGGGTACCACAGACAAGAGGATTGGACTTGCTGAGCAGCGCATATTAGGTGGTCCTCGTCCTCAGCCCATGGCATCTCCTCGCGCTAACCGGTCATCGTCGGACGATGTTGACTCTGGGGAGAAGAAGAAGAGTGTCTTCAAGCGTGCCTTGAAGGGTCTGAGCATGAAGGGTGACAATGACATGAAGAACATTGAGTCCATGCTGATGCAATTGCTCGATGAGATGGAAGGGCTGAAGCAATCACATCAACTTGCCCTGGATCAACAGGCCAGGTCCAACAGCCTCACTTCTTACGAGAACCTGAGGGCGAGTGGCGCAAGCGCTGATCCAGGCTATGAGCCGGAGGGTCGTGCCAACACTGCATCTTCTCCAAACCAGTCTGGCTATCTGTCGAACCCGTCAACATCGCGGCGCATTCAGGACTTGCATTCTGGGTACGATGTTTTGCCAACCAACCGTATCAGTACGGTCCACGAAGAGGATGATGAGGAGTATGACGAGCGCGACGCTCGCTACGAGAATACTGAGCGCATGACCACGCCAACGCAAGAGGCCTTCCAGCAAAAGAACGGTCTGCAACAGACGCCGCCTCAGGCCTCCAGAGGCATTCGAGAACCTTCGAGTCAGGACAATACACCGAAGCGCAAGCACAAGTCTAACTCGTCATCTATCTTTGGTATGCCCAAGATTTCGAGGTGGTCCAAGACAACATCCTCCACCAACAACGAGAGTCTTCCACGCAACAGCGGATCTGGCGAGAAGCGACCATACTCTACGCATTCGAGGTCCAGCTCGCAGAACAGCGAGTACTATGATGACGATGATGACTACGAGCTGCGTGCCGACGACAGGCTTCGTTCCAACTCCTCCCTGGCGAAGGACGAAAGGGCTTCAATCCGCTCTGCGCGATCTCCATCACCTCTCATTCCAGAGGAGCACCTGCAGTACGAGATGGAAGACCCTAAATACCAGGCTCACCGCAACTCCCTGAACCTGCAGCACCCACAGCCCCGCGCTGGGCCAACTGGGCGCCACCAGAACCATCTCGAGACGCAGGCTCAAATCTACGAGCCCATCACATCCCCTGACTATGATCAGTGGGGCAGCATGCCGGCGCTCGCTCGCAATCGTCTCTCTGGCGGCCCAACGCAACACGGAGCAGGCAACCTGTCCCCCATTTCCTCTGATGGCGGATATAGTCAGCACTCTGCTTCTGAGCAGCAGCAACAACAACAAGCACCACCTCGGCCGCCTAAGATCGTCGACGATGGTCCGCTTATTCCACCCCAGCAGACGCTTGCAGGGTACGGACAGACGAGGCAGATGTATAGCAGTCCCAATGAGTTTGGGAGTCAAGGTGCGCTGACGCCACTGGCGCCGATTGCTGAGGTGCGTTACTCGCTTGAGACAGATAGAGGGCATCGTGTGAGTTTCTAGCCCTCTTTCGTCCATTCACGCGTCGTCGTCATCGTCATCGTCGAGACTGGTCCGCTGACATTCACAACTATAGATGTCACCGACGCCCAGCCCCCGACCAAGTAACGCTCATCTAAGAGCTAGCGCTATGAACAGCCCTCAGCGCAAAATTACAGGGCCAAGGCCCATGGGTAGTTCGAGGAGTCCGGCACCCCAGCAACAACAGCAGAGTCCGTTGCAGCATTCTGATACGGTCATTAGGCGGAAACCTATTCATGGTATGTGCTGTTCATGTCGTACTATTGGAGATGGATTGGGAGCTAATGACGACGACAGATGATGAAGAGAGTTTGTTGAGCTATGTTAGCAGTAATGAGTCTGAGACTTTTTAGAGAAACGGTCCATGGCAGACTTAGTGGATGTGTAGGGTGTTTGAAATAATGCGGCACAAGGTGTTGTGAGGTCATGTTGGCAAAGGAATGAGCAAAGTGGGATTGGTCTCACATTGGAACGTCTTTGGTATTTCCGTTGAAATCCACGGTCGGGCGGGGGGAAAGGAGCTCAATGTGATTTTGGGAAAACCTCCCCTCACGATCGGGAATGATTCTGCGTGCTGGGAAATCGGAGGTGCACGAGAAGAGTATATTTTTGTGGTCTTTTAAGCATGGCGTTGCGTTTGGGGCTTTTTTGTTTTCCATACATGCCTTTTTAGTAGCAAGGCATAACATGACGATACTGCATCTAGGCATACACAGCCTGGGGTGTATGTAGGATCGTTGATCGGGAGTTGAGAGGAGTGAGTTGGGAAACACAGTACAACACACAACACAAGCCATTCCGAATTCCATCAACACTAAATGACGCATGAACCTGTTGTGGCTTTATAAACTTCCATGTGTATAATTATATGAGAGAGATGAGGTCAGCGTGTAATGGTGTGTAGATTAGGGTGTAGCAATCCGTATACATGTTATACGTGAGAGAAAAAAAACCCCAACCCTAGCTTCTTTTGGTTGTAAGAAAGAGAGAAATGCTTTTGACCTTATAAAGACTTGTTGAGTGTGCTTTTGGTAGTTGAAACTGCGAGTTGTTTGGCTTTTTTTTTTCTAATTTGATGTCGTGGGGTTTTTGAAATGTGATACCGCTTCATCTGGATTTCAAGTCGGACTTTTTGTTTTTCCTTGGGGAGGGGGGTTAAATTTTGGAATAGGAGGTTGGGTGGTTAGCGGGTGGTTTGAAATAATTGTAGCAATCAATATTTTCGCTTAGTGAAGTGTTAGTGGTGGATGTGGGGGTGCGTGAGGATGGTACTTGGGTAGGATATTGGGAGCTATGATGCCGCGTGCTACTACTGCTTGGAATGGTGTGGTTCTGACTTGCAAATGTTGGTTTGACACTGAAAGGTATTGTAGGTATAGATTAGGGGTAGATAGGAAGAGAGATTTAAATTAGAAGCGTGTCGAGTTGGATAGAGAGTGTAAGTTCGAATGCTAGCTGTGCCTTTTGTAGTGAGCAGGATTTGGAGGACAGAGGATGTGGGTTGTTTTAGAGAGGCGATGATCGATGACTTTTCATCAACCTGATTTCTGCGAGTTCGAGTGACTTGCACTAACAGCCACTGACTGCATCTCGGGTCTACAATTCTTGATGAGAGATGAAGTTGTAGCTTTGAAAGTGACCACTGTTGTGTCATAGCCCTAATTTGAAGTACATTGATTGTTCTAACAAAATGTTAAGAGCAACACTGACGCCTGCGATCTACATCGGACGACTACTTCCTGTATGACCTCTCAGTATGTCGTAGTAAACGGAGATGACCTAGGAATGATGAATGGTGGGGTTGGGCGTTGATATTCCCTGAAGGGCACCGAGGTTGAAAGCTATTCCGAAAGTAGACTAATGTCATCATCTACAATCCCATGTGTGAAGCTCTCGATCGCGATCACGCCCACAAGATCAACACTGGTTTTACAAACTTCGCCGTAGTACCCTCTAGCCCGGCCATCAAGGCGCAAATCCATACTCATTTGCGAGCCTTTTTGTGGAAATGTAGTCCATAAAGATGAGGTCGACGTGACATCATCGAGGGTCCGCTACCTTTCTTCATGTCATCATCGCAATATTTTGAGTTCATATATAAGGAAGAAGTCAGTCCTCCCATATCGAGATAACTACTCCTCGGAACGACACTTTAAAGTCTCGCAAACAGTTTATATCCCCACATATCATATACCCAAACCACAAACATGTCCGCCGAATATCAAAACACCAACCCCATCAAGGTCGCCGAGCAGGCTGAGAAGGACCTCAACTCCACAAGCGCAAAGCAGGGACACAATGGAAGCGATTCAAGTATGCTACCCCCTCTCAATTTCGACATTTCTTCGACATTTCGACAAGTCTCCAGACCTTTCTATCCTCTCAACCAACGAACACAATACTAACACCCCCACTAGCCCGCGAATCCGGCGTCGACAGCTCAGTAGAGAACAAATTCGCCGGCGCAGAAGTCACATACGGCTCTGCTGCCAGCGGGCAAGGCAACAACAGGGAGATCCCGCTGAACGAGGGAGGAGGTATCAACCCTACAACAGGCAAGCCATACAAGGCTGGGGACTTTGCACACGGAGGTGTCGGTGCGCCTGAGGCGCGTGATGAGGCATATGCACAGCACCAGGGCGGAAACGATGATGTTAGAGGTAATGTTAGAAATTAGATGCAGACCATGAGGAGAGTGAATTAGGACCATTCAACATCAATGGTTCTGAATTTTGGCGGTTTTCAGATGCTTAGTCGGTGTTAACAGATAGTATCAGTTGCAGTCTTGAGGCATATGGGTTGCACAAGGGTGGTTGGTTGGCTTTGAATTGGTGGGACTTGTCTCCGTATGATTGAAGTAAGTTCCTTCGATAGACTGGAATTCAGGCCTCGCAGTTCGCTGGTATTTGCACCCATTATTCGGCACTTAGCAATACACATGAAGATGTTCCAATTATTGATGGGACACGATGTATCACCCCAGCTCCTGCTCTGACTCTTGTGACCTCGCCTTCACTACCACTACGACAACAGCGTTTGCTCGCCTGTGCGACGCTAGGCAGATCTTTCTCGAATTGTGCAACAACACAGTACTACTCACCCTAATTCTCGCAGCCTTGCTCACTCTTCGCACTGCGAATCTTTGACCGACCCCGCCAATGATACTAAAGGTGTGGTACTCTCCCACCCGTCGCGCAAGCGACAACCGATTGTTAACTTCGCTATAGCATCCATATCCCGCGACAACATGAGCAATTCAAACGGCACAGGCGGTACGAGCGGCTCCAATGCAAACCCTAGGTCTGCGCCACGAGACCTGCCATTTGAACCGGTCATTCTGGAACATCTCGAAACGGCATTGGAACCCTTCTTCGATTCCCCCTATAAGATGCAAGCTGTAATTGATATATTCGGCGAGCTTCTTGATGACGCATATCGTGACCCTGGGGCCACCAAGATAAAACTAATAAGCAATGGCGGGAAATTGTCCCTTGGTTATCCAGGGAGAAGAATCGGATCTCTTTCGAACGTCATGTTGCCCGCCTTCACGCTTTGACACATGTTAGCCGGATGAATAGAGTTGGGCTATTCAAAGAGTTAGCAGACAATCTTGGAAAGTTTGGCAGAGATCCTGACGAGGAGTGCTTCAGCCGCATATTCTACACCGACAGCAAGTATGGTCGGGATTGGCTGATACAGAGCGCTTTGATGCTTCCGCTACACCCTCAGGCGCAGAGCTGGCTCGAAGCCCTGTATGAACCCCAGCCTTCCCTCTTTGGGCACAATCCAGAGCGCGCACGCGAGACACCAGCGGTTCCTACCATGCAGCACTGCAATAGGGTGGGAGACTACAAGGCCATCGTTGACGTTGTAAAGTTCAAGCTTGAATTTGCCATGACTGTTGTAGATATATGGGCCTACGCTCCCTTGCTCCGAAGGAAGAGCTACTCTGTAATGCCTGAATTCAAGTGGTACTGCGCTGACATGGTATGCATGATGCGGGACTTTGAACGTGAGTTGGGAGATGCCTTTTCACAATACTCCTGGCAATTTCGGGATCGGCTTAGCAATGTCAACATCGAACGATTATACAAAGAGTGCTGGCAACTTGCCGATGAGGAGAGCCGTCACTTGCTGTCGCAGGACATCATCGAGTACTATAGGCAGGAAGAGATTATCTTCCGTACTAGACAGGCAGTTGAGTGGGCTGGATGCTGCGAGATCTTTGCCCGTGCTCGAGAAACCACTCACAGCGCAGGCATCAACTGGCCTCCAATCTCAAACGACGATTGTTTACCTGTTTGGCTCAGCGGCATATGTCCTACTCTGTTCGATGATACCCAGCCAGCTCCAGGACCTGAGATCATACAAGTGCAAGATCTGCGACTGCGTATGTACAAACGCGTTCTCGATAAAATCTCTCTTGTCTTCCCGGAAACTACAGAGTCAGGAAGCCGTATCGCTGCTACGTTCGGCTGCCATTGGCAACGAATCGACCAGGTCTATGCTGGCTCGTACGACATTGTGGATGCTGGATACGCCTGGGGGATATCATGTCTGCTCCGGCCCTTTTCGGTCGAACGTCTCAATACGTGTCCTGGAATGAAGTTCTATGGTGATACGCTAGTGCACGAGTTGGGACCAGAGGTGGCAGAGAGCGATTCAGAGTATGAGTAAGACAGCCACGACGGTCCTAATCGCGCCATACAGCGTCGTAGGTATGTCTCCTCATGAAGCTATTTTTGGACCGTAGAAGTTTTTGGGATATCTGGTGCTAGCTTGGATTGTATTTCTTCAAATATAAATGTGTATATGGAGCCATTGGGGTTAGACCATGTGCCTTACCGTAAGGTACTGCCAACACTTTATCGAACGCGTCCTGTCCCTTGCATTTTACCATGAAGACACTTGATAGAATAAATAATCGTAGATGAATCGTCACGAACGATCTTGTGATTTGAGGCGTAGTCTGAGTTACTCAAGCGGAATCATACACATTATCGTGGAGAGTGAGACCCCAGGGCACCTTGATTGCATCCCATTTGGTTACTTGATCATGCCTATTATCCACTCTCGTATCTCATACATACTAGCGTCACTGTTGTACCTATTTTTGAGTTGACATCCCACAGGCTGACATTGTTCACATCGCATCAGCGGCGCATATCATCAATTGCGGTGACACCCCGTAGCATTGAGAGACCTGTCAGCGTCTACAACGCCAACTTTCCATAACCCTCGTGATACTGTGGAGCAACCTGAGCAATATCTTGCTGTGGAGAGAAATGTGAAGAGTTTGTGTATAGTCCCAGAGGTGGTACAAGCAGGATGAAACGGGTCGACGACTTGGGTGCATGATATCAGCGTCGGACACGATGGAATGCATACTGCACATTTCAGATGAACGAGGGCACAATATGCGCCATAAAACTAGTATAGCGTGCTCTCGCTCGCGATA
Organism: Plenodomus tracheiphilus IPT5; assembly: GCA_010093695.1. NCBI lineage: Eukaryota > Fungi > Ascomycota > Dothideomycetes > Pleosporales > Leptosphaeriaceae > Plenodomus > Plenodomus tracheiphilus. Next base: position 346,562 of record MU006318.1, read on the forward strand.
GAAGATATGTTATATCACTCCGGAGGCATATGTCTTCCAGCTGCTACCTTTTGCATAACGCTAGTCACCTTAGGGTACATGTGATGATCGGTCAGAGATGTCAGTACACACATCACTCGCCTCTATCACCGACATGATAAGACGAATGCCTCTTGTCGTGATATGAGTGACTGAACGCAACAAAACCATCTAATATTTGACACTCATAGAATCCCTACGATATTATGCAGTCTTGCGACTAGTTTTCTGGACAAGTATCACCTATAATAATACGCTACGTTGACACCACAGGACGTGCAGGTATACAATAGTGCATCGTACATGACACGAGATCCTATGGTATACAATATGGTGCTATACTATGTGGTGTGTATGGGCGCGTAATACCAAAGTGCATCATGATTGGGATCTTGAACGAGCATTTGGTCTTCACCAATGGAATCTGGACAAGTCAGTGAACAGACCCAGTAAAGATACGACCCATCTAAATCACTATCGGAGGAACAGCTTCGTGTGCTTTAAATATATCGTTCATGTTGATTCTGTCCATCAGAAGGGAGTTGGGACTACTAGGCTAGACAACGGGTCAGGCTCCACCATAAGTGACCGTATCAGCTATCTATATGCTTTCAAAGCGTAGCACGATACCTCAAAGAAGCAAGACCTCGCCCCAATTATCACTCAACCATTCCTTGTTTGCGTAGTCCTCCTCGCCGTCAGAGATCCCACCCATGTTGGCATCACCCATCCCGAACTCGGGCATCGCATTGAGAAAGTCACGACTGCCGAACTTTATATCGCCTTCAATCTCTAGGACCAAATTAGTTCCGAACCGAAGGCCCGGCATGGCTGCAATAAGTCCCTGCATGAGAACATTGTCCTTAGCACAAGGGACGATGCGCTCGGTGTCGTAGATGAAGTCCTCGTGGGTGCGATAAGCAGGATCAACAGGTGCAATCTTATCGGGATCATCATCATTAAATGCTGTCCTGCCATTGCCCCTCTTGCCACGGTTGCGTTTCTTCTTCGTCTTGGGTGCGTAATCTTTTGTAGCATCGCCCCTCAGAGGCGCAATGAAGTTGATAAAGATGCGAGATGACTCGCTGAGTTTGGCCCAGCGCTCTTCCCGAAGTTTCTTGATGTGTTTGCCTGCGACGCCGAGAATGTTATCTATGCGGGAAGAGCCGGGCAAAGAGAAACAGGCGGAATTGGCCTTGAATAGCGAGATGAAGTACTCCTGGTGCTTGACCGGGTATTGTGTATCCAGGACCGCATGGTGCCTCTTGTACTCCATGCAAGCTAGGAGGTATGCCTCCTCCAGTTGGCTAGCATCATTGCTCACGCGTCTGACAAAGATATCGAATAATCGCGCGCGGGTCTGTTTGAAGAATATGTGGAAGTTGCGGTACTTGTCGACATTGGAGGTGAAGTAGGCGAGAAGGACTTCATCGCGCCATTCGCCAATAGGAAGTTTTAGATAGTTGACGTTCTCCATAATCTCCCCTCGGCAGTGAAGATGGCCGGCGAAGGTAACGGCACTCGGGATATTTGAACTGTTTCTGTCGGCAGTCAGCACGGCGACACAGAGAAAATTGCGATTTGCTTACGGTTCGAACGGAAATAGTTGGTTGCTACTCTTACCGCGCGTGATGGCATCGAGAGGCAGAGTGAGCTCTTCAAGTAGATCTTCAGGAACACCCTTGATCTTGCGCTGATAAATAAGCTGCAATACGACCTCATCCTCATCGTTGAGGCGGTCAGCCAGTGAAGGGTCGCCGAAGTGCTGTGCCATAGTGCTTGCAGTGGTGAAGATTGTGTGGAGCGAGCGTTAAAAGGGTACAGGCTGACGGCTTGTGGGTTGTTGATAAAGGTGCTTTGCAATGCCAAGCATCAAGCGACATCAGCACGTGTGCGGCAGATAGCATGCAAGAATGTCGTAAGTGAGAGTCGGCAAATTGCGAAGAGACCAAGTGCGGGGCAAAGGCAAAAAAGATGACTGGTCTTGGGTACCTGCGGTGAGGCTTGGGATGCTAAAGTGACAGAAAAAAGCAAAAAAAGAATGGTCACCGATGTCCCTCGACGTGTTTCCCAACTCAGTTGGTGATGACCCTTGTTACAGAGAGTGTGAACAATCCGCGAGCGAGACTAGGCATCCTGCTACAAACGAACTGCTCTGTCCGGTGCGGGTCTCGAACCCTGGGTTGCCCCAAGGAACGAAACCCGAACCTGCTTGAGAGTTAGCTGTTCCTTAGAGGGTGGCGGGCTCCCACCCCGGGATTGTTGTGACTTACTGATAGTTTTCATAATAATAGCAATTATATGGTGATGATATATCTCAATTCCCTCTGCCCTCAATTACTGGTATCACCGCGCGTGGGAGACTGAGAGCGCAATGTGCGTGACGTAGGCGAGCGGGGCTTGCTCGCCTTCACCTCCGGCAGTGCGTTTGCACCTCTCGATACTTCGAGTAGCTTCTGCGCGGCCTAAAGACTGTGTGTGGTACCATCTGAGATGTTCTTGCGCAATGGAGCAAGGAGAACATGTATAACCGGCATAGCTGCTACGCGGAATAACCAATACACAAGCAGGACAACATCTCGCAGCATTGAAACTTCGTGCAGATAACGATCAATGGTACAACTCAGATGCGCCGTCTTACTACTACGAAAGCAGACGGGGAATGGACGTGAGAACGCTGAGTAGGTGCGTGGCCGACTTCTCACCACATACTTCCGCAGTCAAGAACAGCAGGAGAGAGAAGACGACGATACAGGAATCACATATGAGGAGAAGGTTTTCTACGAGCTGAGACAGTTGTGGTTGAGATGGCCGAGGAAAGTATTCAAGGGAGACGAAGATGAGAGTTCTGATGCACAGCACCCTACCCCGCAGCATTACCATGGAAATAGAGAACGATGAGATCGACGAGAGGTATAGTACGTGATTCTGAACGAGATGATCAACGAAGGTTGTGACTTGAGATGGACATAAAAGAGCTCCCACGGAGAAAACAGGAACACCGAAAGGATGGCGCGCAATATTCAAGAAACTTTAAAGTGATACCTGAGAGAGTTCCACAAACACTTACACATCACATATACCTTGCGCACTTCACACCTCACCCCCGAAATCACTCTCCCACTTCCACGACGACAGCCCCCACACCATTCACGCGTCGCGCGTCGCACAGCGCACACAACATCCACAAGGAAAACCTCAAGGGTCTAGGTAAAACAATGCCATCAAGACAACAAACCACGTCGATGCAAAAACGAACGCGCTGCGCTATAAAAAAAAAAAGAATGTGCAGTGCAGGACTCAAGTGACTCAGGAACTCAGACGTCAAGAAGTGATGTTAGACTTTCCGCCACCATCCCATGTCGGGTATCGCGTCGCACGCTGCCAGTAACCGGGCGCTGAGCCCCAACCATGCATCCCTGCACCCCACACACACGCAACACACACTTACAACGTACACTCAAAAGTAGTGCAATTCCCATTCAAAAACTTCACGCTAATCAACGGTTTAACACGCTTCCCGATTCTGAAACTCTGAACCTCGCAAGTACACGAGTGCATGTGCACACTCCACGTCTGTAGCATAGCTGCAACTAACATGGTCTACCTTCCTTGTTACTCCCAATTTATAAAGAACGCACTCATTATACACTCAACTCTACTACGTAACTTCTCCACCTACCTTGCGCACACTGTGATATCAAAACCTGACCTCGCTCCTATCGAAAAATGATAAACCACCAAAAACACTCGGTTTCCACCTCTTCCTTTTTTTCCTATCAAGCAATCGCCCCATCCAATGGTAGCCAATATACCAGCGCACGTCGTCTTACCTAAAATTTTCACACTCTTCACGACATAACCTTGGAAGCCTTTATCAATCTACCCAGAATATCAGACACACATCATACCCACTCACAATAGTCTTGGATTCGCAGCACACATCGTATCATCATGAACATGTAATTTCGTGTCCACTCCCTAAACCTGAACCTAGACACCTGGACATAGAAAACATACATTCATTGAGCGGCGTACCGAACATAATCTCTCTCCCTTAGCGCCCCATGAAACGCCCAATCAAACGAAATACTCAAGGCATACGAGTTAGACCACCTTGTGCCCGCCTGCAAAGGCCCATGGGAACACAGACATGAGACATGCATGAGATCCGCAATATGGTATACTCCCGTTAATAACCCTCCAAAACGCCGTAATCGTGAACCATGAGAAAACAGTCGGAGAAAATGAGTGTCAATAAAGACACAATCATGTGAAAAAGGTATCAGGTAAAGTAGAAAGCGCAGTAATGGCAGCGACAGCGCCGGCAGTTCCAAGCCCGAGATACTTTGCCGTGAGACCAAACTTGGCAAGCACGGATCTAGGCTGTTTCTTGGGGCGTTGAGCAATTAGAGCCGCTGGCTGGTCGGCTTGCACAGCAACAACTAAGTCGTCGGTGATTGATGTCGACTCTGGCAGAACGACGTCCGGGTCTCTTACTGCAGGTCTGTGCTCCTCCTCGAGTACATCTGCCTTACGCTTCATGTTGTTGACTGACTCCGGTGTTGGGGGCTGATCCTCGACAATCTCATCAATGGAGACTTTAGTCCTGCGAACTGGCTGCTGGGCCGAAGCGACAACATCCGAAGCCGGCATTGGAGGTGGTGTTTGGAGGCTAAGGGCCTGACGCGCAGATTCAGCGCGGTCATCAACGAGTGAAGAGGCCTGGAAGTAACCCATGGAATGCCCAAATAGGGGTGAGGCATAGGACGAACGGTCTGCCGAATTGGTGTTTGCGGTATGCACTTGAGTCTCTCTGAGGACTGACCAGTCGTGGTCTTCAACCCTATAGGACTCTGTGTAGGGGTTCGGCAATTCCGCATAGTGCTCAGCAGGTTGTGATGGTAGGAAAGGAGCAGCACTTTCACCAAAGGAAGTACTGTCAGACTTCTGACCGAAGATGCTTCTAGCGAGTGGGGTCTCCAAGTCGTCGTCCAAAGTGAAGGCATTACGAGACTTGTTCATGTTCATGTGAGCAACTCCGGGCTCAGCAAGGGGCAGCCCTGAGGGTAGTGTTGTGGGTGCAAAGACACTGCCTGTGAGCACGACGGGCGACGAAACGTCCTCATCGTCCGAGTCAGCTATCTCTTGCTCGGAAGACTCGTCCGCCTTGGAACTAGCAACGCTCTCAGTTTCGTGGTCCGCAAGGACGTCGACTTCATCACTATCCTCGTTGCCACTGGAGTACTGATGAACGCTCTCCTCCCCGTCGGAGTAAGCCTCAGCTCCGACTGTTGTGCGTACGTCAGACTTGGAATGCTGGGCGAAAAGGTCCTTGATACTATCGGCAGGAAAAGACAGATCGAGATCCCAGGGCTTCAGCTGTTCAGTCTCCATCATGGTGACATCTTCGTCATCATCATCATCTTCTTCTTCTTCTTCAGCAGCGTCTTGTTCATTACTATCCTCTTCGTCAACAGCTGCCCCGTCCACGACAGAGCCAGCGTCTGAGTCATCGAGAACCAGAGGATTTAGCTGGCTGCCGTGTTGCTCGTGAGTCTCGACATGCTCCTCTTCACTCTCAGCGTCTGGAACAGCGAAGCCGAGCGAGTACGGCCGTATCAGCTGTGATTCGAAGGTATACTTGCGGGCGACAAAGAACTCTGTAGGGGGGTTTGTGTTAGCTTTGGCTAGAGTCGAATAGATTGGGAGTTGCTAACGGCGGGACGTACCCTCGTTGCGGTTGATGTCGACACCAAATTGCAGCAAGTCGCCGGACACGAGGATCTCAGGGTCATGGGGCGCCAACTTGCGGCCGTTGACCATGGTGCCGTGCATGGAGCCGCAGTCGCTGATGAAGACAACGGGGTTACCACTGTTTGGCGAAGCAGTCAAGATGGCGTGCTCGCGCGAGACGACGGGGCTGTCGATGTAGGCATTGTGAGGGGCCGGCAGCAGGTTGCGCTTGGCTTCGCTCTTCGAGGCCCGGCCGATAGGATAGATACTACGGTCGATGGGCAGGACAAACTCGCGCTTCTCAAAGGCATCGTGACGCTGCACGTCCCTCAGGACAATGCGGAAGGCTAACATGTCAGTGGGTGACGGTGGCATGGCGAGTGCGGGGGAATGCTGCTCACTATCGGACATGGCGGGGGACGGCAACCGTGGTACTGCTGTGAGCTGGAGTGGGCGGAGCACGTCGAGGGCGGGGGTGTTGGTGAGGTTGTGCTGGAGAGGAAAGGGCGAGCAAGCTGCGAGGTGCTGTGTTCCAAGGTGGCAGCCAGCAAGCAAGCGGGGCGCAATCAGCGTGGTGCTGGTACCGTGGTTCAAGATGCGGCGGGGCGGCAGCGGACGGGCGTGGTTGGGCGCTGGCTGTATTGGCCGCGGTAGCCAGTGGATGGGGAACAGGTTGAGTGCTGGAGAGTGGACTGGGCGAGGGAAGAAAGGCGCTCGTCATGTGTCTCAGCGCGGGGCACCCCGGGCGCGCCCTGGCCGGGGAGGTGAGCGAGGAGGCTCACCACGGGTGCAGGCGCGGCTGCCTGCTGGGAGGGGGTCCGTGCCCATTCACCGCGGTGCTATCAGCTTATCGCGCTGCCGCCGCCCTGCAGTGGCGGCGGTCCACGGGCTAGCGGCCGGCGGGAGCGTCCCCCACCCAAAATCTTCAGCGGCGCGCGACTGAGGACGTCAACGGCCGTTCGTGGCATCGCTGGAGGGTGACTTTGCGCCTTGGAACATGACTCACGCCGCGACGACGATGCCAGGACACCGCGACGACACACGGTAGCACGCACCCACCGGGGGAATCCACCACAATCACAGTCACACCCACACCCACACCCACACCCACACCCGCACCCACACCAACGCTGCCGCCGCCATGGAGGCACCGCGCACCTCGGCCAAGCAGCAGGTCGCGGACCGCATCCCCGCGCGCATCAAGCACATCCAGTTCGGCATATAGTACGCCCCTCTGCTCTACAAGCGAAGAGCACATAGTAACCCTCTGCAGCTCCAACCAGGACATTGTCAACCAGGCCGTCCTCGAGGTCTCCGACCGCAATGTCTATGACCTCGCCCCTGCCGCCAACAACGAGCGCACCCTCACGGCCAACGGGCCCATGGACATCCACATGGGCATATCGACCAAGACGGGCAAGTGCGGGACCTGCGGCGAGGGACTGGACACGTGCAATGGCCATTTCGGGCACATCAAGCTCGCGCTGCCCGCCTTCCATGTGGGCTACCTGAAGCACATCATCGAAGTCCTCAACTGCATATGCAAAGACTGCTCTCGCGTGCTGCTGGACGAGGTCGAGCGCAGGAAGTACCTGAGGAGCATGCGCCGCCCAGACATGGACACACTCCGACGGAGCGCCGTCTCCAAGAAGATTGTCGAGGACTGTCGCAAGAAGAAGACGTGCCCATACTGCAACGCCCTCCAAGGCACTGTGCGCAAGGTGCCCGGCCATCCCCTCAAGATCATCCACAACCGCTACGACGCCTACAACCGCTCCACCGCCAAGGCAAAGAGGGCCCCCGCGGGCAAGCTTGAATTCGACCAGTCGTTTGAGACTGCAAAAGCTGCCAATCCGGATCTCGACAAGCACTTGAAGAAGGCAGTCGATGATATGCACCCGCTGAGGGCGCTGAACCTGTTTAAGAAGATCTCCCCAGAAGACTGCGAGCTGCTGGCCATGATACCCGAGGACGCTCGACCAGAGATGTTGATCTGGGAGTACATGCCCGTGCCTCCTGTCGCACTTCGGCCCTCAGTCATGCAGGAAGGTGGTGCGACGGAAGATGACGTTACAAACAAGATTGGAGACATCTGTCAAATCAGCAGCATCATCCGGGCGGGCCTCGCGCGAGGTTTTCCCTTGCAGATCCTCATGGAGCAGTGGGACTTTTTGCAGCTGCAAATCGCCATGTACATCAACAGCGACGCGCCTGGTCTAAAGCAACAGGGTTTACAAAAGACGATGCGAGGTTTCTCTCAGAGGCTGAAGGGCAAGGGAGGGCGGTTTCGGCAAAACCTGTCTGGAAAGCGTGTAGATTTCTCAGGACGTACCGTCATTGGACCGGATCCCAATCTGAGTATTGACGAGGTTGCCGTACCGGAGCGCATCGCCAAAAACCTAACATACCCCGAGAAGGCTACAAGATACAACATTGACAAGTTGAGGAGACTGGTGAAGAATGGTGCCCAGAGGTACCCTGGCGCCAACTACATCTTGACCGACGATGGACCCAATAGAGAGCGGGGCAAGATCTCCCTTATCGCTCTTTCGCGCCACGACAGACGCGGTGAGAAGCTTGAGGGCCCTGCAAAGCGGTTGAAGATTGGCGACATTGTCGAGCGCCACATAGAAGATGGTGATATTGTTCTTTTTAATCGACAACCTTCCCTGCACAAGCTCAGTATTCTCAGTCATCGCGCCAAGATCCGGCCCTGGCGGACGTTTCGACTCAACGAGTGCGTGTGCAATCCCTACAATGCCGATTTTGATGGTGACGAAATGAATCTGCACGTTCCACAGACCGAAGAGGCGCGCACTGAGGCTACAGAACTCATGGGAGTCAAGTACAATCTAGCTACACCCAAGAACGGCACACCTATCATCGCCGCCATCCAAGATTTCATCACCGCAGCCTACCTGCTGAGCAACAAAAATAACTTCTACGATCGACAAACATTTTGCCAGATTGTCAACTACATGTTCAACGGCGATGGAGCCTACGACCCAGACACTGGCTTGACATTGCCAATCGAGATACCCCCGCCTGTCGTGTGGAAGCCCCAGGCTCTTTGGACTGGAAAACAAGTCTTCAACCTTTTGATGCGACCAAACAAGGCGTCAAGAGTACTTGTCAACTTGGAAGCTGCCTGCAAGCAGTTCAAGAACACACCTGGCCAGGCCCCTGATCTCAATGAGAATGATGCCTATCTGGTCATTCGAAACTCCGAGGTCATGTGCGGTGTCATGGACAAAGCAACTGTCGGTGACGGTAAGAAGGACTCGGTTTTCTACGTCATGATGCGAGATTTCGGTCCCAATCATGCAGTCCAGGGCATGAACCGCTTGTCGCGTCTTTCCGCGCGCTGGCTTACCAACAACGGATTTTCACTTGGTATCAGCGACGTTACTCCAGGTGAGATGCTTGTGCAGAAAAAGCAAGCTTTGGTCGAAGAAGCATATGCAAAGTGCGACAAGCTCATCAAGGACTACAAAGAGGGAAAGCTGCAGCGAGATGCTGGTTGTGACGAAGAGCAGACCATGGAGAACAAAATCGGTGGTATTCTTTCTGGTGTCCGACAAGCTGCTGGTGACATCTGTTTCGAAGAGCTCAGCAGGTGGAACTCTCCGTTGTTGATGGCGAAGTGTGGTTCCAAAGGTTCCAACATCAACGTATCCCAAATGGTTGCTTCCGTCGGACAACAAATGATTGGTGGTGCGCGTGTTGCTGATGGCTTCCATCATCGAACATTGCCACACTTCCCCAAGGCTGCGCGCCAGCCTGCCTCGAAGGGTTTTGTTAGTAACAGCTTCTTCTCTGGCCTCACTCCATCCGAGTTCATCTTCCACGCCATGAGTGGTCGTGAAGGTCTAGTCGATACAGCTGTCAAGACTGCCGAGACTGGTTACATGAGTAGACGACTTATGAAGTCCTTGGAGGACCTGTCGGCGCAGTACGACGATACGGTGCGCAATTCGTCTGGAACTGTGGTTCAATTCCAGTATGGCGACGACAACCTCGACCCTGTGGATATGGAGGGCAAAGCCAAGCCTGTACATTTTGACAGAACGTTTTCGCACGCAGTCACATCGACTTGGGATAACAGTGAGCCTACGCTTTCACCCGGAGAAGTCCGCGAGTACACCGAGGCCATGCTCAACACGGAGCGCAATAAATACCCGAGATTCAAATTGGACGATGTAACACAGTTGGAATACCGCGACAAGAGCGATGCTGGCATCGATCAAAAGGAGTCGATGCGCGACTTTCTCGATACTGTGCAAGACTACGTGTTCAAAAAGGCAAACAAGCTTGAGACGACTTTGGCCTACCTTGGTATTACAAAACCCAACGTGCCAAAGGAAGAACGCGACATGGAGAAGTACAGTCTAGCTGATGGAATCGCGAAGATCTCACAGCGCGCACTCGACTCTTTCATCACTCTGTGCCTGACCAAATACCATCGCTCACGAGTTCAGCCCGGTCACGCGGTCGGAGCCATCGGTGCCCAGTCTATTGGAGAACCCGGTACGCAAATGACACTTAAGACTTTCCATTTTGCTGGTGTCGCTGGTATGTCCATCACCCAAGGTGTACCCCGTATCAAGGAGATCATCAATGCCTCCTCCACCATTTCCACTCCCGTCATCAGCTGCGAGCTCTCAAACAAGGTCTCAGAATCCGCGGCCCGCATCGTCAAAGCGCGTGTTGAGAAAACCTACCTTCGAGACATCATTTCCTACGTGGAAGATGTATGGCACCCCAACGGCGCCTACATCGCCATGCGCATCGACTGGGACACTGTCAACAAACTCTTCATCGACGTGCAACCCCACGAAATCACCGCCGCAATCACCAAACACAAACCGCTCAAATGGGGCAAAGCCGGCGCCACAGTCCACATCTCCAACTCACTTATTCGCGTCGAAGTCCCTAACCCTGCCACCGCCAAAAAGCGGCCTGTCAAAACCACCAGAAACCATAAAGAATTCTTTGAACGCGTGCAACAAGTGAAAGCCCTCATCCCCGACGTCGTGATCAAGGGCTATCCAGACTGTACCCGCGCCATCATCAAAAAAGAATCTAGTCCCAATGCCCAGGGCGAATACGAATGCCAACTTCTCGTCGAAGGCTACGGCTTCCGCGACTGTATGACTACGCCTGGCATCGAGCCCTACAAAACTAGATCCAATCACGTCATGGAAGTCCGCACTGTTCTCGGCATCGAAGCCGCGCGCGCAACCATCGTACGGGAAATTGGCGATGTCATGGGTAACATGGACATTGATCCTCGTCACATGCAGTTACTTGCCGATGTCATGACATTCAAAGGAGACGTCTACGGTATCACGAGGTTTGGGTTGCAAAAGACACGGGATTCCGTGTTGCAGCTTGCTAGTTTTGAAAAGACGCCTGATCATCTTTTTGAGGCGGCGGCAAGGGGGAAGACGGTATGTTGTCAATTTCCTTGTTTTTCGATTGCCGATATGGGTATCTTGCTAATGTGTATGCTAGGACACTATCGATGGTGTATCTGAATGCATCATCATGGGCCAGAGCGTCAAGTTGGGGACAGGCGCTATGCAAGTCATTCGACCGCTGGGACTGCAGATGGAGCATTTAAAAGAGAAGAAGGTCATGTTTGAGGAGGGGTGGGATGCTTTGTGACATTCTGATCCCAATCGTGATACTCTCCAACTATTCCCCTTACTCGTTCATTCTCACTCGTGAAAGGATGAGTGTGGGGCGTGTGTGGTACTTTGACTCTCCAAACAAAAAACAGGGGTTGGGAGGCCTGCATGACATGGGCGTTTTATCTCGAAACAAGTTATTTTTTCTTCTTACAATTGCGAGGATACGAGCATAGCGAAGGACGGACTTTATTCTGATTCCATTCCATTCCAATTTCCAGTTCCATGTGAATCAGCTTAGTACATGTACCATTCAATCTCTTACACAACCTCATGTTTACATACCTCCTCGCTTCCACTTCCCCTCCTAACTACGCGGTAATACGTACCTGCTAGCCAGGTGGAAAAGGCAGCACGGGTGGGGGGTTGTACCTGCATGTAACTTGTATTACTACGAATAACACATGACTACATTTCACATTAGAAACCCAATCCAGACCTGTAAATAGAACTAATAGTTTTAACAGCAAACCACAAGGGTTTTTTTTCAAAAAGTCTGTCTGTGGGTGTGCGTGTGTGTAACACCATCTTATCTTCACACAGCAAAAAAAAAGATGACGTTATTCTTTCTCGATTAAAATCAAAGATTGTTTGTGGTATTAGTGTAAGTAGGTCTATGAGGTTTTTTTTTCTACTTGATTACACAACAAACACTATTTTCTCATAGTCAATTCAAGTCAGGTCAAGTTGAATCAAATCAAGTCAAACATATAAAACAAGAGATATACAACACAAGATATATATAACCATCACACTACAGTACATTACATGACCCCAACACCATCAACACACTCACCACACTTTACAAATATAATCTACCCATCTACCCATCCCATACCAATCAATCTATACAAACACTCCCCTCCAACAGATACAAATCCACACACATACAAGACAAACCGAACTAATCAATCGCTGGGGCATTCCTACTTTATAAAGTAGACTAACCAACTTAGCCCACCAACTAACTTGATTGCAACACATGTCACTCTACTCTACCTCTACCTCTACTCTCCAATCATACACCCAAACAAACAATCAATCAAACATGGCGTATTGAAAAAAAAAACTAAAACAAAAAAACTTAATTTCTGAATGATAGTTGGAACTTTTGAGAGTAACGGACATATATACTCATACCCATACCTGTATGCTTTCATATCATGCCATGCCAATCCCCCGCAAAACAGCATTAGCTCCCCCGCCCCCCCTTTTTTTTAATAGCTGCTCCGTGTATCAAGGACGTATGTATATGCAGATCTCCCTTTATATCTCCGCGCGAGAGCGAATATTTGGTAGAAACCATGGACGCAGGGGATGTTTTACTGCTTTGTTCTTTTTCTTTTTTTTGATTATTGATTTGATTTGATTTGATTCTTTGGGTCTTGGGTCTCGTAAGGTTGGGCTCGCATGGCGGGTTGTTGGGGGGGGGGGGGGGGGGGGGGGGGGGGGGAGTTGTGGATTAGAGAAGGATGAATGGGTTATGTGCTTTCATGGTTATGAAGAGGTGTTATCGGTCTACGTTCATGTATGGTATGGTATGGAATGGGATTGCTGATGGGGTATTATGATTGGAAGTTGTGTTAGGGTACCTACATGGCCTGCATGTTTGTTTGTTTGTTTTTCTCTCACCCTTAACAAAAGCAGCAAACCAAATGCCGCTGATCAAAACATGAACTTGCCCTGTGTAAAGAAATGATAAAGAAGACCGAATTTTGCCCTGCGCTATGCAAGATACCGCTTCTATGAATGAATGTCCATTGACCTTTTGTTTCCCTTGGGTTGTAATAGGGGTGATTGACTCCGGCCTGTGCTGGACTACTCCTCGACCGGATTTATTTGACTGGTGTCCTGGTTCGAGCACATGAAGTCAATAGACTCCTTTATCGAGGAGTTGAGCCGATACTGAAGTGAAAGAATATCAACTCATCAACCCCGACTCAATGGCCCCCATCTCTCCTAGGAATGATGAATTGCCGGATCTGAAGCAACGTTGATAAAGCGTATATGATGGCATCAGCATCTTTGAAAGGTACTGATACTGCTGCTCGGACTGCATGGAGCGCAAAGAACTTTCTTGCGTGTGCCAGAGCCGTGATTGTCTCCTCGTCCTGCAGACCCACTTGTATCGGTACCGAGGTCCATGAAGCGACAGCGCCGACCAGACATGCCCAAAGAAAGCAACCGCGTAGCCCGTTGCTCCAGCATGCAGCTGTGTCTGTCCGTTCGAGCGCTCTATACAGCGCTATGATCATTGTGGTATAATCTATCTTCGGCGCCGAGTTCTGTGCGCTCTTTAGATCAGGTGGGTCGTCGTCTCTCCTAACCTGCACAATCCGCCAGCAATACACTAATGCCGCGATCCGACAGCTCTCATATATCCAATCAGGAGCCGAATCCTCCTCAGTCGAGGGGCGCGAGAGCAAATGTGTGCGGAGTTGCTGTGATCGCGCGATGCAAGCTGCCGAGAAAGAGCGCGGCGATGGACGAGACTCTTTCGGGAATGACACGCGTGCCAAAAGATACGTGGTCCAGATATGCATCTCGCTGAAGATCTGGGAAGTAGCCAAGGAACAGTGGTCGAGCAAGCATATGATGTTACCATGCGGTGCACATAGTGGCGAGACTGGGTTTCCACTGCTGGGCAGTACGGACGAACGATGGTGAGCGGCTTCGAGGAGTGCTGAATTGTCCTGACCCCTCAGTATGGCAAATGTGAGTGATAAGCTGTAGACTATTAGCCATGGACTCGTCTAAAAGATGGTCGATTGAACCTTGCGTTTGGCGTACATCTTCATAAATGTCTCCAATCGAGGTGGGAGCTGGGCAACACTGGCAGCCAACTGGTTCAAGCCTTGCTGATGAACCTCAAACACACTCTCCTTGAACAACCCAACTTCACTGACTAAAAGGAGTAGTATGCTTGCAATGGTGACGGTGGGGTCTTCGGTATGGAGCCGATTGGTGATCATTCGAAGGACCTAACATGGATAGTTAGCCAACCTTCCGTGTACACTACACACACGTCCCTACCTTTGATTTCGCGAACACAGTGAGTGCACTATCCTGCAATAAGCCCTCACTAAGGTCTTGATAGACGCACGCAGCACTGACATGGCTGAGGAACGACAGATGGGCGCCGCAGAGGTCTTGCATCCAGTCTAGATCTAATGTTTCGTCAGCAAAAGTCAATATAATGAAACCATGCACATACCATGACAAAAAAAGGGTGTAATATCAATGTAGTTGCGCTTTTGACTTTCTGAAAATGCAAATGCTGGAACATGTGTGGTGGCAGGCGTGTATGGCTGAGCGAGTGCGTTTACTGGTGTCTGACTGTGACCAGATGTGGCTTCCATGAGGGATACGATACGATAGGCAAAAGACCTCAAAGGAACTGCTGAAGGCGGTATCAAGCTCCATGGGCACTGTACATCGTTCAAGATCTCTCCACGATGTTGTAATGTGGACGGTATGAGACTCGGGTCGTCTGCAGAGCTACCGTTGCTGAACGACAACGGACTTGAGGAACGTGTTTGGTGTGAGGAAATATTGCTTCGTTCTCCAACATTGCCACTTCCAGAAGATGATGGCTCCACTTGTTCGAGATGCTTATACATGACGTGTGATCGTACGTTCCTCATGGTCTGTTCGTCCTTGAATCCATCTGGATGGCTAGCAACGACAAACTGCAGTGAAGGTCCAGGAGCCAGGGGTGGTCTTCGTTTTCTGCTGGCGCGTTTCTTTGTGCCGGATGGCTCGCTCCGCGGGGTCATAACGGTGGTAGTGTGAGGAGGATGAGACCGTGCTCGACGATGTGCTGGAGGAAGACTAGACTTGGGGCTTTTCTATGGAAGTCCAGAGAGCAATAGAAGAGGAATGGTAGTGGCTTGAAGCGTCGCCTTAGTTAGATAACGTAAGATTCAGGTACGTTCCCAAGTTGGTCACCGTCCAATCCAGTGGTAATCACCAGCCACACTGAGGAAGGTCCAGCGTGATCATGCACCTCATGGGGTATTTCACAATCATACTCTCGTAGAGAACCAGAACATATCCGAGAACAGGTCTCGACCAGGGTAGGCCAGTGGCCGGGATGTGCAACATCGCAACGAATGCCATGTGCTGTTTTCCGTGACCGAGGTCTGTCGGGCACACCGGTTGGCGCAGTCGTCCGTCGTCATGGAGAAGAGCGGTGGGGTCCAAAACCTGTACCTTAGGTGGGCGCGACTAAACAGCAGAGCTTTGCGACTGTAGCGTCTTATTCACCATCTTGACCGCACGCTCGGATAATAGCGAGGCTTGGAAGCTGTTAACACCATAGCGGCTGTGGCTGGTGCATGTGCAGATGGCTGATCCTGCACAGAGCTGGTGAATCGCGTTTGAGCCTCAAGGTTCTGTACAGATTGGCATTGTGAATGGTCGAATCTAACCGGCCATGCTGTTAGCTTCGATATGGTCTCGGCATCTCCTTTGAACGCTGGTAGCTCTTCGGCGCAGCAAGGTGGTCGTTAGCTGCCGATTCAACGTGGCGGAGTTCTGAACGCTGGTCTCTCAATCTCCAGGTGATAGGTGAGATGGCGAATATGAGATGAATCGGAGGGTAAGCGTAACCGAAGATGCTTGTACATGCCTCCAAGCAGCCCATTTACCCCCTTTGGTCATAGTGTATTTACACCCTTGTTGTTGCAGGTAAGCTGCAGGTGTTGCAGCGATTTATGAAACTCGGAACCTCGATTCTCTTGGATCGATGCTGCTGCGGGGGATAAGAAGATCTCTATTGGTTCCTTAGCCAAGCAGCAGTGTGATCCAACAGGTGGGGCCATGAGTAGCACCAGTCGCCTTGCACTGTGGTATCCGATATGAGCCACTTCACTGCTGCAGATGTGGCTGTGCAAATTACGCCACCACGAATGGCCTACCTCTAAAGGAACCTTGCAGAGATTGGTCCCCTGTCGTCGGATTGAACGACACAATCGGATGTATGTTTCCAGATCGACCTCGTTCTCGACCAACATGGATGCCCAATTCGCGATACAAGTTCCGTCCAAACTAGAGGACTGGCGGAGGGAATCATGCAATAACAGGCATCGGGATCGTACTGATTGCTTTGCCTGTTTCGCGTGGGGGCATGTTCCAGCATATTCATTTGAGTCCGCTACGCGAGGTCGTGTTAATCGTAGCCAAGATTACTCTTTGCAGTGTCCGGTACAAATCAAATCGGTTAGCTAGGATGTGTTGGTCGCTCACGATTTTTTGTTCACCGAGTTGATGACTGTACGTAGCGGTAAGCGGCTTACGTTCCAGTCAGTCAAGTACAGTACATGCCTGCTGAGAGCTTACCGCGGTTAGCTAGAAAATGTTTGTGGCAGAGCAGATGGGCCGGGATCGTCTACACAGTCACGATGATTGCGTGCTCCGAAAGATTGCTAGGGGTGGAGTTCGCGACGAAACTGTGGAAAGCGCGACGTGAGCTCAAGATGCACAGACCTTTCGGTAACAATTGTCATGCTTCTTCACTTGAAACTTCAGGGAAGTAGAGACGCATTGTAAAGAATCTAATTTCATTTGGAATATCACACGCAAGTAGAGTATTGATAACAAGACAGCCCGCAGAGCTTGTTGTTTGCTCTTATCTGCCATGTCTCCCTCCATCACGGCAAGTGGCGTTTAGTGACAGTAGGAAGCGTAAAGATACATGCGAAAACGCCGAAGAGTGTGAGCACATCGGACCGGGAGCAAAGTTACCCTCGCTAGAAGTCCCGAATTTCGTAGAGCGGTTGCACCATTTCGTGGTTCATATTGACCGTTGGTTCAGTGTCGATTATGGCGAGTTTCGTGGGAATAATCATGTGGCTTTCGAGAGGGGATCAACGTGATCTCCTGCGAATCCAGGCTTGCTTGGGTCATTTCGCCTCATGATGCCTTCGACAGGCCCAAGCAATCGCTGGAAGCCATTCTTGCCGAGTGTCGCGACCTTGACTTCGGTTCTGCTGACCACAGAAGCAGCACGAGGAGCGTCGTTGAGCAGAGCCAGCTCACCAAAGTAGTCACCCTTTGTGTAGTCCTTGACGGCCGTGTCAACTCCACGTTTGAAAACCTGTGCATCTCCAGACTCGAGGAGATAGAATGACTCGCCCACATCGCCTTCTTGAATAATGGTCGAACCCGGTGGGTATTTCTTTGTTTCAAGCGCGTCTGCAATTTTCGATCGTTCGTAGGGCGTCAGGGTTGACAGGAGAGGCACTTGATCCAAGAAGCCCTCGTACATGCGTCGTCGCTGAAAGGCGCTGTCCATGAGAATGCGACGGAAGGTTACGCGATCTAGGGCCCACAGGGTGGAGGATTCAGTAGAGACGACGGTTGCAGCACGAGGTGCATTGTACATGAGTGCGAGTTCACCAAAGGAGCCGCCAGGGCCAACGGAGCCCACTTTGTTACCGATGCCATCTGGGCCAGCCTCGAGCTTGCCCGACTTATTTACATAGATGTCAAAGGCACCCTTCTCTACTACGTAAAAGTAGTCACCGACATCGCCCTGGGAAATGACCTTGATTCCCTTTGTGGGTATGGGCTTCTCGTGCAGAGCGCCGAGCACCAAGGAGGACTGGTCGTCATCGAGATGGGAGAAGAGGAAGTTGCCCGACACGGCGGCTCTCAGTCGCGACAGTTGCTCTTGTGTCTTCTGGTGGAAAGGTGCGGTGAAGTCGCCGGCGGCAGACGAGGCGGGGTTGAGCGACTCGGCGGAGACGGAGGTGCGCCTGTTGGTGTTGTAGTTGCTCGGGAAGCTCTGGCCGTCGCCAGCGAGCGGCGGCATCTGTGTAATGTTGCTCTTGGAGGAGCCGGCAAAGCCCTGAAAGTCGCCAAAGGCGCTATTGCCACCACTGCCACTGCCGTTGCTGACGTTGTTATTGTTGTTGTTGTTGCCGCCGCGAGGCTTGCCAAAGTCAATGGCGCCAAAGGTGGATGCAGTGGGCGACGTCATAGTGTCGTTCTCCTCTTCTTCCTCGAGGCGTTGCATGGGGCTCTTTGCCGGGGCACCGCCGCTGGGGGAGGTGCTGAAGGGGTTGTTGCCGGGGAAGGTGTTGTCGGCCAGGCCACGACCCTGGGGGCTGGAATGCTGCTGCGACAGCAGGGCTTCGGTGCGCTGCGACTCGAGGCGGCGGTTGAAGAAGTTTGCGCAAAACTGCAGGATGTCGTGGGGCTGGTGCTTTAGGATTTCGCGGTCGAGGGCGGAGATCTCATTGGAGTAGTCGGAAGGGAGGGACATTGGGAGGGCGGTGGTGAGGGGTCAAGCGCAGCAGCTCTTTGACGCTTCGCGAGGCGTGCAGGGATGACGGTGGGAGCGCAGCGTGGGTCCGAAACGTACAGCAGCACTAGGTAGCGTCTGCGCGCAGCCGAGGGGCAGCTCGAGGAGACTTGGGGCAGCAGCGGGCGGGCGAGTGCAATGGCGCGTGCAGCTTGGGGGTGTGTAGGAGGGCGAGGGGAAAGAGGGTGGTGAGGGTGGTGAGGGTGAGGGTGAGGGCGAGGGCAAGTGGTTTGGATGACGCACGGGGGCAGCAATGGCGGGAAGAGGGGACAGCTGCGGGCGGAGCGACTACGGGCGGTGGGAGGGACTCATGCGGGCAGGGCAAGAAGGACCAGATCACCATGGCCAGCGGAGAGTTATGGTCTTCCAGAAGGCGTCTAGAAATGCCCTGTCCAGCGGCGGGCGCCACCTATTGGCCGGCCGACACGGTGCACACGATCGGGTACCGCCTCGTCACTCGTCACACCCCGTTGCGGTGACTCGACGCCCACGGCGCTTCTGCGACGGGGGCAAGACACGGGTTCGCATGAGGCAGCTGGTATGGCATGGCAGCTTGTGACGGCCGCGATATCCAAGACCAGATGCCAGATGCCAAATGCCAGGTGCCAGCTCCAGCACCAGCACCAGCTCCAGCTCCAGCTCCAGCTCCAGCGTCCACTTAGTTCCCGCTCCACAGACTGCACGCCGGCCAGAGCTTCCACAGTTGCTGCGCTAGGGCAAGAGGGACGAGGGGCGAGGGGCAGGCTCCAGGGCTTCTGTGCGGACCATGGCACATGCATTCACTCTGGACGTTGCAGATGACCAGGGCCGACCATGGACGTCTTGGACAGATGCAAGTGCGCACGAATGAGGTGGGTAGGAGACACGAAGCGACCCCATCACATACTAGAGGAGCCTCTCTGCCTCGACCAAGCACCAATGCGGCGTCGACAGGTGCGTCGCGTGTCTTGAAAGGCACTGTCCGCCGAAAGAGTCGTAGCGCATCTGTCAATCGACTTACTCTAGGTACGCACGAAAGACTCCAGAGTTGACTTCATCAGAAATGTCTGCAAACCCTCGCGGCCCAGCAATGCACAGTAGAGGACATGTGTGCCAGCCTCCACATAGGCAGCAAATCAATGCTACTGCCGACCGTCGCATGAAGTAGCCCTAGCCCAAGCCACGGATGGGACGCCCCCGCACAGATTCCCTGGACATGTCTCGTGGGGTGTGTAGCAGACCGAGCAAATTGGCGGTGAGCGCACGCCGCAAACCACCACCAGGCAGCCGGGGACGAGTAGTGGCCATGTTGAGACGCGCGCTGCAGGAGGACAGCGAAAACTCGGACGGTCAGAGCGTGGGGCTTGCATGTGGTTTGTCTTTGGGTTCGGTCCAACTTGAACCACAGTTGACCACAGTTGACCACAGTTGACCACAGCTGACCACAGCTGACCACAGTTGGCCACAGTTGATTGATTGCAGGTGCACCGGCGGCGAGCATGGCGGATGCTGCGACTGAGATGGCGAGCAGCCTCCTTCAAGTTCACTGTTCGCCCGTGGTCAAGTACATACAAGTACGGTGAGGCGATGACGTGCGGAGCCAGACCATGTGACGTCCATGTGACAAGCACGAGCACACCACCTACATACAGTCAGTACTGTGTATGTACTGTAACATTCGTGATCTGTTAGGTGCCTGCGGCTCAGCCTCTGGCCAGCACCAACAGCGTCCACGATGCATTGAGCGCCCCGCCATGTGTGGCCGTGGACGTGTGCGCGACTGCGGACCAGGAGCGCAGCCATTGACCAGCGGGCACCGGGGCGTTTCGTCATGCCGGACAACCTCCATGCTCAATTGCCATCCTTCGACGGCTGCCAAGACACGCGCGGTCCAGCAGCAGTGAGCACCGTCTGGAGCGTCGCACGCCGGGCCACTGGCCACTCCAACCAACACGCCCGTCCTGTCCTGCCCTTCTCGTTCCATACATCCCACCCCGCTGGCTGAGTGTCGTGCCCGGTGCATTTGTGTCGTCCCCCAGAGCCGCGCCCCTCGAGCCCGCCCGTCCGCTTCCCCAACCTTGGTCCTGTCGCGGCCCTAGTGTTGAGCCGCCGCAGCTAGCTTGCCCGCCAGCTCCTGCCTGCCCTTTGACCTCCCCAGCCACCTCGTCCTACTTCTTCCGCTCAAGACAGGTCTCACTCATTAATCGCACATTCCCCATCCCTGACCCCACGCCTATTGTTCCGCTGCTATGGGCAAATATACTTTTACCTGGTACGTCTGGCCGCGCGCCGCTGCTCGCACGTGCGCGCCGCACGCTTTGCGTCGCATCCACCACGCACCCTCGTGGCTGACTCTCGCGCAGGGAACACTCTGCCCAAGAGGTCTTTGTGACCGGCACCTTTGACGACTGGCGCAAGACGGTCCAGCTCGAGAAGGAGGACGGCATCTTCAAGAAGTCGGTCGAGCTGCCCAAGACGCACACGCAGTACAAGGTAGGCACCGGCGTCGCATGGGTGCGCAAAGCTTGCTGACAGCTGAACCCTAGTTTGTCGTCGACGGCAACTGGTGTACCAACGAGAGTGCGCGCCAGGAAGATGACGGCCACGGCATAGTCAACAATGTCCTTCTCCCCGAAGACATTGTCGACGAACCCGTCAGCATCCTGTCGTCGGCCGATCCCACGTCGTCGACCGCTGCCTTGGCCGCCGCTGTCCCCAAAGAGTCAGACAAGACGCGCTCCAGCGACTCGCTCGTCCCCGGCGCCTTCCCCATGACTCCGCCGGCAGAGACACCCGGAAGCGAGCCGCAGACGTTCAACATCGCCCCCATTCCTGCGACCGCTGGGCTTGGCAACCCCGTCAAGCTTGCGCCTGGCGAGCCCGTACCCGACCCGAGCACCTTGACCGACAACACTGTGCAGTCCACCGTGAAGCTTGACGAGGAGCCCGACAAGGAGGCCGCCACATTCGGTGTTGCGCCCATCCCGGCCACCGCTGGCGCTGGTAACCCCATCCAGCTTGCACCTGGCGAGCCCGTACCCGACCCGAGCACCTTGACCGACAACACTGTGCAGTCCACCGTGAGGCTTGACGAGGAGCCCGACAAGGAGGCCGCCACATTCGGTGTTGCGCCCATCCCGGCCACCGCTGGCGCTGGCAACCCCATCCATCTTGCACCTGGCGAGCCTGTGCCCAACGCAAGCACGCTCACCTCCAACACCATCGAAAGCACTGCCACCACCGATGCCGCGTCTTACGAAAAGTCCGATGCGCTGCCCCCGCTTGCCTTTACTCCCCAGGCTGAGCGCGAGGCCAAGGGCGGCATGTTTGACCTGCCTCCTGTCACGGGCAACATGATCCCCGAATCGAGCCTGCCCATGGGCGTCGATGCCAAGATTGAGCAAGACACCGGCGTCACCATTCAGTCGGCTGCTCCCACCAGTACTACTGCCGCTCTCGCCGCTCAAGTTCCCAAGGAACCCCGTGGTGTGCCAGAGGCCGTCACCGAGAGCCAGCACGAGGCCGGTGCCGCTCCCGAGGCCTCTTCGAACGCTGAAGCCGTGCAAGAGAAGAAGGAGGTTGAAGAAGAGCTCAAGGCCAAGGTTCCCGAGGCACCTGCCACTGCGGACAATTCGTACCTTTCCAACGTCAGCTCCAATCTGGGAGCTGCTGCTGCTGGCGTGACTGCTGGCGCTGGTCTTGTTGCCGCTGCCGCGTACTCTGCCAAGGACAAGGCTTCTGAGGCCACTGGGATTGACGAGAACACAACCGCAGCTGAAGTCCAAGACAAGACTGCCAGCGCTTTGGGACTCAACGGCTCGGCCTCCCCTGCCACCGATCTCAAGGAGAAGGCTGCTGAGACTGTTGGACTAAACGGCTCAACCGCTGCTGGTGATGTTCCTGTTGTCGTGGCTGAGAGCCAGCGCGAAGCCCACGTCAGCCCCGAGGCTGCTGGCAACGCTGAGGCCGTCCACGACAAGAGTGAGTTCGAGCAGGAGCTTCTGAGCGAGGTTCCCAAAACAAATGAGACTGGCGAGTCTGCACCTGCTATCGCCATTCCCGAGGTTGTTGCTGAGAGCCAGAAGGAGGCTCATGTTAGCCCTGAAGCTGCTGCCAACGCCGAGGCTGTCAGCGAGAAGAAGGCCGTGGAGTCTGAGCTTCTGAATGAGATTCCGAAGAGCAACGAGGCGGGCGAGCCAGCACCTGCAATTACTGCCGCTACATCAGCCGTTGCCCCTGGCACACACGACGAGACCCCAGCTCTCGCCCGCGAGGTGCCCGACGTTGTAGCCGAGAGCCAAAACGAGGCACATGCCAGCCCCGAGGCTGCCGCCAACTCTGAGGCTGTTACTGAAAAGAAGGCTGTCGAGGCCGAACTTCTCAAGGAGGTCAAGACAATGGATGCCACAGGCGAGCCTGCGCCTATCGCTGCCATCGGCAGCTCGAACACCAAGGCCGCTGGCCTTTCCGATGAAGCCCTTGCTGACTCGAAGCCTTTGAGCTCATCCAGCGATGCCAATCTTCTCAACGCCCCTGCTTCCGAGCCTGCTCGTCAAGATAACACCAAACCCATCGACGCGAACACCAACGTCACATTCGCTTCGCAGGCTCCTACCACTACCCAGCAGACTCAACCCACAGTCACCACGGGTGTTGAGACTACAGCCACCGAGGCAACGAGCAGCGCACCTGCGGCTACACTCTCGCCAGAGACCCCCAAGAAGGACAATAGGAAAGACTCCGACGTGTCGCCCAAGGGTACCCCTGGAGCCCAGAGCATCGCGTCTGGCGCTGATGACAAGAAGAAGAAGCGCCGCTCCATCTTTGGCAAGATCAAGGACAAGCTCTCCAGCAAGCACTAGACGGTTCACTGTTGTGCTTTATAGCGCATTCGACGTGCCGTCTTCCGACCACTACTCGTGAGCTTAGCTATACCCGGGGTTCGTACGCTTTGTTTCTCTGTTCATGTTCATTGTTCGTCACGGAGTTTCTTTTGGTCTATACCATTTTCCTTGCTCTGTCTGACATGTTCTATGCGATCTACATGTATCTCAGCGCGCGTCTTGGAGTGAGCTCAAAGGTGTGTGTGAGTGCATGGCAAAGTAGATATGGGGAGAGTGGAGTGTTTTGATAATATACCTGGTCTGTCTCACATTTGCACTGCATGTATGGTGGATGATCTTGGATGTTGGCATATGGGGAGCAGTACTTAATACGCTAATAGAATGCATCGGATTAGTTGTACATGTCTTCTTGGTCGAGTGAAATAACCTGCGATTCGCCAGCTAGGTCTGTGAGCGGCTTGTCACTGACATAACACAATGCCCTATCTTTTAGTCAGAGTACTACTCAAGGCTATGAAGTATCTTGATAGTATACTCTATTTGACTATAGGTTTTCTTTGGTAGACGTTGATAGTATCAAAGTTCACCTAGTTATCAAGGCTATGTCCCGCAGTCTCCAGTCTGGGCCCTCAATCTCGAAGCTCAAAGCACAATCAGACTACTGCAACACCACAGCCAAACCCATACGCTGACTCTTGTGGCATACTAGTAGATATGCGAAACACATTTCGCGTCGCCGATCCAATCGATACCCAACTTTCACACAACGCTGTGTACACTCACTTTGCCGAACCGACTGCACAATGTACCATAGGTATCCTACCACAGGTCTCATGCTGCATATACAATGACTTCCCCTCTCAATCTATGACCTCACACTGTTTACTATACACTGGCACTCCAATACATACTCAACCCCCTTACAATTGTTCCTCTGCTCGGCCAAAACTCTCCCAAGCAGTTTCAAAACCCAACACCCGTAGCGCACAAGGTTTAACCACAACAGCAAAGGTTATCTTCGCTCTACAGTTCGCGCACAGCAAACAACCAACCAACTCGCGTTGAAAGAGAGTGTATTCCACCATGGACAGCTACTACGAAGAACAGGGTACTACTAATGCTAACGCCGGCCGTCAGTACCAGTACCCTACCCCCCACAATGACGACGAAGACGACGCATACGTCTTGGCCATGTTGGATGAGCACATTGCTTTTACATTAAATGGTGCATTCGACTCACCGAATCTGCACTCTGCACCATGGAGTCCTACATCTACCTCCGATTTCGAGTCCGAGTACGCATTCGACTTCACAACACCTCCACCACGCCCGTACGTCCCCCTCGAGCCCTCCCGCCCTTCATCCTCAGGCACAATATTTGTAGATTGGGATGAAAGTGGTGGTAAACCTGTGGTGTCCTATCGTAATGGAACTCCATCGCCAAAACAACCGCCACCTCTTTTCCCCGGATATTTTCATCAGCCATTGCAGTTTCGGCCACAGGTTGCACGACAGGGGTCCAATGCAACAATGTTTGTGGATTTAGATGGTGATGGCGGGGTACAAGTTTCGTATCGGGAGAGTGGTGGAGATACCCACTTACAGGCTGCTAGTCTGGTGGGAGGAGAGGAGGCAAGGGAAGAATTTATGGGCTTGGGGATTGGAACTTCTAGATATGAAAATGCGTATGCGCAATCTCAGTTTCATACTCGTACTCGTACTCGTACTCCACTAATCCCTCTAGACCCACACCCCCAACCAAACCAACCCTCAACCCACCACCAACACCCACACAATGTCCATCAACATCACCCTCTACCCTTACGACAGTGGAACAATGACGGACCAGCGGGTATATATGCAAACCGCCAATCCGATGAATTACATCTACGCCCCTACCATCCCCAACCATCTAATCCAAACTTGCGCGTCCCCCAGCTTCTACCCCTACACCCGCAACCACTGCACTGGCGCAGAAGGAACGGAGACCCTATAGGAGGGTATAAAGCGTATAAGCCTGTTTCGCATCCATCTTGTTCCTCTGGGTTTGTTTCGGCTTTGCAGCGAGGAAGTGAGCATGAGCATCGCGAGCAGGATAATAACAACACCATTCATCACATCGATGAATCAGTCACTGGTGCTTCGACATATCGCCCAGCGCCGCGTTTGTCTAAACCTCTGCCCTATCTGCCCGTCACAGTGCCAAACACTGTAGATACCAAAAAGCGGGGGAAATTTCTGGCTGTGCTGCGGAAGGGGCTGGGTGTGGTTTGTGGGTTGGGCGTGCGGGATGTGGTTAGAGGTGTGAAAAGGAACAAGGGGGGGAGGAGAAATGTGAGGAGTGAAGTTTGGGTACGGGGTGGGTATATTGTGTGAATTTGTTTTGAGAATATAGTTGGTGAATTTATGGTCCATGTCTAGTGTAATGCGTTTTCGTGGATGGTGGGACAGAACGAGAGACGTTGATTTAGTATTTACCTACGTAAATGTGCAGATGAATTGACGAGGTGTTCGGGATGATTATTGATAATTCATTAACCTTTTCTAACTTACCCACATTACCTACTAATGTGCATCTCTTTTGTAATGGAACAACCTCATGACAGTCAAACTACAGGTAACGTCCATCCCTGCATAGCGAGACACCCTGCGTGAAAAGAACGCTACAGACGCTACTAAACGTAACAAACTTAACAAAGGACTAGTTGGGGGAAAACATAGTCTTAGAATAATGTCTTTAAACTATAAATTCAGTCCTCTCTTTATATCTCTAGAGGATAAATGCTGCCTACTAGGTAACATAACAGTCTATTGTATGTATTATATGACTACCTTTAGCTAGTAGTAAGTATAGTATAAGTTTATACATCTTATTTTAAATCTATTAACTTAACATGCATCCCTGTGTGCCGGAACACTAGAACTACTTTCGATCACAGTCTATGCTTTATTGCTGCCTTGTTAGCTCTTTTAAGGCTAGTAATCTGATCACGCATTAGCTTAGCTAAGAGCATTATTACTTCTACCCCCTTCTTAAGCTAGCTAATTGCCTTAATAATTAAGGCTAGTAATAAGCTCTTATGCCTTTGTACGTGATTACGTATAAATGTTAATTAAGCCTTAAGCTCACGTATATTGCTTAGTGTACGAGCCTCCTAGGGAGCCTCTAGAAGAGAAGCTAGAGTAGGTGTACGCAGCTATACTGTTACAAACAACACGGAATCGCAAGGTGGAGGAGCAGGCCGTCTGCGTCTCCTGCGACCCAAAGGCCGGAGTGACGTGGTCGGCGAAAGAACGCCCGGTGACCACGTGACTCGCCATCACGCCAAGAACAGACATCAGGCGCTAGGCGCTGATGGCAGCGGATAGAGTGATGGCAACCATCACAGGCATCAGAGGCATCAGGCGCTAGGCGCTGATGGCATCGATGGCAGCGATGGCAGCGTAGACTGCAACGGACATATAAGGATGGAAGGGTTTCATTATTACGCTCGTTGTAGTCAACTCAAATAGT
>MU006319.1:0-13302 GCA_010093695.1 Plenodomus tracheiphilus IPT5
AGACTTTATATAGATATAAGGTATCTAAGCTTACCTACTAAGAAGTCTTTTATATTAATAAACTTAACTTCTTATAGATATACTAGAGAGTAAGGCAGGCCCTATTAGTATATAATATTAAGGCTAGCTTTAAGGTAATAGGGCTTATCTTATTTAGTCTAGAGCGTGTCCTATTATTACTTATAGTTATTAGGATACTATCTCTACTAAGGATAGTAGCTAAGGCCTTAACTACCTAGATAACTAAGACACCTTATATAACTATATAGCTTAAGTAGTAAGCTTAACTTATATATAACCTTCTTTATTACTAGTCCTAAAGCCCTACTAATATAGCTATTAAGTAGCTTATTAAGGGTTATTAACTTACTATATAATTAGTAACTATCCTTACTAAGGAGAA
This sequence comes from Plenodomus tracheiphilus IPT5, assembly GCA_010093695.1. Lineage (NCBI taxonomy): Eukaryota > Fungi > Ascomycota > Dothideomycetes > Pleosporales > Leptosphaeriaceae > Plenodomus > Plenodomus tracheiphilus. The sequence continues at coordinate 404 of MU006319.1, forward strand.
TATTGTTACAATCCCTGTATTAGCCCCGAAAACAACCTATAGGAACAACCCTAGAAGCGCTAGCCTAAGCAGTAACTACCTCTAACAGTAGTTATGTAACTAATAGCTCTGCGCGTAACTATTACAACTACTAATAGTCTACATGACGACTATTGCTCGCGATGCTTATAACTACTAGAACTATCATAACAAGTATATAGTGTTAGGCAATAAGCTCCTATAGCTTATTATGTTTAACTTACCTAAATAATAGGAAGCAATACATTATTCTTACTACTTAACCTTCTTAATACTCTTTACAGAAGCGCACTCTTACTATCTTAGTACTAAGTACCCCTTGTCTACATTCCTCTAACATTTATACTTAAGAACTAACCTTTATATTCTAATACTAGCTACTTTATATTATAGCTACTTAGATCCTTACACTTTAAACACTTTAAATATAAGTGACATAAACATAGACACTCCTAAGTCCTCCTAGGCTAGAGGTAGCAGCATTTAAGGCGCCTAACCTAACCTCTACTATAGGGACAGGGCTAAGCTTAAATCCTAGCTACTCTAATAGGACTAATACTTCTATATTAATAACTATATTAAAAAAGTTAACTAGGTTATGTTAGTATCTACCTATATAAGAGGAGATACTAAGAAGTAGATTACACCCTTTATTAAGAGATATATAGATAAGAATATTAATAACAACGCTAATAATAAATTAATAGAGAGCTAGGACTTGTTTAAACCTAAGATTAGACAAGTTTTCTTGCCTATTAAGGAGTTAGTTATGATAGAACAAAAGATATAGAACCTCTAATAAACTTATTCTGCTACAGACTACACAACTTAATTCTAGCAGTACAAGGAACATCTTAAATAGGATAAATAGGCGCTAATGCGTATATACTATTAAGGGCTTAAGCTAGCTATATAAGCTAAGCTTATAAGAACTAGTTACTATGTTAACTCCCTTGATAGCTTGATTAAAGAGACTATTTATCTTAATAACAAACTCTACAAGCTTACGCTTAAGGAATAAAGCTATTCTAGGACAACACCTATATAGGACATTAACCCTAGACATTATTAAAGGACTTAACCTAACCAAGGGCAATAATAATAACTGTATAAACCCTAACCTTAGGGTGTTTACTAAACTTATAGCTATAAGCCAATGCATATTAATAATATAGTTAAAGGCAAGCCTAAGAAGAATTATAGAAAGAAGTAGTTTAATAATAAGAAAACAATTACCTGCTATGCTTATAGTAAAGAAGGCTACATAATCAAGGACTGTAGATCTAAGAATAAAGTTATTTACTAAATTAATATAGTAAGCTATAGGACTCTCTAGGAGACTATAGATAATAAGTAGACTGTACTTGACTTACTTACTAAACTAGACGTAACAGATAGGATAACGCCTATTCCTAAAGTCTTAACTAACCCCTTAGAAATACCTAAATAATATAACTAGAAGGAAGCTCTAATTAAGCTATCTAAATCTAAACTTAAGGACCCTAAAGAAGAAACAATGCTTAATATATTAAAATAGGCCTAAGAAAGGATAGATTAAGTTAACTAATACGCATGATTAAAGAAATACCTATCTAATGTACAGGAACTAGTAGAAGAACTAGAGTATTAACTTGTTAAGACAAAGACATTAAAATAATAAATTATTAATGTTAAACAAAACCTCTATTAGACTAGAAAAGTAGCCTACTATAAGAAATATAATTAAATAAACCTAAAAGTATAAATAGACATATTAGAAGAATCTCTTTAGGAAAACATTAACACCCTTAGAAAAAAGAACAATTGTAACGTATTAATACAGGTACTTGACTAGGAAGAAGAATTAACACGAGCTAAGAAAGGCCTACTCTAGTAGGAAACCTTAGACACTAATAAGTATAATTCTGCTACAGAATACCTTACTAAGGATAAGAAGGTAGAAAGGTTTAAGTCTAGGCACTAGAAAGCCTTACCTTTCGCGTACAATATATAATAGAAGAAGCACTATAATGCTATTTAGTAAATATTCTAGGAAACACAGGAAATCTAGACCTATCTTATTAAAAATTAGAAGGAACTCTAAGAGTAAGCTAGAAAAGCTACCTAGAGTGTCCTATAGGTAACATAAGAGTTAAGAAAGTTAGGAAACCCTAAATAAATAGCTAGTGCTAAAGCTACCTTAGCTAAGATTTAGGAAGAACTTAAGGAACAACTTACCTATAAAGAATACTAACAGTTGCTACCCTAAGAAGAGCAGGAAGAGCACTAGATAGATAAAGCCATAGAATAATACTAGCAGTAACAGGCTAAGGTAACTATGCAAGCAGAACTATAATAGTACAAGGAAAAAGTATGGTCTGCACAGAAGGAGAGACGCTAGAGCGCACAACGTAGCTAGAGCAATACTCTACTAAGTTATCTAAACAACTAGCAGAACCTATAACATAGAATTATATCCTAGAGTTTATATACGTATAACTAGTGTACAGCATATTATTTAGATAAAATTAGAGCAAGCTATTTCCTACACAGGTTTACCTAGTGCCCTAACTAAGCTTATAACTGTATAGATAAAACTTGCCCTAAGCACCTTTAGGATAAACAAACTAGCAGCTACTTTCTAAATCTTAATAACCCTAATGCAGTGATATAGATGCAGTTAGTAGTTAATAGAAGTTGCTATAACTAAGACTAGCATACTTGTCTTAACCCTAAATATATAAAGCATGCTAACGTAAAAGCACTCTATAGATATAGAGATTAGACTATTTTAGGGAAACGTCTAGCCCTAGGATTAAAGGATAATCTATTTATTTAGTTAACCCTACAGGACTTATTAAGCTCCTAGTAGAGCTAAACAGACTCTGCCTAAAGGCAATAATTAACTCTAGATATTAAGGAAACTTTGTATCCACGCGCATAGCAACGTTACTAATTATATAGTAAGTTAATAACCCTTAATAAGCTACTTAATAGCTATATTAGTAGGGCTTTAGGACTAGTAATAAAGGAGGTTATATATAAGTTAAGCCTACTACTTAAGCTATATAGTTATATAAGGTATCTTAGTTATCTAGGTAGTTAAGGCCTTAGCTACTATCCTTAGTAAAGATAGTATCCTAATAACTATAAGCAATAATAGGACGCGCTCTAGACTAAATAAGATAAGCCCTATTACCTTAAAGCTAGCCTTAATATTATATTCTAATAGGGCCTACCTTACTCTCTAGTATATCTATAGGAAGTTAAGTTTATTAATATAAAAGACTTCTTAGTAGGTAAGCTTAGATACCTTATATCTATATAAAGTCTTTAGTAAGAAGAAGTAGCTAATATTAAGTAGCTAGAGGAGATGTAATATATAAGGAGGCATATAGAGGGTAATAATCTTATTATTCTAATAGAATTAATTAAATTTAAGTATAGTGTAGCTACTATAGCTATTAAGAATAAGTAGTCTATACACTCTAGCTATACAAGACGCTATCTATCTATTAAAGTACTTTACCTACTTAAGGCTAAGCTTGTTAGTTATCTACCTATTATTACTAATAGTAATAACCTAGTCTAATAGGAGGTTATAGTACTAGCTAGCTTAGTAAAGCTTACCTAATAGGATTATAAATAGTAATAGACGCTAGTATAATATATTAATACACTTAATTATTATAACCTACTTATAATTACCTAGCTAAATAATAGTAGCATAACTAATAGTATTAGAGCTTATTATAACCTTTAATGTTAAAGTAACTCCTATTATAAACCTAGTCTTATTAAAGTTATAAATATCTCTATTAGGTATCCTATACGCGTTATATATATTCTAAATAAGCTAAAACTATATATTAATTCTAATAGAATCCTTATAGTAAGCGTACTAGCTATAGAATTTCCTATTCTACTTTATTTAAAGCTTAGACTAGCTATTAATAAAGTATAATACCTAGTACTTACCTATAAGTAGAGGAGGTAGATTTTAGCTATATATAGTAAGAAGATTGTCTACTATTTATTATAAATTAATAATCTAAGGTAGAAAGCCTTATTAATTAAGGTCTAGGATCTACTAAATAAGAGACTACTCTTTAGTAGTTAATAGCTTATAATTAATAGATACTATCTCTAACTATAGCTAGGTACTATAGAGGCATATCTATAGCATTAATTTATAATAAGTACATCTTATATTATTATCCATAGGGTATAGGAAATAGAGGATTTAAGGTCTATTCCTAATAGACTCCTATTAGACCCTATTTAGAGCCTATTTAGGATTACCTCTTAGGTTAACATTAATATTATAGGACTATATAGTAATATTTAAGGAAGAGGTTAGATAGTATCTAGGGTAGCCTCTAAAAGGCCTCTAAACTAGTATATATAGAGTCCTTATATCTCCCTCTACTTAGAGGATATATTTTTCTTATTCTTTTGTACTAGACCTATAGGAATAAGACTATTCTATTACTTAACCCTGCGCGTACTCCTATATACCTTTAAGCAGAGTTAAGCTCCTTCTAGATACCTTAACGCCTAAGTTATTATATAATTCTAGTATATTATATACTTTTACATGCGCGTAGAGGGATTAATAAGGATTATTCTAATAGGAGACTAATATAAGACTTAGTCTACCTTTATAAGAGGTCTACTAAGGATGTTATTATTAAGCTATTACTAGTAGTGCAAGTAGAGTTATAAGATTTTAGTAGGGTGCGCAGTTTACTAATAGAACACGTTAGTTAACTACACCACGAAAAGTTACAACACTCATTTAACATTCTATAGGCCATTTCTTAAAAGAAATCTACTAACATGCATTAGTAACTTATAAACTGCAAAGCCGCTAATATGATCCTGTCCATTGCATAGCATTGCTAACACGAACCAATTGAAAACCAACTCAGGACTAATCCAGCATTCAAACCTTTGTTTGCTTGCTTGCGTGCTCGCTTGCATGCTTGCATACAAAAGTAAAAGGCGTGGAGATAAACCAACCAATCAATCAACCTGATCAAAATCAAAGAGAGCGAGCTCCCCCGCCCATAAAAACGCCCAATCATTGATTCCGTCTCCCATTCCCTCCAAGGATACCATTTGGGCTCTCAGAATAGTGTGCGCGTTTGATACCTCAAACCTCTGACCACAATTCCCAATCCATTTTCATTCCCATTTCCATGTCCATTTTCATTTACATTCCCGCCACCTTCCAAGACGAATAACAATTGTATATCCAAAGAAAAAAAACAATAGCCAACGACAAAGCCTCCTGGGCAAAATGTAGCAGCTATGAATACACGGAGAGAAAAACATGGTTTCTCTTCCAAGACAAGCCCCAAACTCCAAACGCCAGTGTCGAGAAGTCGAGCAGATTAGGCGCAGTGTAGTGTGATAAGAGGATCGTCATCGTAATAAGGAGCCGTGTAATCATAATGGCGCTGAGGAGTGAGTGTGCTCATGTTGTAGCATGTGTAATGAGATGTAATGTGATGTGCTGTGTTGTCAAGCTTGATAAATAAGTCTGCAACTTTCAAGAGGGCGCCATATCCGGCATCGCCTCGGCTTCAAATTGCTCCAATCGTTTGAGCTTAGCTTCGAGTTCAGCAAAGATGTCGCCCATGGCACAGGCCTGTTCGAGTAGTGGTGCAGAGCCAAAGGGTCGGACACGATGGCGGAGGGCGAGAGTCGTTGCGCACGTCTGTTATTCATGTTAGCATTCCCCGCACACACAACAACAATATTCGAGCCGGCAGGCCTGCTCGAACCGTGACAAGGGGATAATGAACATACCTCGATCCTTGAGATCTGATGCTCCACGAAATTAACCAAGAATCGATCCGTAATCTCCCCTCCCCTACTCTTCATGCGTTCCAACAGCGCCGTCTCGGGCGCTTTAAGTTCTGTGCTACCCGGACTTTCAAGTGAACTACACAGCATCTCCAACCTCAGACTGATATTCCATAAATCCCACACGTCCTCTGTATCAATCGTCAACTGACTGCCCGCCATCTTTTGCCCAGCGGTGCCTTCAACGGCCGGCGGTGTGGGCTTCTGTTGCTCCGTCTGGCGCTGAACTGCAAGACGGGAGGCCAGACTGTGCGGATACATTAGGTATATGTACTCTGGGTTCTCTAACCCTTTGAGACGTCGCTCACCCAGGTCTTTGACTTCAAAGCCTTGGGAACTCAGTGACCGAAGTTCCTGGCGTATAAGCAGAGACATAATGTCGTCGCCATAAGCTTCCTCACTACCAGTACTGTTGTTGCGGTCACCTTCAATGTGCGTTTCAAGCAGGCGTTGGATCTCGGCGATGAAGTCGGACGATACAGTAATCTGTCCACCATCTGCGACTGCAGAAATGCGCGAGGCGCGATTGACCATGGGGCCAAAGTAGTCCATGCGCTTGGTGACGGGGTCGACTTCGCACACAGGGGTACCCCAGTGGATGCCCATACGTACGGAAAGACCGCGGAAGATGACGTTACCATCCGGATCAACCACTTCTTGGCCGTTGACGCTGCTGAGGATTTCTTGGGGCCATTGAACTTCGAGGAGCTGTGACTGGATGGTGAAGCACCATAGCAGTGCTGATGTAACGGTGCGGAAGGCTACCATGAAGGCGTCACCTTCGGTCTTGACTTCGTAACCACCGATGATGCGTAGCTGGCGACGCATAAGCTCATTGTGCATCTTGATGGCAGACCGCATGGCGATGGGATACGTCTCCCACAACAATGTCGAGTTCTTGATGTCCGTGAACACCAAGCTGACCTCGCCCGTCGGTGCGTCCACTTCATTGTCCAGTCGCGCAAGTTTGGAATCACCGACCAGGTTCCTCTTCTTGCCCGGCCTGCGTTGCGCGCCCCAGTCAATCTCGCCACCTGGTGCGGGAACCAGTGACATGCTCTGTGTGCGGTACCGAGCACGTTGTTTACTCTTGAGATCACTGACACCCAGTAACATGACCATGATCTTGTTAGTGGCGCCAAATGCTATCGCGAGGTCTCTTAGCTTCTGAGCAGCACGCATAAGATCATTGCGTTCAGATCTTGCGACATCAACCGCAAAGTCTGGCGTCAAGTACTCCCAGAGCTCCCGGGAGGCCACCAAGACCATCTCATCCGTATCGCCAAGCGTGACATTTAGCACGTGGGGGGAGGCGATAACAGATGGTGACATCTGTACGTAACCAAACGCCCTCGACACCTCTAGTACATCGTTCAGCTTACCTTGCCGCGAAACGAAGCCACCCGCGTCGCGTATTCTAGCTCTTTCGCTAGGCTCAGCCGGGTCATGCTTTTTCGTGAGAATCTTATGGCCACCTTCAGACCGGATGAGCAGCGCTTGCGCATCACCAACGTTTGCAATGTACAATTCCATCTCTTTGACGAATAGCACTGTAGCTACGCTGCCAGATGTGAGGTCATCATCACCGAGCTCAGGCAGTGCTGTACGGGGCTGTGCGGGCGCGTTGTACACGTTCTTATCCAGCGACTGTGACGCCGCAGTAGCCAACTCCTTGTTGAGCCCTAAGAAGGCTCTTCTCAACGCATCTGACGGCGACTCCTTGGTGCGTAGACGCTCCAGCTCATCGGCGAACCGGTTCTTGAAGTGGTCGTACAGGTACTTTGCAATCTTCGAACCTCCACCAGCAAGCGGCTGGGCATCGAACAGCCCCAACAACTGTTCGTCATCGTGACTTCGAAATCGAGGAACGACCATGTCCATGGTCGAAATGTGCTCGTTACGTCCCAAAGAATCCGCCATACCATATGCCATAGTACCGACAGCGGAACCAGCTGTGCGAATCCTTCGATCTTCTGACTGTTCTGGAACGGAGGGTACCATCATGGTGACATCCATCAAGCCCAACACTCTAAGGTTAGTGAGAGAACTGAAATCTGTCAAATCGCGACCTTCGCGCATGTTCATGCCGCTACCGTTGTACGAGGCACTGGGCTTAATCTCCAGGCGCTTATTGCCCGATAGATTGAGATACCGCAGCTTATGATTCCAGTTCCAGTTCCAATCATAAGGCCAATTGGATACATTGTACTTCAATGAGTTACTCGCAACATCCAGAACGGCAAGCTGCGCCACCTTACCCAGCTCCGCGGGCAGGACCTGGAACTTGTTGTTGTTGATGTGGAGAACCTTGAGCGAACCGACTTCTTCCAGATCTTCCGCAGGAAGAGAGGTCAGGTCGTTACCCGATAGATATAACTCAGTCAGATGTTGCCATCTTCGTATTGTGCGGGGTGAAACGTCATAGATAAGGTTATACGCCAGATTCACAATGCGCAGCTCCGGTAGCAGGCACAGCTCGTCGAATACGTCATCTGTAAGCCGGTTGTCCGCCAAGAAGACGTGCCGCAAAGATCCCGCAAATGTTGTGACCAATTTACTAGAGAGAGTCGAATCTTTCCGCGACATCGGTGTTATTGTTCCTGGTGTCAGTACTCCCTCGGTAGTTGTGCGGGAGTTTAGAGACGGCTTGCGTACAGTGCTCGAGGAGTTATAAGACGCCAAGGACGCCTTACGCTGTGATGAAGCCGGTGAAGTCCCCAGCTGTCCCCCAGAAGCCTGGCTGGGGCGGCGGTTTTGGAAATCCTCCAGTTTGCCCAATTCTTCAAAACTGGGGCTCGGTCCTAGTCCTGGTGTTGACGCGGGAACAGGTCCATCCAGATTCGACACTTCACCATTCGGCACCTGGGGTGGTGCTGCACCAGGCTTAGGGAACGTGTTGAGGATGTTGGACGATACATTCAGAGTTTCCAAGCGTCGTGCATACCAGAGCTCCGATGGAAGTACACTGAGATTGTTCTCACGTACATCCAAGTATTTTAGCTCCACTAGCTTCCCAATCTCAGTTGGCAAGACGTCAAGAGAATTGCGCGCCACACTCAAATGCTCCAACCTGAACAACACGCCAATGTTGTTGGATAGCGAAGTGAAGTGGTTTTTGTCGAGAATCAACTTTGTCAGGCCTGTGAGTTTCGAGAAGAGATCTTCAGGCAGTTGTGCCAGTTTCGCAGATGCAAGATTCAACACAGACAACGATGGCACTGCCTGCGTCAGGCCGAACCGAGTAACAGGGTTGTGGTTCATATGTAGTACCCGGATCTTCGGGAAATAGCCTTCAAACGCTGAGATAGAGTTGTGTCCAATCATAAGGTACTCCAGTCGTGGCAGCTGAGACATGACGTCCATGCTATCCAGCGCGTTGAATCGTACATCAATCTCACGCAAATTGACGAGATTGCTTAGGGTCGAGGGAAAACTGCCAGTCAGCTTGTTATTCGTCGCCCAGAGTCGCTCCAAGCACGTCAATTGGCCGATTTTGGGTAGACTGGATATCGAATTGAAACTAATGTCGAGATCGACCAAGGTCCGCACCTCGCACAGGAAGTCGGGAAAGTCGTGCAGTGAGTTGGAGCTCAGGTTGAGGCTGCGGAGTGCGCGATATTGGCCAAAATAGGGTGGTAGCCGTGTCAAGCCGTTGTTCGATAGCCGGAGGCCCTGTAAACTCTGTAGCTTGTGCAGTTCAGCGGCATCTAGTGACTGAAGACGGTTATTTGATATATCCAACATGGTCAGCCGACTAGCTAAGCTGAGACTCGGCGGTAGGCGGCGGGCATCGTTACTGGTATACTTGATTTCCCGAAGATTGGTACAAGCCTGGATGAAGTCCTTGGGTACATCTAATGACAGGTTTTGCGACAAATTCAGAGAGATTATCTCGGTCGCCTTCTGGTAAAGCGTAATGGGGATCGTAATCAGATTGCGTCCCTGAAGATCAATGTGACTGAATTTCTGCATCTTGCTGAATCCAGGGTCCCTCTCTAAACTCGAGTAACCACTCATCTTGGCTGGTAGGAAGGTGAACCTGCACAGATAGCTGTTGTCTTCTCGCCCGACATCTTCTAGGCGATCAAGATCCGTATAGCCAGCTTGCTCAAGCAAACGCTTCTGAATGAGCAAAGGACGCTCGTTGCTTTCCAATTGTCGTGAGGTATCATGCTTGCGCATTACAATGTGGTAGTTGTCAAGCTCATCCTGAAGCACAGTCTTCTTGCCTAATATTTGTATAATCTCCTGCACGGTGGTAGCCAGAGTAGCCGAGAGCGTCGCAAATGTGGAATCCACGCGAAAGATGCGTAAGCAGTACGTCTTTGTATCACTCTCTTCTTTGAGGCGTTCACCAGACTCGTCAAGCTCGCCCAGGCGGTCCATTTCGTCCTTCATCCGTTTGACGGCCCAGGAGTCAGGAGCATCCCACGCTGCGGTACCATCATCGTCGGTTCCAGGTACTGTGATCTCATCGCCAGGTAACGTAGGCTGCTTCTGGGGTTCCCCAACAGGAGGTGTCATAGGCGGTTGCTGTGGATTGACAATACCTTCCATGTCATTGAGGTTTTGGTCTAACCAGAAGACCGCATCATTGCCTGCGCTACTCGTGACGGCTTCATTGGGGTCTTTGCCCGTCTGGCCTTCACTAATCGGTACACGTTTTTCCTTCCTGAAAGTCGGCAATCGATGATGAGGCGCTTTTCGCATATTGACGGCGGAGGCTTTTTCTTCCATGTTGAGGTTAGTCGGCTGTCGTTTGCTCATAGGTGGGGGTTCTGGTCGTGCTATTCTTGCCGAACTGATCGAGGGGGTTAGGGAGATGGCAGAGGCGGTCCCTGCATTGACAAGGGTTTTGAGATGTTCTGGTGCCGCTACTCGTTCCGTCTTGTCCTTGGACTTGTCTTTTCCGCGCAACCGCGCAAACAACCCGTGGGAGGATTTGGCAACACCAGGTGATCGTTGCGCTGTCGAGGTCTCCCGGGTTACGTCAGAGAAAGAGCTTGGTGTCGGGCTCGAAGGGCGCCCAGGTAGACTGATCTTGGAAGCGAAGGCCGAACTAAGCGCCGAAGGGTACTGCTGATTCTGATTCTGATTCTGATTCTGGCGGATACTGTAGGCTGACTCTTCACGACTTGTGGCAGGGCGCCCCAAAGGATACGGCTGGCTGATCTCGGTACGTGCTTCGGGTGCTTTATTCTCCTCTTTGCTGCCCTTGTGTCGATGGCTGTGGCCAGGTAGTCTGACGTGCAGTTTGTGCGCTCGACTGCTTGCTTTGCCCGTATTCACCTCGGAAGAGCGTCTACCACCATTCTCACCGGGGGTTGGCACGTCCTGTCAGACGTTAGCATTGGTATGGCTGCGAATATCGACAGCCTGTGACGAAAATTGAGAGAAAGGGGAGGCGTCACGACCAGTTGAGGCCTTCTCCTTTTTCAAACGTACCTTCGAGTCTTGGTAGTCCCAGGGCGTGACTTCCGAAGAAGGTTGCGGCGTCCGTGGGCGCGAACTGGTCGGTGAAGCGGGCCGAGAATGATGGTTACTGCCTATCGTGTTGTTCAAGGAATTGCCACGGTTCCTCTGGCCTCGCAGCGATTGCGTATCCGTTGCGTAGGGCAAGCTGGTGTCCGAATTTTGGCGGCCATCAGCCGGAAAGTCTTCTCCAAAGACGTTCTGCAGCCTTTTGTGAAAGCCCCGGCCCACGCTCGACCTGGACTCGGTACTGCTAACCGTGGTCGCACTCGCAACAGACGGTCGGCGGTCGTCCTTGAGGGGGAAGCCCATGCTATCCTCCCTACTTCCAGTCCCAGGGCGCTGGAAACCTGGGGAGAGCTGAGCGACGTCTTCGTTCGAGTCATTGAAGAAGCTGCTCCAGACACTGTTGGCCATATTGGTCCCGTTTGGCGTAGCGGCCCAGGGCGCGACCTGCTGAGTGGCGCTCGAAGCTGTGGGTGGATTGCGAGAAATGGACGGCACTCTTCCCCCCGAAGTCTCCAAGACGGCGAGCTGTTTCCGGTGGTTTCCAATGGCGTTGGTCGGAGTGGTGTCCCAATTGGAGGGCTTTCGCGAACGATGTGAGGGGTCTTTGGGGGGGGGAGCGGGGGGAAGGGTGCCGGGCGAGATCTCTGACTCCTTTTCGATGCTGCATGGTGGTGTTAGCAAAGGTCAGACTCTATTCACGACGCGGGTCGATGCACGTGTGGCAGTGAGACGGGGAGAGACAAAGGCTGGGCTAGGGCGTGGTGGGCGGCTGTGTCTGCGTGTCATGAGCAAGAGCTCGAAACGGCAGACAAGAGACAGCGCCGCCACGGGTTGGCAGTCGATCAGCAGCAGCGACAGGCGCACGGGGCCGACTGTCGAGGCTCTGCGACATGGCCAACGAGGACATGGCCGGGGGGGCGCCATGTCGGCGCACAGCGCGCGCAGGCTGCCCGGCGGCGGGCCAGCTCCTCCCACACCAGACGAGAGCACGGCACGGCGGGCATATACGTACGACTGGTTCGGGTCCGCGGTCGTCTTGACCGTCACAGGGGTGCCGCGAAGCACGCTGCGTCCGTAGGGCCGTATGGTGTCGCCAGAGCGCGAGCTCCACGAGCTCTCGGTCGAGCCCTGGCGGCCGATGGCGGCGTCGTTGCGCGTCATGAGGGCGGCGGGTGGGGCAGCAGAGGGTGCAATGCGCCCGTGGGCGGCGGGCTGGGGAGCAGCGACGTCGCGGGGGGTCGAGGGCTGCTTGCGCAGAAGAGCCTAGGACGGCTGCTTCATCGAGGCGGGACCACAGCTGTCGGTGTGCACATGGGCGGAGCGGGCGCGGCGGGCCACGGGCGGGCAGGCACGGCGCTGGAGGCTGCACGGGGGGCTCGGGGGGCGGCGCGGGCGGGCGCGGGCGCAGGACAGCGGGTGTGCAAGGCGGTGCGGCGGGCGGGGAGGCAGCAACAGGAGGGCAGCTCGACGGCGCTGCGGTCGTGGGAGAGGGCGGTGGTGGGCGAGTCCTGAAGTCGCGAGCGGGCCCGTCCTCTAGGAGTCTAGGGTCA
>MU006319.1:13402-122935 GCA_010093695.1 Plenodomus tracheiphilus IPT5
GGGGGGGGGCTGCCCAGGTGCCCCCCGTGCCAGCGAGCATCCACCGCCACGGGCCCCCGAGCCTAGAACAGCAACCACCCAGAGATTGTTTCGGGCGCGCGGACGAGTGCGACGTCACCGGCGCCCTCGACACGGCCGCAACGAGTAGTCCCGCGCCCAGGGTGTCTACAGTCCATCGGCGATAGCTGCTGGCGTCTACACAGCACATACCGGTACACAGTTCATACACAGTACACAGTACGGTAGAGGGCCGCCCCACTCACTGTAGACCGTCCGCTGCCTGCGTGTTTGAGGGCGTCTCCATTCTGCTGCAGCCCACACACTTCGCAACCAAGCCCCCGCTCGCAGCCACATTCCGCAGCCTCCTGCTGCAAGCCACGCCCAAGCCCAGCTCGAGCATCCGTCGTTTGCGAGCCCATTGCATACCTACTCTACCCGACCAACCAAGACCAAGGCCCACATGACAAACCACCGCAGCGCGCCGTCTCTCCCATGCTTCCCATGCTTCTTTCGACAACTGCCATTTGTGGTCCAAGATAGGTCGTAAAAAGCAATCATGGTCATGTAGCTCTTGTACACACACATACACACACACACACACACCCTGGACGACCATCCTTTCCGCGGAGGTCTGACAATCTCACCTCTGATCCTGCGTATTCTCAGACGTTCGAGGTATCTCTTTTGATACCGGACGCACAAAGTAGTTACCGACCACCGCCGCGCCGTATCGCATCGCACTTTACACGTTGGATCGATGTTTTGAAAACGCAGAGTCCTGGTTTTGTCGTCCAAGCTCAGCCCTGGAAGCTGGTGCCCAGGTGGGGTCCCAAAAGTCTAAGGTTGTGCAACCAAATCGATCAAGTCACCTGTGGGTTCACGTCAAAGGAAACATCCTACATCTTGCTCGTAGTCTTACTCCTCGCTGGCTACCTAGTTATGCTTGAGCCGCAAATGGTGAATACAAAAGCCGAGACATGCCACACTAGTTCCGTCTGCTCGCAGGCAATCGGAACGACCCCGGGGGCCCAGGTGGACGCCTTTGGCGAGGTCACGTTACTAGACCATGTCACTGGGAAAGCTTCGTCACCTCATCTTGCATGTACTCCATCTTCAAAGCCCAGGGTCGCACTACCAGTCAACGTAACAGTGCAACTACTTCAGACGCACTGTCGCTTCATTATTAACTATACCCAGTCCTGGCATGTGTTACCGGTCCCTCTTCTTGTACCGGCTGCGTCCATCGCTCTGAACTCGTGGCGATAAGGACTGCGATGGCCTTGCGGATACTATGCCTGATAATCCGATATTATAATCATACATTCAGTACCCCTTCTAAAACAACATGGACTTTGCAGATTGGTAACGACTCAAAGTGAGCCCCGGAATGCGACTTGTAGACACACATCTACTGAGGAGCACCGCCTCCACCAAGTGCTCGCAGGATATCTTGTAGAGACTGCCCGCCCGATTGAGCGCTGCCCTGTTGCGGAGGGTTTACGGGTGGCGGAGCAGGCTGGCCATACTGCTGATACGGGTAATGATACTGTGGCGCTGGTGGTTGATGGTGGTGCTGTGGTACAGGTGGAGGTGGAGGTGGAGGTGGAGCTGGTGCGTGAACAGGCTGCTGCTGCTGAGCCACAGCTGCGGCAAGCTGAAGCCATTGCGCCCATGCTGCTACATTTGCCTGGCCCCCTTGTTGCGCTTGTTGTGCCTGTTGTTGTGCAGGCGCCTGTGCCTGGGGAGCAAATGCAGCATAAGGGTAAGAAGCTGCTGCTGCTGGTTGTGGCGGTAAAGTGGCATGAGCGAAGTTGGCTGCGGGTTGAGCTGGAGTCGAGTAAGGCGCGGACCATGCTGCGTTACTGTTATTAGCATATGCGTTGACGTTAGATGGAGCAGACGGTGCTGGAGAAGCGTGCTGCTGCTGTCCTTGTTGCTGTTGTCCTTGTTGCTGATGTCCTTGTTGCTGCTGGCCCTGGCCCTGCCCCTGTTGCTGCTGTTGCTGGAGACGTTCTCGCTCTCTCTTCTCTCGCTGTCGCTGCTTTCGGTTCTTGTTTTTGCCGCCAGTCGCTGGAGACTGTTGTGACTGAGATTGCTCTCGGCCTTGGTGTGACTGAGAGCGTTGGCGGTCTTGCTGCTGACGGGCAGGTGAGGCCGAGGCGGCTGAACGTCCATCGTGCTGGGGACCGTTCTTCTGCTGGTTCTGCTGTCGGTTCTGGAACTGGTCCTGCTGTCTTCCGCCACGATCAGCTTGACTTTTAGTCCCACGTCCGCCGCGGTCGCCGCGGTTGTTGTTACCACCTCGGTCACCACGATTGCCGTGCCCTCCACGGTCTCCTCTACCACCTCCAAAGTCTCCACGCCCACCGCCAAAGCCTCCCCTGTTGCCTTGTCCAGCGCTGAAGTCGCCACGGCCGGAAAATCCACCTCTTCCACGGAAGCCACGTCCACGATCGCCCCAAGGGCCTCGTCCGCGTCCCATACCTCTGCGCACATGGCTTCGATCCTCGAGTGGAGCACCGTGTCCAACAATCTGCTCGAAATGGTCTGGTCTCGCGAGGGGCTTGTACATGCCAAGGTCTTCGTCTTCATCGTCGCTGTATTTCAAACCACCTCCTTGATATTCCATGGAGCGGTATGCCATCGGTGCGTCGACATGAGCCCTGGGCCCTGTGGGTATAGGGAGCGATATGGTGGGTGCAGGCTCCTCGTTGCCATCTGTCCGAGCTCGCTTTTTGGCCTTTTGTTCGCGCTTGTACTCCGCCTCCTTCTCATCGTCAGAGAACTCAACGTCGTTGGTTTCTTCGTCGTGCAGGTTTGATGCGTCTGTGTGTTTTTGGTAGCGCAAGGGCTCTGTGAGGACGAAGGTCGAATGGTCGTTGACATAGTAAACGGGCGTGTCTTTCTGGATACCTAGAGCTGTGATTTCGGCAGCGTCGTTGAAACCAAGTGCATAACGAGGCTCTTCTACACGTCCCATCTGCTCCGAGACCTTTCCGATCACTATGCGATTCTGCAAGCACAGTGCTGAGCCAGACTCAAGCACCTCATAGTCCCCAGACGTCTTTGCCTTGATCAAGACAAGATTCTCGACAACAGACTCGACATTACCGAGCTCTGTGATCTTGGTCTGTTCAGTCACGGTAATGTCGGGTTTCTCGTACTGCTCTTCGACCTCATTCAGCGTCTTGACTTTGGCCTTGCCGGTCGCACCTGGCTCTTCTTCCAGGGCCTCTTCGAGCAGTAAGCGCACCTGCTCTTCTGGGTCAAGCAGCTCGCCGTCATCTGAGCCGCCCTCTGAATCACTGTCAGAGGTAGACGAGTCAGAAGATGAGGCGGAGTCTGAAGCATCCGAGTCTAGCTGCCACTCGGCATCCTTGTTCTCCCTGTTTGCCTCTGCTGCGCGCAGGAACTCGAGCTTGCTGTCGATGATGGCAGCGTCGGATGCTAGGGCGGCGGCGGCAGCAGCATCCTCGGTGTGGGACTGCTGGTTCTGGAGTTCTATGGCCGCAGTGAGTGCCGCATCAAGCTCGCCGTCCGTGTCGGCAGAGGGCGTGTCGGCGGCAGCATCTTGGGCAGCATCTTGGGCAAACGTCAGGGAGGTGTACACGGCAGGCAGCGCGAGGCGCGACATCTTACCATGCAGTAGAGCATCGCCCAGGGCCTGCTCCTGACCAGCTACCGGCAGGGCGACTGCGCTCGCGTCATTGTAGAAGGCGTCGTCGTCGGACAGCTCGCCCTCTTCCGGCGCCTCGTCCTCGTGCGCGGTCACGCCGACGTGGAGGGCAGTGTGGGTGACGCGGGCCTCGCTCGCTGAGCCGAGTCCAGGGAGGTGAAAGCCCACGGGCGCGGGTGCAGCCGCAGCAAACAGCGATGGCGGCCCTTGCACAGCAGGCAGCGCAGACGGTTTGACGGGTGAATTATCGTAGAAGTCGTCGTCTAGGTCATCGACGGGCGAACCAGGCGCGTCCAGCGCAGGTGCAGATGCGCCGTGCATGGGAGCGTCCGCCTCCAACCGGGCCCTTTTGGCCGGCGGTTCCAGAGAGTCAGACATGCTAGTCCGTCTCTGCCAGTGTCTTGCGGCACGCGTGCGTGTTGCGGATACAACTGCGGTCTGTTTGGCACCCGTCTGCTTAGGCGCGTGCGGTGAGGGTCGGGGAGCAGCTGGACGACGTCGCCTTTTTTGATGCAGCTAGCGGGGCTTGGCACCAAGCCGCGCCCGTGCTGCGGGCCAGGTGCGCTGCCCCAGCCCTATGCGCCGCGCTAGGGCGGGAGATCGCGTTCGCGTGCCAGATGTCGCCCGCGCGCAGGGCAACCGTGGCCACTTTTTGGCAGATACAGCCAGAGTGTGGCTTTGTGGTGCATGCCAGTGTGCGCGTGCAATGTCGTCAGCTACGGCACCGGACGCGAAGGCGGGCCCTGTCCTGGCCCGGCCCTCGAGCAAAGCACCCAGGTCAGCACAGCCCATTCACGACCATAGGCACCACCTACTCTGGATGCCTTGCGCATGCATGTTGCTGTTATGCTGATATACTTACTGTACTCTACCACAGATCTCCCAGCGAGCCGCCCCGACTCAAGCCCCTCGTCGCCTTTTACGCATTCGCACTTGCCAATCTCATCGCTGCCACCTGCTCCCCGATCCAAGACTGTGACGAGGTCTTCAACTACTGGGAACCGAGCCACTACCTCAACCATGGCTACGGCCTGCAGACGTGGGAGTACTCTCCTGAGTATGCCATTCGAAGCTGGACATACACAGGGCTACACTCACTGTGGATGTGGATTGGCATGCTCCCAGTCAGGGCATTAGGCTGGAGCAGTTCCAAAGTCCTCGACTTCTACTTCCTTCGAGCCACTCTGGCAATCGTTTGCGCTCTGTGTCAGGCGCGCCTGTACTCGGTCATTTCAAGAACATTCAATCCCCGTGTAGCAGTCTTCTTCATGATCGCCATGCTCATCAGCCCGGGCATGTACCATGCGTCTCCTGCCTATCTCCCATCAACATTCGCCATGTACACGACAATGCTTGGCTTCTCGGCCTTTATGGATTGGTCAGGCGGCTTCATGAGGACTGCACAGGGTATCACCTGGATTGCCATTGGCTCTGTTCTTGGCTGGCCATTTGCTGGCGCCCTAGTGTTGCCATTCGTCGCAGAAGAAGTCATTCTCGCACTTGTAACAGGCGAGATCTTTCAAAGCTTCTGGAGACTGCTGCAAGGTGGCGTTAGGTCTGTGCTTGTGCTCGCCGTCCAAACTGCCATCGACTCTTTCTTCTACAAGAAGTTTGTGTGCGTACCGCTGAACATTGTTCTGTACAACGTTTTTAGCGGCGGAAGTAGAGGACCTGACATCTACGGTGTCGAACCTTGGCACTTCTACATTCGCAACCTTGCGCTCAACTTCAACATATGGTTTTTTCTGGCGCTGAGCGCGTTGCCATTGCTTCTTCTCCAGCATCTGGTCCAGTACAAGGCCGAGTCGAAACCTATATCCAAACAGTCACTTCTGCGAAGCATCGTATTCGTCAGCCCTTTCTACTTGTGGCTGGCAATCTTCACGGTCCAACCTCATAAAGAAGAGAGGTTCATGTATCCAGTTTATCCTGCATTGGCCTTAGATGCTGCCATTGCTCTACACATATTACTAGCCAATTTCGGCTCGACTGATCCAAAACGTCTAGTCAGCAAGATCCCCCCCCGGCTCAAGCTTGCAATTGTCAGTATCCCGCTACTGCTTTCTTTTGATGTTGGCTTGCTCCGAACAATTGGTAAGCTACTTGATTCTCAAAACTTTCACAGGCATAGGCCCGCTTCCCATGATGGGCTGGGCGGCATTCAAGCGTCCCTGTGAGCTAATCTCACGCTGTTCATATAATCTATTTGGAATTCACCGGGTTATGCTAATCAACCATGGCTTGCAGGCACCCTCACCGCATACTCCGCTCCCCTCAATGTGTATAAACCTCTGCATTTTACAGGTGTTGCCCGGCCGGGAGATAACGTTTGCCTCGGCAAGGAGTGGTATCGCTTTCCATCGTCGTTCAATCTTCCACACGGCGTGCGGGCCAAATTTATCAAGAGTGAATTCTCTGGACTACTTCCTGGCGAGTTCAGCGAAGCAAATGTCGGCTTTGGCTTGTTCCCGGGAACCTGGCTTGTTCCTTCTGGTATGAACGATGAGAACCTGGAAGACCATGGCAAATATGTGAGTAATCACAGGCCGGGAGATGTTGAGTGACTAACAAGAGCAGATTGATATAGAGCACTGCGACTTCCTTGTAGACTCCAAACTTCCCGGAGTATCGCCGACTGAGCTTGAGCAAGACTTCATCTCGCAAGACAAGCAATGGGAGCAGCTGAGATGCATACCTTTCCTTGACGCTAGCCAAACACATATCCTCGGTCGTTTGTTGTGGATCCCGGACCTACCTTTTATCCCCGCCAGATTCCGCCGGCAGTGGGGCGAGTACTGTTTGTTGCGACGTACAGATGACAAAAACTCGTATGCATAAAGTACAGTTCAATGTCTGCATCGAGAGACAATCCGGAGTCTGACAATTCGACAGATGCATCGATGCGATCATCTGCATCCAACGTCACACTCCAAGAAACAATGCGCACAGGGTCCATTGATTGCACGACCCCGCAACCCTATCAATTCTCGTGTAACTCCCACCTCAATCGCACTCACCCCTGGATATCTATGCTTGGCGACCTGCTATCGCTAGCCGGACTGATCCATACTAACCGAGTGGGGGAATGGAATCCCTGACCCACCAGTGACAAGACCGGAGCTGTTGGAGAACCCCACACGTTAACCTATTAGACTGATGATAGATGTTATCGCAGCAGACATGTACGTATACTGGGATAATAAGAGGAAGTTGCAGGACATGCCGTGCATATGTTTTCCTGGGGTGTAGGGGGATAAGGTCATCATGTGGTAGTCTTACTGTACTTTGGACTTTTATCAATCCGTATGTTGAGATTATACATGTAGCCCGTGTGTCTCTCGTGTTTTCGTGTTCTTTCTTTGTAGCTGTGTTATTCCTTCGTGTTTTTGGCCATGGATACTCTCGTTCCGCGCCTCGTAGCACACATTCATCATCTCTCCCAAACCGCTCAAATCCACTATTCCCAAACCCAGATTAAACTCAGCAACACCCTCCACTATGCCAGCATCCAACCAAAAGCCCTGCTATACTCACTCCTCTTCCTCCTCGCCTTCATCTGCTTAGCCAAATCCTTGTCTTACATCCTCCACTCCTACCTCACCTGCGTAACCCGCCCAACGACACCAAACCTCGAGAAACACTCTTCCTCCTCCTCATTCTCGAAACCACCCTCTCGATCAGCAGAAGGTGAGTAACCCCCCTTCCCATCCACCCCAATCCAACCTCTCTATCGCTCCTCTCTATCGCTGCTCTCTACCTCCAAACCCTCCCAAGTAACACCCACACACAGTCTATCCCCCTTCCCCCTTCTGTCGCCCGCCCGCAACCCCCCACCCAACCTTCTCCCTCCACAACACCCCCCCACTCGCCTACCGCCCCTTCCGCTATGGACCCAAATACAACATAACAATGGGTCTCCGCTCCATGTCCTGGGACTCCTGGATCGAACTCGACAACCAATACCTACACTACCACGCCCTCAAAGCAGCACGGATTAGAGAAAGGGGCGGGAAATGTGTGAAGACGGCGCCGGAGGCGTATGCTGCTGCTGTTGAGCTTTTAGGTGAGTTGGCGGGGTTTTTGGGGGAGAGGTATCCGGGGGTTTTCAGATGTACATCGACGGGGATCAGCAACATTGCTACGGGGGAGGGGTTTAATATTACTTCGCATCCCCTTCCGCAAGATCCGATGGAAATTGCAGCACGATTAATTCAGGATGATGTAGCGATCATGATAGAGGGGCAGGACGGGGAGTATTATCTCAAAGCTGGAGCGATACTGTTGCCGGGTTTCTGGAGACTGGAGGATAAGTTTGGGATGGGGTTGAGTGAAATCCATGGGAGTGGGGGTGTTCCGGGGTTCAAGGAGAAGTTGGAGGTTGGAATGGGGAGGTGGTTTCGGAGGGTGAGGCCGGAGGTTTGTTTATCTCTTTCAAAATTTCTGTTCTTCTATTTTCTGTCTGTTTTGTGTTGCGGGGGTTTGTGTGAGTATTTGGCTGACTTTGTGTGTGTGTGTGTGCTTAGAATCCGGTGGTGAGGCATAATTATTTCATCCAAGTCGATGATGAGTTGGCTTGGAGTAGTTCTATTGGTAATGAAGATGAAGAGGGTATAGGTTGGTTTACGGTTTGTGCTCCCCATTCTCTGGCCTCCAGCTCCACACATCAAATATGAGCAGAGTACTAAGAAGACCGGCAACAGGCAGAGAAGAACAAAGCAATCCAGCATCACTATTTCAGAAGTGAGAGACAGAGTTTACGTCGGTATGTCATCATGTTTTCCTTTATCACATTTATCCCGTGTATATATCATGCGTTGGAGCTTGATTACTGATTACATCCATCTACTAGACTTCCTCGTACAGGTGCTATTGTATTCACGATTCGCACTTACTTCCATCCCATCACCGAGATTTGTAAAGAGCCCTATGTGCCTGGTAGACTTGCTAGCGCAATACGCAGCTGGGGCGACGATGTGAGCAAGTACAAAGGAAAGGAGAGGTATGGTGACGTGTTGCTGGAGTATTTGGATAGAATGCATGAGGAGCAGGTTAAGGGAGGCTTGGATGTTAGTAAGGAGGAAGAGGAGGGACAGGGATATCCATTTTGATACTGTGTTGTTAATGTAGTTGCGATTAACAGACCTTAGTCAAACACCCAAACACCTTCTCGAGAGCTTGCCTTTGTACTATGTAGTATCATAGCATGCATAGCCTACGCTTGACGCGCAATAGATGAATGTCGCCTCCCCCGGTCTCAGTCGGCGACACGCTACAGAGTTTATTGCCATGCAATGCCTCAATGCCTCGATGCCATCTAAATGCAACATCGTAGCAATCATGCGGTGTACGTATGCGTCGTCTTGTCACTATTCTCGCGGCTACCTATATGCGCTGATCCGCCCGGTCCCAGAGTAAATCACGCGGCACATGATACCCGTATACGTTTGCACATTGTCTGAGAGCACTCTAGAAGTGCAGGATCAAACGGCGATTTGGGTGTAAAGTCTGGCCTTTGACACACAGCACTACCGGTAGTCTGCGATGGTGGTAGCAGATCGCACCATGGATTGCAATGTCGTGCAGCGGAGCCCAAGCTCCCCGGACCGCCTGCGCCGCGAGAGAGGAGCAATCATGCATGTATGCTGTTCGAATCGTGCCAGATTTGGTCCGTCATTGGAAGTCCAAGTTTATGGCAGGCTGCATTAACCTGGCGGGCTCCAAGGTTGTTTCTAGCGAAGGGTAGCCCTGCTCCGCAGCAACCACAACCGAATCTGGCATGACGTCGTGATCAGGGCTGGAACAGGGGCTTGGCAGGGAAATGAAGCTTCCAAGGGTGGAAGCAGGAATGCGAAAATCGGTGATTATCATCGCAGCACTTTTGGAGGCGATGCCGTGTGATATCGGCTTCAGTAGTGGGTCAAAGATGAAGCGACCAATGGGTGGTGTAGTGGGGGAAAAGGAACAAGGTGACTGTAACAGACGCACCTGGGCAGCAGTGGTGCTACTCGACGTGTGTGCTATCGTTGCTGTATGTGTGTTGCCTGTCTATATGCGGCAGTTGCTTCGGCCGACTGGGAGCCGTGGCTGATGTTTGTTGTTTACTGTGCGCAAGACACCTGGCCTTGGTGGTGCAGGATGCAAACTTCACCGGGGTGAGGGCAGGTTGGACGGTTGGGTGGTAGGCCACAGGTGGAGGCGCGACTCGCGACCCACGACCCACGACCCATGATGCGACGGTACTGCGCTCCGCTCGATGGGTATGTAAGTATGTATGTATACGAGAGTGTGTAGTATGTACATCCTAGAGGCCGCATGGCCCACAGGTGGGCGGGCGGTGTTACTTTGGGCTCGTCGCTGCACTGGACGGCTTTGGGGCCCTGCACAGGTGGTCTAGGCGGCCGCCATGGGTGCTGACTGGTGAAGCGCCCGCCCATCCACGCCCAGGTGACGGCGCGCGCGCTGGGCACATGGGGCAGCCCTCTCGACACCTCGATCCGTCGTCCGCTCGCCTTGCCGGCCCCAACGAGCATGTCTGCGTCGTGCACCGCTCCTCTGGCCATGCTGCACCCCCCTTCTTGCTGACGCTGCGTGTGCTCCCGTATTGCTGCGCGCTGGACTATGGGGGACGATGGCCCTACCGCCACTGCAAGAGAAGGCCTCCCCAGCCCGCGACCTGGGCTCCCCTGTCGAGAGCCACCGCGACCTGTTGCCCGGCCCAGACTCCGCCAGGAGACGCGCTCAAGACGAGTCGCGACGCCTGCGGAGGGTCAAGGACAGCCGGGAGCAGCTCAAGAGCAGGACGCGCACGCGGGCAGCGAGCAACGGCACCATTGACACGTCTGCGAGCAACTCGACCGCCGCCGGACGCTCCTACACGGTCGCCAATGTGCACAACGGCGTCATCTACCTGAGGTACGTCAAGCACGCTCTTTCTCCGCTGCGACGATACGTCACCGCGAGCACTGCGCTGCCCTGCACTGGAGACGGCGCAGGTGCGACGGAGGCGAGCAAGGAGCGCCCACCCCGCCACCGCATGTACAGTACTTACTCGACCGTGAAGAACACGCCCGCTCTCAGTGCAAGCCTTGACAGCAACACCCGGCTAATATCACCCCCACAGGCCCGTCGTCCGCGCTGGCAACCACCGCGGCCGCCTCCCCCAAGACACCTTCGTCTTCCCGCCCCAGACACCACCCGACAGCGCCAATATCGACAAGCTGCGCCCGGCGAGCAATGAGTGGGAGCAGAGCCTGTACGGCAGCAGGACACCACGCTCCCAACCAACACCGCCGCTGCCAGGCCTGGGGCCCGCCGATGCCATACATGACCCGCAACACTACCACCAACACCACCAACACCAACAGCTGCCCGCAGACCCCACCGCTGCCTCGCGCTCTCAGGCTCACGTGCGCTCCCACTCCTTCTCGACGCTCGACGACCACACCGTCACCACGCAAAGCAACGAACCCGGCACCTTCAAGGTGGTGATAGAGCGCCCGCCATTCGGGCGGCCCAAGACTGCAGACACCTCGTCCTTCCCCTTGTTGCAGGTGCCGATTCCGCATTACCGCTTGGGCACGCCGCGTTTCAGCACCCGCGGGACTGTGGACCTGCGCAGCTCCATCTACACGCGAGCCTCAGGCGCCGAGGAGGGCGCACACCCTCTTCTGACCCCACAGCGCCTGGGATCACAGCCATCGTTTCTCTCGTCCCGGCCACACTCTGACGCCTACTCGCCTGTCCCCCATCGCTACCGCGCTACCATGGACCGCCCGCCTCTCCCCACTTCGGCTCCCTCTTCCGCGCGCGTCTCACATACCCCAATCGGACCACGACTCTACGATGCACTCACCGTGAACCCCGACGACTATGCTGTTGTGCGCTTCTCTGCCACTGGCGAGATCTTGGCCGCCACGCCTTCACGACTTGTTGCACACATCACTTCACCCAGCTTCCTTGATTACGAACTCCTGTCCGATTTCTTTTTGACGTTCCGCGCCTTTCTCTGCACCAGAGATTTGGTTGCGTACCTCATCTCCCGCCTGCGATGGGCCGTCGACCGCCAGGATGATTTTGGCCGTATTGTACGAGTCCGCACCTTTGTAGCTCTCCGCCATTGGATACTCAACTACTTCGTGGACGACTTCATGCCCTATTACAAACTTCGGTCCTACTTTTGCGACCTCGTCAATGACTTGTACAGCAGTCTTCGCGCGCGAGAAGACCAAGGAGGAGGAGACATTAAGATTGTTGGCGAGCTTAAGAAATGTTGGAGGCGGACTTGCGCGTTGTATTGGGAGACGGAGGGTGGCATTGGGCAAAACATTGCAGATGGCGAATTGCTACCAGGAGGAGAGGTCGAAGCGCAGACATCAGCAGATGAAATGGCTTCCATTCCACAGATGCCATCAACGCCCAAACGGCCGAGCGCGCGAGACACCAAGGAAACGATAGGGTCGAATCCGAGTGATCAATTTGCCAGTCGGCACATGGACTGGGCGCAGAAAGCTCGCCACACTCCTCAAAACTCAATGAGCTCACCATACCTCCCACCTTCACAAGAGTACGATATTGTACAAGTGCCGTTGTCGCCAGCGAGTGAGCAAAGTATGCACGTCCTCTCTTGCTCCATTCCTCTGGGCATGAGCAAGGCGGAGCAAGCGATCGAATTGCCCCTGTATCCCCACCCAGTACCTGCAGGAACTGCACAGCGGAGAGTTGCGAGTCCACAACAGCCCGTCTCTGTAAAACGCAGTGTCCGCCCCTCACACGAACACAAACGCAGTGGAAGTTTCTCTGATGCCCTCAGGGATAGTCGAACCCCATTGTCAATCCCAAAGAACGCCTCAGTGGATACCATGTCCATGTTGACTAGCATGCCAGGTAGTCTGGTACGAGGTGGCCTAGTCCAGCCAGGCTCTCCCTACTTCGAGCTCAAAAGTCTGCGTAGTACACGTTCGCAACGTTTGGTAGAAGCCGAGGATGGATCTGACGACCAGCAAAGACCTGGCCACGCATCAAGTCCTGGTATGAAGAAAATCCTAGGCACAGTCCGCCGCGCACTGAGCACTCGACAAGCTTTGAACTCGAGTCCTCAGCTAGGGCCGCTGGCGCACCACCGACAACAAGCACGATCCTCCAACCCAGGCACCATATCTACCGCAGGAGGCGGGGCTCAAAGGCGGCGTGTCGCCCGGCCGAAACCCCAAATTCGATACGATGTCCTTGCAGCAACCGTGGCAGAGAGTTTCAAGGAAGCGTACAATGCGCAGCTCGAGCGTGAACAGCAAATTCTTCAAGGTCTGGGACCCCCAGACCTGGGTGGCTTCGAATTCGAGTTCGAGAGACGTAGTACTTCTACTACCAACGTGCAGAGAAAGCCTTCTCATCCTGTGGACCCTCGCGTTTATAGCAACATCACGACTGGAAGCAAGTCAATATTGATCATCGATGACACAGGGGCGCCACCACTACCACTCATGACTGGCGCTTTGCCTGTGGATATTGAGCCAACGGCAGTGGACAGCGGCTCCCTTGCGGGACACCAACGTAACACTTCCATCGATGAACGGATAGCTGAAGTCAGCGTTCCTCTAGTAGCACATCTAGAGGTACACGAGCATGTACCCCCGGTTCGGCCTGTGAGCGAGAAGCGGTCAATGTCACAGCCTCCAGCCAAGCGCCCGTTGGCCAGACCCAGGCGATCCCTCTCCGAAGGTAGGGAGCGGATGCATTCTTTCAGACGGCGGGGCTCAACGAAGACATCCATCGCACGATCTTCCTTGCGTCGACATGCATCTTACAACAGCGGTCTCAGTCGGCACCGAGCCGCTGACAGTGTTGCTACCTTCCAGACCATGTCTTCGAACAATGACCCATTCTTCTTGGACCGTCACCCAGTGACTGATGCCCCTGGGCCTGCACGCCAACTACGACGACGGCCAGGTGGCGATCTTCGTGCCGCCGATAATATCCATGATCTCGAGATGGTACAGCGCCCACATTCTACTGGATCTGTCTCCAACCGTACTCACTCGATCACCAACTCTGTCATCTTTCGCTCCGATCGCTATAACGAGTCGACCACGGGGTCAAGCCCTCTGATCGAAGGACCGATTACGGAAGCCCCCAAGAAGACCATCTCGCTGGTTGACACACACTCATCTCAGCCTAATTTGAGACCTTCATTCGAAGTCGAAGTTGCAAAACTCGCAGCTCTACCAGATGACACAGATGACGAAGGCGGTGTAGAGTCTGCATTGATGAAGTTGGAGGGGCGTTATGAGAAGAAATCACCGAGCATACCTTCACGACGAGCCACTGTCGATCTTGAAGTGTACCAGCCCAGTGGAGCACCGACAAGAACCTCTCAACGAATTCCTAGTGAGCATGAGGACATTGACGTCGATGACGAGGGTCATGAAGACAATCGTAACACCTTCCGTCTGTCGACAGAGCAATTTACTCGTCGGGTACCTGCTGTCAATTCGGTTGGAGAATCTACGGACTCGTACTCATCGATCCCACTCCTGGACCGGGATTTCACTGATGTGACAACGTCACCCCGAGCACCAACGCTTGAGACAATGCGGTCTTCGGCCAAGCCATCTCCTTTGCAATTCACTGGGCAACCTCCGCCCACCGCTTCCTCTGGAGGTTCATCAATGGAATATGTTGTTGAGACGGATAGCATAAAGAGGATTCCACTTGGAGGCACTCGACCTGTGTCATTGATAGCTCGCCAGTCGTTCCTCCTCGATGAAAACGAGGATCTCGATGATATGAGCTCGACAACGACTGGCGCAAAATCAGATCAAAACAGTCACGGCGTTCGAAGTTTCTTCGACGATGAGCCAACGCCCGCTGATTTCGATGGTCGACCGATGCATCCAATGCGACATCCGACCACACCACCCGTCACTGTAGATCAACCGAAGGATCCAATGTACAACTCCACTGTCTTCGATAAGGGTCTGCCAACACCAGGTCTTACTCCTACCACCTCTCGACTAGGCCATCAGGGCTTTACTCAATCTACGGACTCTCCAGCCGGGCCACATGTCTTCCACCCAGAGCCATGGAATGCACCGACTGCACATTTGCCCTTCGTCCTCGCCTATGACTCTGAAGTGCTCGCCCAGCAGTTTACCATTGTTGAGAAAGACGCTCTGGACGAAATCGATTGGAAGGAACTCATCGAGTTGCGATGGAAGCAGTCATCCCCACAGATCCGCGACTGGGTACAATACCTCCGCACAGAGGAAGCCAGAGGCGTTGATGTGGTCATTGCACGTTTCAATCTAGTCGTCAAGTGGGTCGTATCCGAGTGTGTGCTCACCGAAAACACCGAGGAACGGGCACGATGCATCGTCAAGTATATTCACATCGCCATGCATGCACGTCGCCTCCGCAACTATGCCACAATGTACCAGATTGCGATTGCATTGATCTCGAACGACATCTCCCGCTTGAAGCAGACATGGGCTCTTATCCCTGCGGCAGAGCTATACATCATGAAGGAGCTCGAGGCGCTTGTACAGCCGTTGAAGAATTTTCACAATCTGCGACTAGAGATGGAGACAACAACTGTAGAGGACGGTTGCATACCATTCATTGGCATCTACACCCGCGACCTGATCTACAATGCGCAGAAGCCCGCGTTTATCGACGCACCTCCCGCAGATGGCGAAAAACTCGTAAACTTCGACCGCCATCACACCGCCGCCACCATTGTCAAGAACCTCCTGCGCCTCCTCGAGGCCAGTTCCAAGTACACTTTCAAAGTCGAACCCCACATCATCTCCAAATGCCTCTGGCTGGCTGCGCTTACAGATGATGAGATCAGTAAGCGCAGTCGTCAATGCGAATGATTGGCGGCCTCAAGACGTTTCCATTTTTCCTATCATTTGTACCGTGTCGCATAAGCGAGCGCTGTTTCTCACACCCACGAGTCCACATAATCTCCTACTACTGTCATCTCATTTGGTAATACCCACTGTGAGCGTCTCATGCAGCGCTGCATCACCCCGACACGAGTTAACGACCCATCTTGTCTGCTAGCCCTTGTTGTAATATGTTTATATCGTTGTCGTTGTCGTGTCGCTTGCGACTGACGGTCCTGTGTCTCAACACGTAGCTTATATCTGTTTGTAGGATCTAATCGGTCAAGCTTGGAGGTTTGGCCTTGGTATTGGGTTTTTTGTGTTTGTTTTGAGCGTTTGGCATTTCACAGTTTCTTTTGTTTGTTTTTTCCATTGCGTAAAGACCTAATGCACTGAGAGGAGTTTGTATAGTGGGCCAACGCGTGGGCAGGCTTGGAGGGCTGATCGAGCCGACTTGCGATGACGATGTACATATGTAGATATCCTATAGCAGGGGCACCATGACTGCAGTTGATTGTGTATGCACGTCGATTTTGCAACCGAATCAAGAATCGTTTCTTGTTTCCCGCAGTTCTCGCAGGCATGCACAGGGGGGATGTCTTTGGCTTACTGGCACCTGACACATGATGTACTTTGCAGTTCGTATGGAATATGTATGTGTTGACGTGGACAAGGGGGCTGCTACCGGTGTGCACAATAGGTTAGCTAGATAATGGTACACATGGATTAGCTATGTTCATATGTTTTCGGTCACCGTTTGAACCCAGCACTTGACCTTGCCAGTGAATTACGAGTCGTCTCCACATGTCTGGACTCATAGCGAGGCCACCAATCAAGACATGTTGTGCCCTCCCTGAAGCGTTCACCGGGTGCGGCCTGTGTCTGGCGCGAACCAAGGCGCGGAACCTTCCCGTAGGCGCGTCGATGCGGCATGACTGAGCCTCATCTGCTGCCGCCCCCACACCTCCATCGTCGCGCCTTGCTGCAAGGCCTCCAGGATGGCGCTTTCCGCGCTACCATGCGCGCGCCGTCCGCCATAGATGTGCCCATGTCCAGGCGCATGGCGTGTGTTGCCTAATGTCGCCGTTTGGGAAGACTGGTTTGCTCTCCCCACTGCCACTGTGTCTGGCGTGTACCTGAGCGTTGGGCTGCACGCTTCAGAAAAAAAGGACGAGCTTCGCTGGCAGGATGGCGTCTTCCGGGCTGCATCGCTCCAAGAGTGACCCTCCACCGCCGATTATGGTAGAGGATGTGGAGACTGGCGACGGGCCGTTGCCGAGTCCCAGTCCGTCCAAGATGAACCGTACGTCCTGCCGCAGACTTGACCGCATACAGGCTGATCTGACTGGATATACAGCTCCGAGAGCATCCACCACATACACGCGACCGACCTTCGACCGCGCCGACTCCTCTCCCCAACTCCTTCGCGACCGCTCCACCCGCAAACCCACCCTTGGCCACCGCCGAAAACACAGCCCAAACCTCGAGTGGCGCGAAAAATGGACGCCCGAGAGCTGGAAGTCAGGCCGTGTGCTGCTCATCGACTATGTCGACAGGGCCCACAGCCCCGAAGGCAAGATGAAGATCATAGCCCAGGAATTCTGCGACATTGACAGTCTACGACGCTTCTACCGCAAGGAACATCTCTCGGCGCAGGCAGCACTGCGTGTCATCCATGTGCAAAACGCAAGCTGGGCCACACGGTTTCTGCTGCGCAAATACAACATCGATGCGAACGATGATCTTGTCGGCACGACATTTGGCCGCTGGGCTCGATACGACAGACCGCAGCAGCGCGGCGGGAAGCCTGTTTTGAACGGCAGGACCTTTCGCTCACAGCGCGACCCGTGGCGCGGAATCTCTCGTACATCCTTTGGTTGCGACTATCTGAAGCACTATCCCCGCGGTACCGTCCACGACAAGATATTCAACCAGAAACCGATGATGGAGCTCAATCACTACAACATGAACGACCAGCCGGCCTATGGATTCGATGTCTATGTGCAGCGCTTGAGCGTGTACGTGCAGTTGAGTGATGGGAAGCCTGGACAGGCTGTGGATCCTGATATTCCGAATCCGTATGATGAGGAGGCGTATGAGGAGTATCAGCGGCTGAAGAGACAGTATGGGAATGTGGATGCGAACGAGCATCGGGAAATGTATGTGCCCAAGCTGCGGACGCTCGATAATGGAAATACAATCATCTTGTTCGAGAATTCCGTGTCGGGGGGTGTGAAGGATACGTTGATTGGGGCCAGACAGGGCAAGTTGTTTCCCCTCCTTGTGTGGTGATGGGCTTCGAGACTGATTGGTGTTACAGAGCTGGAGTCGAGATGGCGACGCCTTACTTTTTACCTTCCACGAGAAGAAATCGACAACGACGACTCGCTGGCTACCGAATGCATGGACTTTATACTCAAAGACATCTTCAAAGCTATAGCCTACAGCTGGGATAAATTCCTCGTCGTTTGCGAAACACACGTCAGTATCCTAGAAGACAAAAGTACATTCTCCCACCCCGCTCACCCCGCTCACCCACCCCAACCTGATTTCACTAACACCATTTAACAGTCTACGAAAACCCCGCCGACGAGTCGCGCGCCCCGGAACTCTGGAAAAACAGCGCCCAATGGCTTAAAGTCGAACGTCTCATCTACATCCACGCCGACGTCTCCCGCGAAGTGCGCACCAACCTACACGAACTCTTTGGCTCTGACCCTCGCCCCGACGCCCTCTGGCTCGGCTCCTCACCCGACGACATCGACAAGCTAACCGGACAATGGGAACGCGACATCGTCGGCCCCACAACCGCCCTATCCGACCTCATGTATAAGAGCGTCGGCATCCGCGACGCGCGACACTCGCTCCAACTCGGCCTGAGTATGTGGCGCTTAAGCTGGATAACCTTCATCTTCCTCCCACTGACATTCACTGTTGGGTTTTTCGGCATGAACGTCGACGTATTTGCTGAGAATCCTAATCTCAAGTGGTGGTTTATCACTTCTGTACCTGTTTTGCTGACTGTTATCATCCTCTGGTACGGTGTTAAACACAATCTCTCTTCCCAACGCCAGAATCCGCTTCGAAGAGGCGTGTACGAAGCCCTATATTACGAATTCTCAACGGCCCACGCTTCACTGTGGACCCGCGGGGGGCCAAGAGACGACGTCGTGCCCGTGGGGTGGTGGGGTGTGCTGCGCTGGCGCTTGATGACACGATGGTTTGGAAGGGAGAAGTTGAGACTTGGACGCGGCGGTGTGGATCCAGCGGCAACGGAGGAGTTTGGGAGTTGGAGTCGTGTCAAGAGATGGCTTGTTCGCAGGTGGTTGAATGAATTGGTCGTTATGCCTCGTCCGCCTGCTTTGCCAAATCCAAACACGGATTCCGAGGTCGTCAAGGATACGACGGGCAGTGCGGTGGGGGATCAAGATACCATGATATCGGAAGAACTGATCCCCTTTAAAGAACTTCGACTTCAAGCTCATCACCAACATGATCGGGGGGGCAGCGCGGTTGGGGAGTTACTGAGTATAGCTACCCCTGTTGCGATTGCAGAGCTTGACCCTACGGCTGCGAGTCGAATGGCCAGGACGATGTCGTCTCAGCATAGTGGGCATAGGAGTTTGAGTCCTGTGGCTAGTGAGGGGAGGCCCGGGAGTAGTGGTGGGAGGAGTAGTGATGGGGGGGTTATGGTGGAGGAGATGGGTGTTGGTGAGGATGAGAGGAGTGGGGATGAGGGGGTGGTGGTGAATGGGGTGGGTCATAGGGTTGGATTGAGAGGAGGGGGAGGTGGTGGCGGTGCTAGGACGGTAGGGAAAAGGGGCGAGGAAGGGAGATTGGGTGTTGATTGAGGTTTTTCATTCTAGCTTGAGCGTGAGAGGTGGATTTCGAAATATTAGTTCCATTTAGCTATGGTAAACTGGCACTATTTCTTATTCAGTTTCTCTACACATCCACTACTACGAGCGAAATAACACACTCAGTGTTGTATGAATACCCCCTCTCTACTGTGCACACTCTTCTTCCCCTTCACACATCCTCTCTTTTTCGTCTCCGATAATACGCTTCTACCACAGAATTGCCTACAGGCCCTCCTCGGCTCCCAAACAATCTAAAGACCACAGAACACATGAGTATCGCAGAAAATACCACCTCTGACAGTTCATGTGGCCGATTGTATGGTCCTGTTACCCTGCTTTCTGCTCCCAAGAAATGGGAGCGCCAAAAAAGGGGAATGAGTGTACCGAAAGCGTTTTCTCAAACGAGAGGCGTCAGAAGCCATGGTCTGGTGTCCTGTTCTCCGACCCTAAAACCGACCATCAGCAATTGTTGAATGTCATGGTTTGTGCGAAAGAGACCCTTCTGAAAGGGCGAGTGGTCATGGTCGATGGTCTGGTGTCCTTCTTCCTGCTCAACTATGGCATTGTAAGAGTTATATGAGTATGTAGTGTGCAGAAGGCGAAGTTTAAAATAAGAGGTTGTTGGTGATCATGGTCTGCTTTCCTGATCTATGCTGCTTGGGGTTATTGGGGAAGTTTTGAATGAGTGTGTACAAAGGCCTTTTTTTTTCTGGAACAAGGCATGGCTGGAGGTCATGGACCGGTGTCCTCTCTGTTGCCTAAAGACGACAACCAAGACTTGTATCAGTTTTTAGAAGTAACCACTCCTCAGATCACCGAAGCGCAAAATAGACGTTCTTGTGTCCTGGGTGCCGTCTTGTTCTATTGGCTCCATGAGGGAGCATCCTACGCGGAGTCTGCGCAAAAAGGAAAAGCAAAATCGAAACAGAAGACAAGTGCATATATGGTATACGCGGTCCGTATTTCTCTGTCATAGGTTAAGAAGTAAGACTACTGCTATTTCATATCCTCGTCGCTCCTGTTTTCGCGGATTTCAAAGAGTTTGTTTTGAATTCGTATGGTCTGCGCTACGCTTCTTAGTCGCGTCTGCGTTTCGGAAAAAGGAGTCGCTCATTGTCTTAGGGTGTTGTGGTGGTGCTGCTGCCACTTGAATGGCGAAATAACGTTTATTGTTTATTTGTGTGTGAATGTGGGTTTTACAAAACTTCGAAGACGGATGAGGTAGGTGTGAGTGCTGTGAGCAGAGGCTGGGGGAGGGGGCGTATAAAGTTTACACCTTTCTTCGTTCTTCACTCCTGTTCATCATGCATCTTTCGTTGGGGTCTTGAAAAGCGAAACATACGCATTGTATGTGTGGTTCGTCGGTTCCATAATTCACGCAATCCGAGTCATGGGTGAGGAGGGGAGACGGAACAGAGTGTCCAAATGCCACATTACAGTTTCCTATGTGCGTGTTGTCGGATGTTTTCGAAAATTGCAGCACAGTTCCCCATTCGTAGTTTCCCGAAACCTCAAAAGGACTGAAGATAAAGCCTGAGTCAAGAAGGGACGAGAGGCGCTTCTGAAATTTGCACGGCCCCCGTCCATGCCCCTCTCATCTGACATAATCAAAACCGTGGGGATTTCTGATATCTCAGCACATGTCTGGGCGTGATTCAGGCAAAAGCGCGACTTCAACTGCTACATGGAAGGGTTTTAAATTCAGATTGCTCTAATAATGTGCACCTCTCGATGAGCATCTCAAAACCTGGAAATTGAGAAGATCTATGTTGATCTTTGTACAAGTCTTCGGATGCAAAAGTTTGAATGGCACAGATCTATGGGTGGGAAGGGGTCCGGAGCGTTGTAACTCGCTATCACTTTGTTCATATTTCCGCGCACCTTCCACTCGGTTTTGTCAAGAAAAACGGTATTACTTCATTGCATGTGTGGCACTGCTTCCAAAATGGCACGTCACTATGACCAGGTATTGGAGAGGAGGCGTATACGTATTTCAGAGACACCTGATAATGCCGAGGATGACGTGAGTAAGGTGATAAATCTTTAGAGCAAGGGAAAGGTATCAAGTCCATAGTCATGACTGGGTTTCTTCAAGTTCACACACAACTTTCTTCTCTACTATAGAAACCTGGCGACGAGAATTGCATGCTGTGCGTGCGGGACTCAGAAGCACTGGGAGAATGACGTTATGTGTGTGCAGACCAGAGGACAGACCCATCACCAGAACACAGCCAACGAGATGAACGGCGGGTCCTTAGGATTTGTGGCCCGTAGGAACTGCTTTAGCTCCTAGCCTCCCTTTTGGACCTCTCAGCTTTACACACAACTTTCTTCTTTGTTCTCGAATACACTCGAAAGATGCCAGACTTGGTGCGATAGCCGTGGGAAAGAGCACGGGGGATCCTTAAGGAACAATTTGGGAAGCTACCATAGGTATTGATGGGTGTAGGTAGAAGGATGCGCTTGGTGTGTGAAATCCATAATGTTCCTGGATGTACCGGTAGGCCCGTGTGCTTCCACCACTCTTCTTAAACCAGAAGGTCGAAAGCAGTATTAAGCCTACGATTCTTCTTTGCTGCGGATTCTTTGCGCCTACTGTCGCACCCTCGCAGTAGCCAAACATATACTATGAAGTTTTACATGTGCGCTGCTCTGGGCTCCTGAAACCGTCAGTTTTACCTTGCGACGTTTGTGTGAGGGAAGAGGAGGAGAGAAGCGAGTTCTGTTCGAATCAGGATTCACAGAGCCCCTGTGGATATGTGCGTTGCTCTGAGATTCCAAGGATATTCCTCGGCCAGTTTCATTACGAGGAGGAGGAATGAGAAGCGTGCGATAAGCCCTGAAACGACAGCGTGAGAGAATCACGCAATGTGTGAGATGAATCGAAATAGAAGCTTCAGAGTATATGACTCTCTCCTCTTCACTCATTCGCTCATATCGGTATCTGTATAGAAGGAAGCGACCGCTGTGTCTTTCGTTATTCCAGAGTCCTGCTAGAAACGAGCGTCGACGAAAGAATGACAATCACGGCCAGGAGAAGAGAATACACTTCACTTTCCGCCAGTCGCGTAAGAGGTGTACTAAAGGTCTACAACTTGTGTCAATTTTCTTTGTCACTCATTCACTTCCACACTCCCTTCCAGAACATCAAAAGCTACAAACTATAATCTCATGTTTTCCCTTCTCCGGATTTTCGAAAATTCTCTCGATGCTCGATACGTTCGAGGACGTGCAAGTTTTCGAATTTGAAGGATAAACGGCTAGGTATGGAGTGCTCTGGATCGCCAAGTATAAAGATTTGCCACTTCGGCCGTCTCACTTCTGCATGTGCATAGTCACCGTATGCCCTCATTTCCCAATTACCCCACCAGAATTGCATGTCGTGTGTGCGAACGTGTCCCTAGAACTCGAAATCGAGCGGCTAAAGGCGAACGTTTGAGGGGGATTCTCTAACTGGCTGTGTCTCGAGAACCGCTTCGCCATTTACAACGGTGACGTGCGGTTGCGTACATATAGATTGTGTTACAGAGTCTTATGAGTGTAACTTGTCTGCTCGCACATTACCATAGGTATTCTGTTCTTAAGAGCTCATGCCACACAACATGGTCTGCGTTCTTCTCCCCCCGCATTCATTACGTGCCCACTTACACATTGGTGGCCATTCGGCAAGCGTCTCAGAGATGTTTAGTGTGTGGTGCGGTTTTGTGTTGATATTTGAAGGAAGGATATAAGTCAGGTGTTGCGCTCGTCCTCATGGGATCAAATTTGAGCATCGCCAAGATCATTTTGCCAACGATACCTACTCCGAGGACAGTGATGAGCTTCCTCATTTCGTAGTAGCGACTGCCATGGCTTTTCTCAGGAGGCTTTTCTTTCGGAAATTTCAAGATTCCTGATCGTTGATTGCGCTACTAGTCTCAGAACCTGACACTTTGACTACTTTGTTGTTTAATGAAAAGGAGTTTGTACAGCTCGCAACATTCATTTTGCTTGAAGGATCGTAAGGTTTGATCTCCTATACCCACATGTGATACATAACTCTTACTCATGGTCAATATTGAGAACAAAGGAAAACTACAGCTTTTGGATTCTTTGGGACTTGGCGAAATATTGTACGAACTGATTAGGAGAGGGAAAGAACCTCGATGATTGAAGGCTAGACCGGGGTTCATCACGGAATATGTTCAGTGCGCTCACCCCAAAGGGTATGTGATGACCTCCCACTGCCCTTACTTTACCTTCACACATCTGCACTTCCACTAAGACTAAATCCCACGCTTTCTAACACTCGCAAAAAGTTTCAATGGGCTTTGATGCGCACGCGCAAGCATGCGCGACTAAACCTACTTACACCACCTAAGCTCCCCGTTCTCACTACACTCGTTTCCTCATCTGAATAACCGGTCCCTTGCGGTTTGACACAAACATCTCATACGTCTGATACTCATCCTCACGCTGCCTGCCTGGCCTTCCCTTAGGATCACCTGCTCCGAGTTTGTTCGTGGGATCAGGTTTCACCTCGAACATCCACAGAGTCTTTGCGACAATGATGCGCATTTCTAACCAAGCCAGATTCTTTCCAACACAGCCACGGGAGCCAAAGGAGAAGGCACAGAAAGCCTCGCGCGCTGCAGCAACGCTTTCAGCGTGAGAACCGACAGTCTTGTCTTCAGACTCGATCCAACGTTCGGGACGGAAGTTGAAGGGCTCAGGGTAGATGTCTTGGTTAAAGCTGAGGCAGTATAGACCAGTGCTAACATGCAGCCCTTCGGGGATGTAGTGGCCATTTACATTCGTACCGCCTTGCAGAACTCTACGTGCCGGCTCCGCGGAGACAGGAGGCGTCATGCGCATAGCTTCTTCAAGGAAGGCCGTCAAGTATTTACATGAGTAGATCGTGCTTCCCGATCTAATCTCGTCGTAGCTCGAGAAGGTAGAGCGGATCTCCTTTGCCAGCTTAGCCTGTACATCCTGTCGTCGCGCGAGATAGAAGTATGCACTTGACAGCACGATTGACGTTGTATCAGAGCCAGCAATTGTCAACAATTCGCACTCTCCAAAGAGCTCATCCAGCGAGTAACCAGGCCTTCCAGTCTCAGGGTCCTCGGCTTTGAAGAGCCAGTAGAAAAAATCCTTCCGGGCCTCCTGATCAGGTTTGGGGTTATTCTCCTGGTCCTTCTGTACCTGCGTTCGATCTGCTAGGCATTTGTCGACAAAGTTCCGCCACTGAACTACGGCGCGCGGAGATGCGACTGATAGAAGCCAGTCAAGGCCACGAGGCTTCATCCAAATCCAAGCGGGGCCAAGCGGACTCCATCCGATCTACAGAAGTTAGCGCGGATCGATGTTGTAGGAATACATTGTACTTACAGGATGAATCAGCTCCAAGAATCCAACCATCATTTCAGGAATATGACGCAGCTTACTGTCGCTCTCCTTCATATCAAAGCATCGGCCGAAACAGAGATCACCAAGGATATCGAAGACGAGGTAATTCATCCAGTCGCACATGTTGAGGGATGGTGTCCAGTCGCTATCGGTCTTGGCCATCTTTCCAATCAACTCTAACCACCTGTCGATGTTGGAATGGAGAAATCCTTCGGCCGATCGTAAAGCGCTTTCTGAGAAGGCATAATTCAATACTCGCCGCTTCCGCGCATGCATCTCGACGCTCGTGGCATTCCAGGTATTGTGTGTTTCGACGTTGCGCGGCCATACTTTGTAATAGTCGGCTTTCCTAACGTTCCCTGCGGGACCAAAAATCTTCTTGTATGCGGTTGGAGTATTGATTAGAACGCTATCAGGTCGATAACGAAATTCAGTGCCTGCATAGTGTCAGGCTTGTGGTCATCTCACTACAACGGTCAGGCTTCGTTATGCATACCATATTTCTCCTGCAACTGATAGAGCCAAATGTGGCGGTCTCCGCTACGAGTGTGCCACCACGACGGGAACACAGTCAAGCGAGCCCAGAACGGACCCGGAAATTTGGCTAACGGATGGAAATAGAGCCTGTAGATGGCGACAAACACTGCATATGATACGGCGAGGGATGCTGTCAGCACCCAGAGACTCGGATACGACGCCGCACGGCCTTGAGTATACATGTTGAGGCAGTAAAAGCAGGCGAAGATGCATGGTAATTGAAAGTGCAAGAGCAGAACGTAAGGCCGCCGCAAATACTACTGCTCCACTTATCCGGCTAATGATCGACCATCTAATAGTAGCCACACCTTCTACTCTTCCCCTTACTGGTAAAGTAACCGCCCACTCTATCTCAGTAGGATCACCATACTGTCCGTACCTCAGTTCACATGTTATGGTAGGCAAGCTTTCACCTCTTCGACGTATACGAGATGCAGGACCCACGATTTGTTGAGGGCCTATAGGGACATGACTTGGCCCGCCTTGTTCCCCACATGTCAACCTTAGAATCACTTCTAACCGGACTTTGGCACACAAAGAGAAAAGAGTTCCGGGGCAGTGTTGCCGTTCACTGCCTGACATGGAATATCTAGTCTACGGGGATCGTGCTCTAGGGCGCTGGTCGAGTATCAACCAGTTGAGGTGCTCTGGGACCAGTCTTGCAGCGCCAACGGCACTGACAGCAACGCGATATGATCTCCCCAAAAGCCATGGATTGTACAGCGCCCGATGCGAGGAAATACAGGCTTTTAGAAGCAGTCCTCGCAAGATAAGTCCCGGGATAGTAATGCCGCGCAGGGAACAGGATTGGGCCCTAGTTATAATCCTTCGGTTATGCGGCTCGCTTGTTCTGCGCATACGCCCGTCATGTCAAGGAGGTCCTTGAAAGATCGACAGCGATCCAAGATCACGAGAAATCTAAGATTCGCAAACTGAAGTAATGGGCTAGAGATGGAAATATGGAGGTCAGTTGTACCACCCACATCTCACTTGCGGAAACGGGCTTACCCGCACCGTGCCGCACCGTCGTGAAAGTCTATTATGGAACTTCTTAACAACTACCAATGGGACTTACATCGAGCGCTCTGATCAGCAATGCATTGACTTTCTCAGAGACGTTCTCAACTCCTAATCGAGGAATACTCCGACGCGAGCCATACCGCCTTTTCAACGGGTTTATATAATCCCCAGGCCATGGTCATCTTAGTTTCGCTTGGCTCATTCAGGCAAGCAAGTTGCTGTGACGAGCAAGGGCACGATCTTCAAAAATGGCACGTGTCTGTCTTGTTTGAACGCCGTTGGTAGGCGACAAGCCGTGGAAGCGGCTGAGCTGCATGTTGTGCCTAATGCACGTGCATCGCGAGCCGTTCCAACTGCGAAAGTTACAGTTCTACCCTCCTATTATTGGCTTGGCCAACTTCGTTGTCAAATAAAGGTTGTTATGGATCCTAGCAATACGAATTCATGGCGATACAGCAATGGGAAAGCTTGGAGTAGCTCCTGTCCATCACTTGGTTAGTCTGGACAGTCAAGGGTCGAGCGAGGCCATAGCTACTCATTCCATGTTTCCCCGGGTTTTTTTTTATTAATCTGGTTTTCCCCTACGTTCGATAAAATGAACCCGCATTTGTGAAAGCCAGACTGTTGTGATGGCTCCTGTAGCCAGTCCCGAAGAAAGCGTGTAAGTGGCAACAGATTCCATCATCCTGTGTCAACCCACCATTCAGGCATATGTTTCTTTCGAATCAAGTCGTGCCGATTTCCGCTCAGACATCATGTTTGGGTGAGGGGGTAAGCCATGGCGCACGTACTAATTATCTACAGAGGTGCCTGTCTCCTTTGCCTCGATTGTGTTGATTATTTACTTATGCGCTTGTCATGATACTCGTCCCCCTCAAACTCTGGTGTAGAAGGAGAGCAGGTGGCTGGTCAAATATTGGGCTAGATAATTACCTCACTATCCTCTCTCTACTCGTGGCCAATGCCTTCTTTTGGACGTGTATGATAGGTAGAATTCCCATTCTATGTGGATTAGTAGTTGCGGCCGTAGCACACTTGCTAATTTGGCAATAGGCATGAGAGATATGCTTGGGCGACATGTCGCCGATCTCCCAGATCCCATGATGCTTGTTGGCTTCTTGGAGAATATTTAGATTGCCCAGATCTTATACACGTGTGCTATTGCAAACATTAAACTCGCTGTCCTTGCTTTCTACTGGCGGTTGTTTGCCGTCAATGCAAGAATAGCCATCTGGATCGTGTCTGGCATGTGCATAGCGTGGTTCCTTGCGATCGTACGTGTTCATCTACACTGTATCGTCAAGACCTCCACTGATATTGAGCGACAAGTTGCTATGTGTCATTCTCAACTGCGTATTTGTCAAAGCGGCATGGGACATCACCATCACTAACGCGAAGTGTATTGAGATTCAATCAATTTACTTGGGCGGATCAGTGCCTAATGTCGTTATCGATCTTG
Source organism: Plenodomus tracheiphilus IPT5 (assembly GCA_010093695.1). Taxonomy (NCBI): domain Eukaryota; kingdom Fungi; phylum Ascomycota; class Dothideomycetes; order Pleosporales; family Leptosphaeriaceae; genus Plenodomus; species Plenodomus tracheiphilus. Next base: position 41,225 of record MU006319.1, read on the forward strand.
TCGTAGTACTAATGCCACGACCATACGTTTGGCGTCTCCATGCTCCTCTCGCGCAGCGGTCATCCTCGCGGGCATGTTCATTTTTGGCACTTTCATCGCCGTGGTGTCTCTAGTTCGTCTTATTATTTTCCTCCGCATCCCAATCGCCAAATTCGGGCGACGTAACATACAATTTCCGCGAAATCATCGTTTGGTCAACTGTCGAGATCAATATCGGTCTGGTCTGCGCCTGCTTACCCAGTCTTAAACCTTCTTTCGCCGCCATCGGTCTCAACAGGCTCTTCTCCTTTGATGGATCCCGCGGATCCCGCATCTCAGACAACAAATCGCCCGGACCCAGTAGTGGAAACCCTTCTCGTAGGTTCGGCGGCACCTACGAATTGCAACCGCGCAAGAAGGTATCGACTGGTGGTTTGTTTTCGACCGTCGGTGGAGTTACAAAGCCAGATAGCGAAGAAGAGTTGAAAACACTGGGGGGTGGATACGGAAAGAATCAGACGGAGGTTGCGATGGCGCGATCGAGTGATGACAGTACGAACCATACGCCAGGGTCGACGCCAAATAATGGTATCAATGTTCAACGGGATTGGAGTGTGTATGTGGATCACATTGGCGCTAGACAATGTGATGGGCGCATACAAGTGGTGTCGTGCTTGTAGATACCAGGCATAACGATGCTGTATACGGGGCGCATTAATTAGACAGAAGCTGAGGGCACATAATACAAAAGTAGACCAACAATCCATGCACACCATGTCTGCCTGTTCAGGTGACTGCTAGCAGTGAAGGGTTACTTCTTCTCTGGTCAGTGGGCACTGAATGTGATCAAAGCGATGGTACATGAGTGGAGTTATTATTGGCGATAGAATCGCCAATAATAGCGCCACAGGTGACAAACAAAAGCTCTACAGTTTCTAGAGTTGAAATTCAGTTCATTTCGGATCACGCTAGCTGTCATGTTCCCTATCGTACACTCGAGTACCCGAATGTCCGTCAGCTATATGCACGTGACCTAGAGTCTGCGTAAGATACATTTTGTTTGAGATACCATACCAATTTATCAAACTATCTTGCCAGTTTACAGCAGGTTAAGTACGGTATAAGCATTTTGCAATCGTACTTAACAACATTCTAGCAAACTGAGGAGGCACTAATCTGTCTGGGATTTTCAAACTTCGCGAGTGTACAAGAGGCTCCTCGCAGTAATACCTATGGTAGCGGAGCCTCGCTTGTGACGGGGATGTTTGAATTCCACCGGCCCCACCCCACTCTAATCGTGACCTCAAGAAAGAAAGAAAATAAAATGACAAAGAGAAGAAGAGTTGAAGCCCGATGCGGGGGTCTGGGATACGTTAGACATAGTACTCGAACGAAGGCCTGGTGCAGATTTACCGAATCCGCAGCCTGGAGATTTGACATTGCTAGTATCAAAGGACAGTCACTAAGAGTCTCACGCTCTACCGATTGAGCTAAGCAGGCGTGTGGGTGATTAATGACCACGTGACGAGATATAACACCCCTATCCTCAAAGGCATGGCTTGTTTGCTGCGGCAGGTATGTAGTATCATTGTTCGTGTGTTTCGATATCTGAGTGGGTCTGATGGACTGAGTCGTACCAGTGGGGCAATCTTGCAATTTCGTTTTGGACACCGACACTAACAAAACACTTTGCCATGTGTGTACCAGGAAATAAGGGACAGTAATATCAATGTCGCGGCAGAATTAATCAGTGTCAAGTGTTCACTTGGAGACTGTGTGATGCAGACCATGGTACTTGAACGTGTTGCCAATATCTCTAGTGGAAATACAACAGCTCGCCCCAGGCTTTGATGCTTCTTGCATGATCTGAGGCTTGGCTAGCTCAATAAGGGTCCTTCCATTGGGCTTGACGCCTTGGCCTATGCTATTCAAGACAATACGAATCTGAGACTGGTTGGAGTTATCGGAATGTTGATAGATTGGGAAGCACGCCGGTCTCTAGCGATACTGACTTAATTTCATTACCCTCGGTACTTCCTGAGTATCAGTATGGTATGGATGCATTGCTATTTCTCTATACATATGATATCTAATACTCAAGCACACGTAGTTTTCGCGTGCAACACAGATGAGCGAAAGCCTATGCAATCAAAAATTGATATCTGTTACTACCACTGATCAAGCACCGTTTATGGATAAGGATATCTAACCTTCGACAAGAAATATGAGCTGGTCACCATGTTCAGTCTCAGTGAATTCAAGTTCAGGCAAGTCTTACGGACGATCAGGAGACACTTTTCAGGGTAATATCTGGGAAAGTTGTCTGCTTCATTCAAGCTTCTCAACTACGACTGCGCAAGGTTCGATAACATCAATTTGAAGTGTCATCTTCTCCATTGCAACAGGTCAAGTAGAAAGGCTATGTATACATGTAGGACACGTAAGCGATAGTGAGGCCCATGCTTGCAGAGTGATAGTGAATTCCAGCACCACAGCACTGGATCGCTCCCCTCCCAAAGGTCACTTATCTCAACTGAGGCCGCGTAGCAAGACTGCTAGCTGATAGTATAATCTAATCTCAGCCACACCTTACGCCACAAAGCATAGTCGAAATCTTAGCTGTGGCATGCTGGACTCGGTCTGCTCAAGCAGGCCATGAGCGTCTTTTTGGCGTAACGAACGGGATGATTCGTCACCTACAAGTCAAACCCCAAGAACAGCTGGCGACGTTCTCAACAAACAGTGTTTTACAAGCTTCCCCACATTGCATCTGCACGTCGGTGTGTATAGCGGTATTTTCCTTCGATCGTGCAGGATGTAGTGATCACCCCAACCATCCATAGTCTCGACGCTCCGTCACACCACCAACATATCTACAATCTAGAACTTGCGCCCTGTATATCCGCCATATATCTTACATCAGCCTTCAGTTAGCGGAATCCTAGCTCTTCCGACCTATTCAACAGTGCGGGGCACTTCGATGTTCGCGGCGGAGGGGGTGAGGGGTTGTGCGTCGATCGCGCACCGCATTCGGCCACATTCATAAGAAAACAGCAACATTAAGCGATATTTCTTTGAGCCGATCAAAGCGACAGGGCTCGATGTGTGCAGACTTGTCGGGACGTTGAATTTGTTTTTGTTGAGGATGCTTGTTGGTTATGAGAGGTTTGGGGAGTGGTTGTGATGGACGGGCTGGATGGGGTTATGACGTCAGTCGTTGGAAGTAGCATGATTTGAAGTGGGAAGACATCGACGATTGATGGAGTTCCAAGTTTTCAGTCTAGGTGTTTTCTCACCAACAACGTTTTGTGATGTGGAGCTTTTGGTGGCGTGGTCGGCTCATGGGATGAGAGATGATAGTGAGGTGAGGTTTGGCAGGGTTATGATAATAGGCTCGATGTGGTGGATGGGTGGAGCTGGTGTGGGCCCCCTGTTCAAGCGTAAATAGATGGAGGTCACAGTAAATTCAGTGTGCACCATAATGCGTACATGCCACATTTCCAGGTGTGAAACCGGCAAGTGGTTGCTGATAAGACTCCGCGAGGACATCTCTGGGCTTCTTGGAGTCATGTCTTACCCTTGTCGGTGAATCATGTAGTCGTCAGCCTCATATTGCCCCTATTGCTGTAAATCACAAGGCACATTGCGAAGTGGTGGGGATGTGTGCAAGGTGAAGAAACTGTTCATGGACAATGGTAATCATAGTATCTTTGTATCGTACAAACAACGGAACCTGGCAGTTCCAGCGCACGCCTTGCGCTTGATATTGATGCACAGCATCGGGTATCTTTTTCTGATTTGAGCACTTCATTTCAGAACACCAATACGCCATTAACAGCTCAGCGCCGAACAGAAGATTGAAATCAACCTGCAAGGAATGTCATAGCAGAATGCAGTTGATGTAGAGAGAGTCAGGGCTGGATTACTCAAGCCCAGGTTTTCGAAGTGTTGAGACCAATATCAATGTGTTGTGCGATGGAAGAGGCAAAATTGCGCTCAGCATTCGACGAGTGTCGGCGTCTGTCTCGGCGAATCTGATGTTCCAGTTCCATCAGACGCTCCTGTATCCAACGATGATGCTTCTCGTCTGAGCGTACCGACTCAGTGTTGAGAAGCTCAGTGAGTGTTGCAACAATCTGATGGTTGAGCTCAGACAATTTTGCGGTTTCTGTGGTGTGCATGTCGTCGATGCTGCCGCGAGGGCTCATGGAGGATCGAGTAGGGACGGGGTCCGTAACAGTGGGGTATGGTGACGCATACTTTGGCGACCAGGTAGGCGAAGACGAGAGAGATTGGAATTCTGGTGATTCGGCGGCCATGGGTGCAGCAAAAGGTATCTCTAAAGCCATACGGCGTTGCAAAGCCTCTTTCTGAGCTGAGAGTAACATGTACTTCTGCATGGATTCGTTCTACACTCGGAGTTAATACATTCAGGGACGTAAGAAGCCTGAGGTTGTACTCACTCTACACAGGTTTGGTCTGGACATTGGAGCCATGATGTGAGGTGTGGGAACGGTGGGCCAGTTGTGATTTTCTGCGTTGAGTAGACGGGAACTTCGGTGTCCACGGAGTAGAGTTTCGATAAATAGTATGTGATGCGAAGATATTTAGTGTTCTGAACTGATCGGTACCACTCTAGAGAAGAAGTGCTGAGCTTGCGTGTATGGTAGAAGATGGATCGAACGGTTGCAATGGCGTGATTTGAGACCGTGACTATGATGTACGAATACTTCAACTGCAAGGCGATAATAGATGTTGATAGTTTGCTGAAAACGGAGAGAACGAAAAAGTCCTGAACTTTCGAGACTTTGATGGAACCTTAAAGGAGTACGAGCCCATGACGTGAAGCTGGAAGGTCACAGCGGAGTACAGAGCGGCTGAATCCGTACACAGTCCGTGTGCTAGGGCGGCTTTGCGTGACAGGGAGCATTGTTGCAACCCTGCTGAAATGGCCAGGGTGAAAGGAGTGCGTCCTGTGATTGGCGCGAAGTCCATCCCTGAGGAACTAGCGCGGCCGTGAGCGACGGAGATCAGCCACACAACGTCACCGGCACGAACCTGAAAGTGCCTCCTCCTTCTGCATCGCGATCCAGACTAAGCTCCCACATTTCGACCCTGTCCTGCCTATCGTGGGCTTTTGGGTACCTGCATGGTGAAACTTGCCGTGTCATAGTACTGGCCTGGCACTCCTGAAGCGACCCAAGTTCGCATGCCAAATTTTCAACCTCCATCACGAAATGCGCAAAACCCCACCAACCGTCCGAGAATGCCATGTATGTGCGAGTAATGACGTTGAGCTGAAACAAATTCGACAATATTTCTGCCCCGTGGGCATTATTATCACCCATGTGGTGCAGCCGGGACGCTGTCTCATATTGCTAGAATTCCGACGTCACCGGCAACCGTCGCGCTGACGTTGGCCAACTCATAATCTTCCCGTGCGATAGGCTGCCTCACAGCTGCCACAAGCAGTATAGAGTTGGTTTGTATCAGAGATTCAAATCGCCAGGGGTAGGCTCTGGTCAGACTGCGTGTTGGACAGATCGTCGTTTCCAGAAGCCTTGGACGTTTCAAGGTTAGTAGAATCCGGTTTTGCGCCCCATTGCGTGGCTGAGGTCCACGTGTACCCACGCATAGTCGAGTTTGACCCGAATCTGTGACGTCCCTTCCACTCCTTCCACGGGGGTCAGAATAGTGGTAAGCATCGAATTGCGCTGTGGGCGTTGTGTCGCCACAATCGAAGGCATCTAGACCGGAACTCGGAACTTGCATACCGTGTCAAACCTAGGTAGCATTTCAGAAAGCAAGGTCATTGCTGGGTCCAATCATATCAGAACTATCATCCAGGGTAATACCGCTTGGAGCTTTGGCGTATGGGGCCCAAGTTGACACCTTTCATTGTTTCGGGGCAGTCCTGCATCGATTGCTTCCAGTCGAGTCAATCTCGATGTATAAAACTTGATCTGACGTTAAAAGCCTCGACAGAACCTATGCTTAGTGGTCAAAGTACCTATGGTAAACTTCTACCTGGGATTCTTTGTGATTCAGACCATGTACACATGGTAGAACGCCACGGCCGTTGTATGAGCTTGTACCAATGGTAGGTTCATGAAAGAGAAAATTGTCGAAGCCCCATCACGCTCAAACGGGACTTCAGTGAACGCGTCCCAAACAGCGACAGATAGATTAAAGCAAAATGACGCTGGCTCATCCACTACAAGCCTTTTCAGTATCTGGGACATGTACGATGGTATGCTCCTCGCCATGATTGCAAGTTGCGAATGAGTTTCAGCCACGTTATATGCATTGAAATCGTGATATGCGGTACGATCACATTGCATGTTCGCGAGGCTTGGTGTTATGCCATAGCTATATCGTTAGTATCATTAATCAGTACTGTGTCAGGCCTCAAAACGTAGTGACGTGTGAAGGACAGCCAAACCATCGACTCCCAAAATCTAAAAGACTTAGACCAGCACATGTCCCATCTCTCGCGCATCTAGCACCCCACCCCTACAGACAACGCTCGATTGCCTTCCTTATTTCCATCGGCCTTGCTCCCGTGTCGCTCTCCTCAATGTCACCGTCTTTGACGATGCTAAAAGTGGGCATATCCCTGACCCCCAATTCTTGCGCAATATTCTTGTACTCATCAACATCGTAAGTGTAGAACTTGACGTTTGGGTACTCAGCAAACCTTTTCAGAACTTCGGGCGCAATGACTCTACACTTTTCACACCAGGTGGCTGTACCCTCAAGGATAGTGAAGCCTCCGTACATTACTACGCGGAGGTAATGAGATCCAGAGTGAAAGGTAGGTATTAGGGTGGCTGTTTTGTGTAGGAACTTGTCTAGCGGTGATTTTGTAGACTTTTATAAGTTTTAAAGGTTTATAGTCACACTCTAGGGGCAATATGTATAGATGATTGCAGTCCCATAAATAACAGCAGTCCATAGCCCGCAGTCGTGCGAGTATATATGTGCTACTCCGTCCATCAATATCTCATCAGACCTCATTACCGTGTCACAGTAAGCGCAGATCGTCGCTGCAAAGCTAATGCTTAATTTTAAGCTGCTTGACTTGGGCCTATAAATTGTGTAAGCTGCAATCATTTCAAAAACCGTCTTCCAGGAAAACAGTAAAAGGACAATGGTCCGCCAATCGTCTGAGTTTCGAATTGCAACCACAAATCCGGTCCTGTTATTATGCGATACCAATACTCTAAGAGGGCAGAGAGCCATCGATGCATGATGATGGACCGGTTGACAAGATATACCTACGTATACACAAGAATCTTCACAGAGGTCACTGGACCATTGCGGGCTCAGAACGATTGGATTCGATTGGAGAGTCCGATAACGAAGTGTCGTGTCGCGCTAGGCGACCTGTTCAGCTTCATAAGCATCACCATTCCAGAATGCTCGCCAGAGCGCCTCGAAGTCGTGGCCTATGCAAACGCAATTTCCTTTCTTTATGATGGTGTGGCACTGCCGATTCTGCGATCTGCAGCCTCATGACGTGTATTTGACGCTTTGCAGATCAGATGAAACGACTGGACTTGAAGAATGTCGGTTCAAGAGATATTCCAGACAACAACACCATTCGCTGATACCATCAGTTTCGCAAATGCCGAGACGATATGCTGGACGTATTTAATAGACATGGTGAAGGTGGCGACCTTGACGACCGCTGACTAGAGAAGACCTTGCACTTATCGTGTACAGTGTCTCCATTAATGTTCTCTCCACCCCTTGCGCAACGCCCCCTCCCGGTCCATTACTCCATGCAAATGACAAATATCAAATATGAATCGCCCACAATCTTGTATCTTGTAAAACCAGTGTACACTTCTGTAATTCACCCAAAGCTCAAGAAGCTTTTTAACAAGATTCTTGAATTTAGCCATGTCTTAATTTCTGGCCTGGGCTGGTAAAGACCATCATGAGCGATATGCTGCGCATTACGCATTCAAGCCGGGGATATTTTGCCAGTCACTTAATTTCCCGGGAATCGGCCTGTCAGGATCCTGCTGTGCAGTGGAGAATCCGGAGAGATAGTGCTATCCAGCCGCTGCTCAACTGGAGGGCCAAGTATGGCCGAAATCAATCCGACCATACATATGTTTCGCATAATGTTTGTTGAAGCACCGTAGCTCGACATGGCGGTGCCAAGATGAAGTTAGTCACAAATCTATCTTGCGGGCACGGGTCTGTTGAAGAACCGTAGCTCGATATGGGGCTGACATCATTGACCTTCTTGGAGCTTTGGATGGAATTATGTTACAGTGCTATAGGCAAGAGCGATACCTCGTTCCTTCCACAAGACGAATCAAACGCCGTAAAGGTTTGTTATAAAGTCCCAGGAGCTAACGTAAAGACAAAGGTAGCTAGGCTATGCATGTGTAGCACCAACTTTCTTGCGCGTTAAAATTTTACTTTGCTATTCTACTCAATTTACATATGGTGGGGGAGAAACACCTTCTTTAATTGCTTTGAGCCGCAACGCAAGCAGCTTGGACACATAACGAGTCATGGGTAAGAAGCCAACCATGATCCAGAGATTTGGTACACCAGACTCCCTGAAGGCCGTCTTGGCCTCTCCTTCCTCATCTACACCCCAGATAGGTCCAATCCTGCTCGCAATCTGATCCCCGAGTATAGCCCGGATGGATTCGATTGTGTTTGTGAAGCCAGTCGCAAAGACAACCAGATCGAACTCTCTCTCTCTTCCGCCGCTCAAAATGACCTTGTCCTCTGTGAAGCGCTCGATATAGCCTGGCTCAACCTTGATCTTACCGTCGATGATCTCCTTACAAGCACCTGCGTCAAAGTAGAACCCGCCGTTGCGAGTCTGGCCTAGCGTCGCATTGCCGGTATTACGCTGGCCACGCCAGGTTCGCAAGCCTCGAGCATTCAGACCATCAAGGAGCGGCTTCTCGAGGTCCTCCAGGACCTTGGCGCTGCGCCTACCGAGCTCCTCACCAGGACCACAGGGTGTTGCGAAGAACAGCCGGTCCTGCTCCTCCAGCTTCGGAATATCGCGTGTCTTGCTATCCGGGGCGTAGCCACCAAGGATTCGTGGCACGGAATGGGTCAGGGACATGACATAGGTTGGGGATCGCTGAAGGATTGTCACATCGATGCCGCGGCGCGAGCAGTCATAAGCGGTATCGAAGGCGGAGGATGATGTACCTACGACACAGACTTTCTTGAAGCCTCGAGAGCTGTCGTGAGCGCTGGAATGACGTATCGTGCCTTTGTATTTGTCCCTTCCAGGGACTTCCGGCATCGAGGGCAGACCACAGAGGGAGGTAGCAATGATCAGCTGCTTGGGATGAAGCACCCGGCTCTCCTTCCCTTCTTTGTTCACTGTGATAGTCCAACAGCCTTGTTCATCTTGCTTGGCGTCGATAACGGTGGACTTGGTCCAGACGTTGAGATCGAGCGCCGAAGCGTACCACTGCATGTAGAGGCCCTGCTTCTGAGCCGGGGTATAGGTAGGCCAGCCCTTGGGGTAGGGGAAGTACGGCAGTGCATCGGGCCAGTGAGGAAAATGAAGGGAGAGATATTCGTAACGCTTCCGCCAAATGTCACCAATCTCGTCGCTTTTCTCGATGATCAAACTGTTCATACCGAAGGCCTTCAGTCGTGCTGCCATGGCCAAACCACTGTGGCACCCAGATTAGTAAATGCATCTTTGAGGGGTAAATGGTAATTGTAACAGGATGCTTACTTTTGCCCACCTCCAATAATGAGGACCTCAGGATCAGCGTTATCGATGTCCTGGGCTCTCTGTTTCTCCCAGCTGATCAGACCAGTCATGTGCCCATCCTCGGGGGAACGTTCAGGGAAGTCGATGAGCGACTCGGCAACCGTGTGCATGGTGTAGATCTTCCAGCCATCGCCCCTCGTGAGAACCGCATTGATAACGGCCGAAGCGACTACGGCGTCTGTCTCGAAGGATACGACGAATTGCAAGTGGGCAAAGTCGGGATAGGGTCGAGCAACCTTTGGCGCAGGACTAAGAAAGTGAAAGTTTCTCGCTCGAGTCTTGGGGAATAAATCGGTGGCGGCTCTCAGGATGGCCTGTCGCCAGTTGAAAGTACGGAAATCCCATGTGAAGGACAGCTTGTCTCGCCAAACGCCTGGGGGGGAGAGGATTGGATGTCAAACAAAGTTCGAGCAGTGCGCCAGCAGAGTATAAAGCGTAGAAAGACTCACCATAATCGAGGAATAGGTCGGTAAAAGCGCTAGCGTCCCCCTTCCCCATGGTATTGGAAAGTTTCTCAACAATGCCCTCTGCTTCGAGCTGAGCATTGGTCTCGGCGGGTATCTCAATGCCTAACAATTCTGTTGTGGGAAGGGGATGATTGTATTTGAAATCGTACATGAAATCATCAGCAACGGGAGGCTTTGGGACCTCTTGTTGGCCGATGACGACGTCGGATCGGATCTCGGGGAGGGGTTCGATGGAACCCATTATGTCTTCTCTCAAAATATGTAGGTACACTCTGATCTGTTAGGAGGCGCAAACAGATAAAAAGCGGAGCGACCGTGGACTCGCTGCTGCCTATTGCCGCCGATAACACTCCAGCGTGGAGGCGGACTCTTATAACCCTGGGATCGGTGAACACAAGTGGCCCCCTGGAGTTAGCAAGCAGCATTGTCTACGGTGTCATTGTATCGAACGACCGGGGGCGTGCATGTGGTACGGCCTGTCTGCGTGAGCGGTTCGTTGCCGTGGGTTAAGAGGGGCCAAGACATGGAAGACCACCGACAAAAACGGCGAATCTGGCCATACGTATGACCAACCTAATCTGCACTTCCCTTCTGCTCGCTGGTTCTGAGGCGGACCGTGAAATAGCAGCGAATGGCGAACCCACCTTACCTGAAAAGGCAATTTCCACCGGATATTTTCGCCGACCCCTGATTCGTGCCAGCCCTGGAGGGGTTGCAGGTAAGCCGACGTTGTACTTGAACACCATGTACGTCGCGAAGGTGCAAAATTTAGAGGTTTAAACTCGTGATGTAATTCCTATAATAGCGTTATACCAAGTCTTTCCCTACAAAGAGATATTTTTCATACTCATCGAGTAGGGAAATGGTAGGCAGAGAGAAGAGCGAGATTCAAATGAGATTAGGAATGAGCTCCTTGCTTCGCAGGGCAGTGGTAGAAATCGCTTAGAATTGACGTTCTTAGGTTCCCAATTTCAGTGCATAACATCTAAGATATTCAGAACAATGAGGTCAGTTTCACTCTCCACAATCTTATCTGATGATCTTCGTGTAATACTACTTCGAATCGCTGCTACTGCAGCATTCTCTCCTTCATCTTCTCGTGCTACCAATACCGTACATATGCGGCAGAAGCTGCGCTCTGTTTTGATAGCCGTTTATACTGAGAACTACCTATGGTGATTCTTTGGCCTAGACACCTAGTCTTACACAGTCTGGTGATCAGCTCTAACCCCATGGCGCACAACGGACTCAAAAAGTTCTCTTTCTTCCTTGGCGGCAAAGTCTTTGAAAACAAAGTCCATTTGCTCCAAAGTCTTGCCCATCGTCTCGGGAACCAGAAAGTATGCCCATACAGCCCCTATGGCGCACATGGATCCATAGAACACATACATGCCAAAGCCGATACTTTCGAGCATAGGCGGAGTAGCGACGCCCACAGTAAAGTTACAGAGCCAATTCACACATACCGCGATAGCGACACCCTTAGCTCGAGAACTGCCAGTATACACCTCCGCTGGCAAGATCCAACCAAGGCAAGAGTACGACATTCCAAAGGCCAGGATGAATATAAACGCCATCGCCACGGCTGCCCATCCTGCCGCAGGGTTGCGACCCCAGTCATCTGAGTAGATTCCAGTCAACACTGCCATGATGCCCCAGGTAGTGGCGCCGCTGAGAGCACCCCAGATAGCCAGGGGTCTGCGGCCGACATGGTCAATGATGACGAAGCAGATAGCTACGCCAACCAGCTGCAGGACGTTAAAGATGCCAGACATAGTGAGCGCCATATCGGGATCCTGGCCAAGTGATGCAAACAGGGTAGGTGCATAGTAGATGAAGCCGTTGATCCCTGAAAACTGCTGGAAGAAGGTGGCACCCACGGCTACAGCCGTGCGGCGCCATGATTTCTTCTTAAGCAGGTCTAGCCAGCCGAGCATCTCTAGCTTGAAACCAGAGACTCCCGGGTGGTGCTTCTCCTGCATTGCCTTCTCGACCTTCACCTCGGTGAGGATAGCATTGAACTCAGCCTGGACGCGAGAATCTGTCTCAGCAACGCCTCGGAGGCGCGTCAGAACCTTGAGACATTCTTCGTCGCGGCCAACTAGGGCAAGCCATCGAGGGGAGAAAGGGTAGAAAAGGAGTCCGACGCCGAGAAGAGTAGCGCTGACCATCTGTAGGCCAAAGGGGAGTCGAAAAGAGACTTCGCTCGCAATATGGCGCGTGCCATAAGTGGTATAGAAGGAGATGACGACGCCGGACACGATGCAGATTGACTCCAGCACCAGCAGCGTACCTCGAAGATTCGGCGGAGAGAGCTCAGATATGTAGATTGGTGCACCCTGTTTTTCAAAGCGTCCGGATTAGGTTTGGTTCTCTTCAGAGCAGTGGCAAGATAAGGAGCAACACGTACCATTGCTAGTGTTCCCACACCGATACCGCCAATAGCTCTTCCAGCCACTAACACTGCGTAATTTGGTGCAGCCGTCTGCATAATGGCGCCGATGTTGAAAACGACAACAGCGACAGTCAAAGCCCACTTGCGGGAGATCCTGTCGCACAACGCCGGCATAAAAAGACATCCAATGAAGGCACCGAGTTCTAGCATGCCCGTCATGAAGCTCTTGCCGAAAGCAGTCTCCGTCCGGGGGAAGACAGCGTGGAACTGCGGCATGACATTGATTATAGAGATGACTCCTTGGTCATAGCCAAAGGAAAAGCCACCCATCGACGCCAGGCATGCTGCGCCGAAGACGTAAGGGGATCCGATAAGTCCTGGGATACCATTCTTCCCGTAGGCGACCTCGGCGTCGCGGACATCCAGAACTGTGTTCTCCTCGAGGTGCTCAATCTTGGTATCATCGGCATCCCCTTTGGATGGCGAAGGGTAGTTGCCGCTCTTGTCCATAGTGACGTTACAAATGACGAAAAAGAAAGACGAGGTTGCTCGACAAAGGAAGAAGGTGAGTGACTGGCCTGGCTTCCAAGGTTTATATGCACATGGCAAGAGGCTATGGTACTTAGCTGAGCCGCGACATAAAAACAAGCTTAGAGCGCTAAGAAGGCCCGCATCTTCAGCACCGACATTCCCACGGGGTATGAATTTGTATGGGGTAAGAACTGGGGTAAGCATGCAGGATATGTATGGTACACATCGGAAGCATACCCATACAACTTTCCGAGCCAATGATAGCCCAAGAACCAGGCCAACGGAGCGCGCTCACTGGTGCAAATGTGACCAGATGCTCTGACGCCCTACACACCCTATAATTCGGACCACAGAATTGAGTCATTGCATGGAGCATTGGATAGGCCAAAACCCCTCTCTGACTCGTGGACAACCGGAGAACTATAACGCTTTGGGGTTACTTTTGCTCCATCGCCATGGGCGCATTGGAGCTAGTCAGTCTTTGGTGGCAGTTACGTCGTATTTTGTTGCATAATCTGGGGTCCCCACATGGAGACAAGACGCCACTGGCCACGATGTCCCAATTCGGGAGAATTCGGCGGAATGATCCTCGCCGAGAGCAACGACTAACTACTGCATGACTGGGGAAGAAATTGCTGCTTCTGGGCTGAAATCTGGGTCTCCTCCGGCGAAAGATCTGGCGTAGGTGAACGGTTTTCGGCTCAGAGCCTATGCAACCGTTTCGGCGAGCGTGAAACTAAATACCAGATTTCTGTTCTTGAGCTAGGTCTCTTTTCACTGAAACGAAAACTACAAAAGTAAGGTTTGCTGTCAAGCCTAGCTACGCAATTAAATTGCAACACTCAGCTTTACCACAGAAACTTTGCGCTTCCGTACTACACTAGAAGCCTGAGCCCTCGACACAGTTTCGAAAGGACTAAGCTAGACAAAGGAGATAGCTTCCAGCCCGTAAAGCACGACCACGATCACAATGGCTTCTGTACCTTCCCACTTCAAGCTTAACACAGGAGCAAGTATCCCCGCTGTCGGCCTAGGTAAGTTCAATGCTACGTAACAACCAATATGAAATGGAGAGGAAGACTGATACGTCGTGGAGGTACCTGGCAGTCGAAACCAGGCGAGGTCCGCGACGCAGTCTCTTTTGCCCTGAAGCAGGGTTACCGTCATATTGATGCAGCTTTGTAGGTGTGATGACAGACCCGACCTCATCAACAGTCCTGAATATTTCGCTGACTAAATACCAACTAGGATCTATGGTAAGTCTGGGACATGAGTCGATTGCGACAATTTCGACTTGCGATTCAAAGGTTGACACTTACTCTTTCGTCAGGCAACGAACATGAGGTCGGCCAGGGCATCAAGGACAGTGGCGTCCCTCGGGAGGAGATCTTCCTGACGAGCAAGCTTTGGAACACCCATCAGCCGAACGTCAAGGAGGGTCTTCAGAAATCACTGGACGCCCTGGGCGTAGATTATATCGATCTTTATGTACGTTACAAGCTAGCACCGATCAGTGCTGACCGCAGCTCCGTTCGATGAATGGATACATGGAAGATCAATAGTCTGACATGTTAATAGCTTATTCACTGGCCGGTTCGTCTGGTTCCCGTAAGTTATGATCCTCTCTGCTATTCCTTTGCTTTGTAGCGAAGAGCTGATATGTGGTGCACTACAGAATGAGTCCCATGAGCTTCTCCCTGTCAATCCGGACGGCACGCGATCTGTTGACCGGGAGTGGGATCAAAGCGAGACCTGGCGCCAGATGGAGGAGGTCTATAAGTCCGGCAAAGTCAAGGCCATTGGTGTTGCTAACTGGTCGATTCCCTACCTGGAGAAACTGAGCGAGACGTGGAAAGTTGTCCCTGCAGTCAACCAAGTGGAGTTGCACCCTTTGCTCCCTCAACACAAGCTCAAGGAATACTGCACAAGGCACGGCATATTGCTCGAGGCATATTCGCCGCTTGGGTCAGCGGGTAAGTGGAAGAGATCTTACGTCTCACGACTTGATTTGGCTGTTGCTGACCTCATCCCTCTACCTCAGGCGCACCCATCATGTCTGATGATAGCATTCAGAGTATTGCGAAAAAGTACGACGTGTCCCCCGCAACCATTCTGATCAGCTATCACGTCAATAAGGGAGTGGTGGTCTTGCCAAAGTCAGTAAACGAGAAGAGGATCGTTAGCAACAAAACAGTCATCGAGTTGTCCAGAAAAGATGTGACGGCACTAGATGCTATGGCTGCCAACGGCAAGGCGAAGCGCATCAACACACCTTTATGGGGTTGGGATCTCGGGTTCGATGACTGGTATAGTCCCGTCGCGACTTCTGGCCAGAAGGTTTAGAGCAGAGTCCCTGCAAGGAAATGTACAGCACTTTTCCACTGAAGTCTTGCGACGAGGGTTTGAGTGATTATGTTTCCCGTCTCTCACTACATCCACGTAGGTCGTATTTAGATATGGCAACCACTTCTATGTAACACCACGCCGAAACTATGGCACGGGAAAGGGGACTTGATGTTCTAATTATGCATATACCACACTATGTACCTAGGGACGTACCTTATTTCAGGTAATTTACACAGCCCCATTGACAAGCGCATTCACAGCATGACTAACATTCCAAGCGAAATCGTTCCTGAGCTTATCTAGGATCGACATCATGGCTGCTCGTTCCCCAGCACTGCGAACATACTTGCCGCACATGGAAATCGCCACAGCAGCGCCCGTGAGCGCCTCATGCCGATGCGGATGACACGCCGCAAGTCCACAAATGGTCCTCATTGAATGAAGGAAGACCGCCTCGGAAGCCTGGGAGGCGAGCTCACCGCCCCCTAGCCTCCTTTTTTGCAGCTGCGCCTCATGGCTAGCTAACATCATGCGCCCGAACTCGATGTGCTGAAGCGCCATGACCTGGCATGGATTGGCCAACCACAACTCGGGAAGATGGCGTCCCTGGTTCGGATCGCTCTCCCGGAAAAACAGGGGCTGGAAGCAGGGAGGTGGTCGCGTGTCCCAGTCGAACTCGAAAGCCTTGAGTGCGCCCCACAGCTCCGATGCGCTCGCGTAGCCGTTGTCGCGATCCCCGACTCCATCGCTGCCGAATCGAAGCTTCAGCACGTGGGCGCACCATACGAGAACTCGTCTCGTCCAGAGATAGTCGTCATCCGCCTCGCCGTCGTTGATGTGTCGGCACTCCTTGAACGATGGGATTGGCAGTCTCATGGGCCGCTGATATAGCAGCACGGCCCATATCTCCATCCGCAGGGCCACTAGGAACGCAGCAATGTTCGCCGACAGATGGCTTATTTGGAAGATGGGGAGAGGGGTGAAGAGGTTGGGCAGGGCCTGTTCCAGGCCACGGCCTTGGGCAAATTGCGTCTCAAAGTTATGTTGAACCGCTCGCTGGAAGACTTCGAGGTCTGATCCTGTCATCAAAACTAGGTGCGCAGAGTCAGCTTGTGATTCTCCTTTTGGACAATTCGGAGTAGGTAGGGAGATGCGATGGGGTTCTATGCTCTCACCATCGTTTTGCTCCTGGAATCGGAGAATGGTAATGGCTGATAGTATGTCGCCGTCCGCATACCCTTCCGGGTTGGCAGACGCATCGATGAGGAGATTAATGCATGTGCTTTGATACTGTATCACTGACTCCTCGGTAAGATGCTGAAGCTCTGTTCCTTCAAATTCAATGGCATCCGTTGACAATGACTTGATGCGTAACAGGTATTGCGCGGAGATGCCACAGATGGCGTTAAGGACAAGGGCATTCTTAAGAGCCCGCAAAGGAAGATATGTGGCGAAATGGCTGGTTCTATCCGTGGTATCGAACTACATGGCAATAAATAAACTTCCAATCCTGGGATCTCTGCATGTCTTTAACAACTTACGGTTGTGGCGAGCTTTTGTATAAAACAACGGATGAGGCATGCTTCTTGCAAACCCAGCGGACCAGACGTTGTGGAGGAATTGCGCATGTCCTCGAAGCTCCAAAATGACTGCAACGCTGGCGCCGTCTCGCCTGTGATAATCTCCCCTCTGTTTGAGTCACCGGAATAGCTGGGCATGCCTGGGGAAGGCCTAAGACTGCCCGAGCCGTCGTCAAGCAAGGTGGCATGTCCTCCTTCACCATACGGCAGGCGGTTTCTGTCCGTAGTCCTGTGGATAACATTCTGTTCTCTACCGCTAGACAGTTGTGACCGGGAAAGTAAAGAGTCTCCAGAGAACGATGTCTGGATCGGACTTGTGCCTGTGGGTGTGAGCCCGTTGGTCTCGGGTTGGCCGCCTGAGCCTGAGTGGGCCGGCGAAGAGTATGCCAGAGGTGGCACGGCGTCTGATCTCAATATAGTGACATCGAACGTGGAGGAGACATCACGAGCATGAATGGGCGAAGGTGAAGAACATCCTGGTTCAGTATTCTTGTCCGGCCCCGTATACATCCTAAGACGTAAAGATCGATTACCAGGCTTGCACTCAACACCCGCCTTCTGACAGTTGGCGCATAAATGTTCGCCGTCGCCTAGCAATCCGGCGATTCATCATCAGACACCAGTTAAGGAGAAATAACGGATACGACACGAGACGTACATTTTAAATGTTTTCCTTTCACGTGGTCATCGTCAGCAAGTTACACATGACACGGGACTCGACCACTCTGCACTAACGCTTGCAATGCTCGCATGGTAGGGTCCTTGACCGTCGTTGCGGGGGCATGGTTCCGAGGTGGGCGTCAGGGCGAGGTGTTTGAGAGGCAATGATAAGAAACGGCGAGAATGGGTGCTTGGGGGAGAAGTCCCCGGCGTCGGAGAGACTCCGGGATGGACCGGCGGAAATGGCTGGAGTAGGCATAGCGCCTCTCCGCCTCTCCGCCTCTCCACACAAGACCAAGAACCCCAGGTTTCTCGAATCTTGGTAAGTGGTCAAATGTTCTCCACAGTATCGCACATGCGCCATCGACTTTTGCACTTGCTTCTTAACGGGGAGCGACTCGCCGAAATGTCAAGTCAGTCACGCGCCGAGTGTATAGAGTTGGAAAGACGGCGTCCTAGATACAACGCGTCTTTGGAGTTCCACGTGAGGGGAATCTCGAAAACATTGGACTCGGTCTGCTTCTTCGTTCTGCCCCCTTATTAGGCTTACCCTTCTTCTTTCACTTCCTCCGCCGCCGCCTCCTCCTCTACCCTATCTGTATTACCACAGTCCGTGTTATCCTCGTCTACCATCGCTACTAACAGCATCACAATGGCTTCCGCCCCTGCCCCTCGTCTCAAATTCGCCCTTTTTGGCCTGGGCCGGTTAGGTGTCATCCGAGCTCAGATTCTAGCCTACCAGCAACCACTCGTCGAGTTGGTGGCAGTCTGCGACACCAAGCCCGGCACCGACGCTTGGGCTGCGCAAAACTTGCCATCGACCGTCAGGCATTTCACAGACCCGGAAGAATGTCTCAAGCACAGCGGAGCTCAGGCTGTCTTGATCTGCACAGCAACAGCAACCCATGCTCCTCTAATTGTCCAGGCTCTCGACCTGGGTTTACACGTCATGTGCGAGAAGCCCATTTCTGTGGACGTCGTCACTACAGCTACTGTCATCGAAAAGGCGCAATCAAGACCGGATCTCAAGTTTCTTGTCCCCTTTACACGCCGGTGTAGGTGTCCCCGATCAGCAAGTGACTTGAGGTTAGTAATGGACAAGGCTAATCTTGTCGCAGATGACAGGTCTTACCGCGAGGCCAAGGCTCTGATTGAGAGTGGCGAGCTCGGTGAAATTCACGCGGTCGAGACATGGATGAGCGACGTTCAAGATCCTGCGGGTGAGTGAACGCACGTATTTGTAGTGTCTCTACACTCCAGGCTCACAGTCACAGGTCATTTCGTAGCATTTGCTGCGCATTCTGGCGGCATCTTCCTTGACATGGGCATTCATCATGTGAGTCCTCTTATCCAAGTCATCATTGGATAACTAACGTTCACACAGATCGACACTGGACGGTATCTCCTGGACGTCAAATCCAACCTCACAAATCCAAAGAAGCAAGTCAAGCGCGTAGTAGCTATTGGTCAGCGAGCGGTCTACACCGATCTCGCTGCGTTTGGAGACGCAGATAATGCCTGGGGCTTCGTCGAATTTACCAACGGCAAGGTCTGGACGACGCACCTCGCCAGGACGACGACAAATGGGTTCGAGGACTCGACGCGGTTAAATGGTACCAAAGGACACGCTGTCGTCAGCTCTGCTAGCAATGTTGAGATCCGAGACCAGCATGGTGTTCGCAAGCTGACCGTACCTGATGCCTTCCAGCTCTTCCCTGAGACATTCCTGGCAGATATTGCGGAGTTCACCAATGCTGTTCTCTTCCATAAGCCTTTGACTTGCCTTGCGGAAGATGCTTTCGAGGCAGGTAAGATTTGCACTGCCCTTCAACATTCTTACCGCACTGGGCAGCCGATATTCTTTGACGATGATGGATTCCCTATTCTTGATAAAGTCGAATTAAACAATTAGCTCTGAATATTCCAGGGTCAATATACATATACTTAAAATATAAGTGCTTAATCTATATAAGTAGGCTGCAAATATATCGTGCTACTAAGCAAGACTTTTAGCATACATTGAATAGTAGCAAAGGTAGTAGTTGATGAGATGATACGCTTAGTAAGTCTAGTGCTAGTATGCCATATGCTATGAGCATATTATGTCAGTAAAGTAAACTTTAGTTAATGATATTTTTACGTTATCTATCTTAGATTACGATCAGTCATGACCAAGGTGAAGAAGGCTCAGCGAGCATTTGTAGATTACATTGACCATTTCGTGTACCTCCACTCCCGACTCTCGACTCTCTAACTCTCAACCCACCACCCTCACAGCTGTTTACTCGAACTCTTCACAACACTCGATACTCAGATTACTTGAAGTCCATCTCACAATGGGGAGCCCTCGCGAATCCTCAGATCCTACATGCAGCGTCTCACCACGCAGACAATTCCCAGTCGACAAGTTGCACTTCAACATCAACAGCGCTGAACGACTTCTGGGAAGGAACAGCGAGTTCCTCCCATTATATGTAAAGGTCCATGCAACCGCTTCTGAGCAAGAAGCAGGGGAAAACATCATCGATCTTAGGAAAGAGCTTTTGGAGCTTAGAGAGAAGCTCACGCACCCAATAAAGATGACGGAGATGGACCTGGACAGGGGACCGGACCAAAACGCTGCTTCAGAGGCTCACCCCATTCTGATCCGTACAGGCACTATGAAGATGGTAGCTGTGCCAACAAAGGACAGTGTATCGGCTCCGCGCAGTGCATCATCTGCTACTAACCTTACAATGCGACCATGCAAATGAACGGCGGAGAGATTACTTCAATGAGTACATCAGCTCAAACCCAGTCTTCGAGATTAGCCACATCCACTGAAAACCCGCTGCTGCGCTAGCTCCGTGAACTCAGTACGCCGATTGCCAGGGAGCCTGCCAACCTGAAAATGCTTGAGACTCAACCAGCAGCGCCGGGAATCAGAATAACCCTCTTGCACCCACGATGCAAGCACGATACTGGGAAGTTTACGGCAAGAGACAGTACCTACAAAGCCTCGAAGCGCAACATGCGCAATGCTTGTCATTTAATCTCACCGGGCTGCATGCTAAAACAATAAGGATTGGATACGATACTCGGTTCAAAGAGGCAAGACTTACCTCAACAACTGTCAACCACCTTGTTGGCATGCGGGCATCGGCGATGATGTAGAGCAGTCGGACAGTAATGGGTGAGGCAGCATTTAGAGCCTGGTTAAAAGAGTGGTAGGACGGTCAAGTTGGCCGATAGATGGACTTGGATAGTAGGGACCAATCAGGCTTTGTTAAAGGAATGGAGTGGCGACCAAGACATTGTAGTATTTCCTTGCATGATAAAATACTTAGAACAGGGAACACCTACTGTTACCTCCTGTACTATATGAAAAGAATTCCTGTGTTAACAATGTGTAAACCTATGCTAAGATCAGATAGGTAGAAGGAGCGTTTAAGCGATTGTGCGATGAAATTGTATAGTATAATACATGTAATAGCATAAGCCTTATATCAGGAATGTTTCACCAAAGGTGCTGCACTTAATGCGAGGAGGTGCAGCGTGCTAACAATGCTATATAGTGTATGAACTGTAGCATACAGGGCTATTCATATATTGTAGTTTTGATTAAACTTCCAACATTGATATTGACGTTACCTGACATATATCCTATAATACGTGCGTAGCACGTTTTTGCACGCATTTTACGCTTAAACACCTGATGCTAGGCAGATTACAAATATTAACAGTAGTGTTGCTATATTAGCTATACCTTATCCGTGCACTATAGTAAGAATAACTTAGAGCTACTGCGATATATCACCTGTGGTCCTGCTTTGATCCATCGAACCCTAAAGCATTACCATCTAACTATGGTATTCCGCCACAACACAACATCCTACAGTATTCCTAAAACCCTCATAATCCTGCTTGTAGATAGCCTCGCTCCCTCGAGATAGCTTTGAGTTATACTGACTGTAAACTGTAGGCATTATACTGTTCTAACAGTATTCCTGCAAAGCCTGGATTATTTTCACTAAGCGGACAGGGACATACATGCACTCCGGGACGGGTTTCATAAATGTCAATGTCACGATTAGACTTCGTAAAAGGTAAAGAAAAAGCTGTAGTTCTAATGGTATCACTCCCTTTTCCACTTTCTCTTTCCCATTCTCAATATTCCACACCCTCCTTTAAACATATTTCACATCATCACAATCCTTCGTCCACATGCACAGTTGTAACACATAATCCTCGCTCACACCACCATCTTATCACTACCACCCCAGCAGTCTTGACAACGACCCAACGCAAGCATTCATCCTGTACTTATACTACCACTCACAACCCCAAAGTTACTCCTTACCTCTCTACTCCTCATAAATTTTGACTTTATCCGCATATTGTCTAATATTTGAATGGATTGTTTCGTTGATGAGTTCGCCGCGGCCACCTGCTACTTGCAATATGAGGTCGTTGAGTGAGGATCGTCCCAGGATATCGACATGATCCGCTAGCATCACAATACGTTAGTACACTTACTCACTTGCCTTCTATCACGTATCCGCTTCCACAGAGAAAAGAGAGAGATGAGAAAAACGTAAAAAAGAAATAGACAGGGGAACAAAGGATAAAAAACATACCAGTATTCGGTCCCCCCCTCGGACTAAACGCATCAGGTTCATGCTTCATCTCGAAAACCTTCACCTTGACTCCCGCAGGATTATACCTCTTAATCCCCCACCCCTTGGCACACATATACCCACTCGACAGCAAATTCACCGTTCCATCACCTTCCCCCATGGCAACACCATGATCCACGTTATCCTTTGTATACACCGTATCCAGCGTAACGTTCAACCCGGACAACGGGTCCTCATCACTGCGGTAATAATATGCTCGTTCCGTTTCCTTGCCGATGCCGTAGAAGCAGTAGATCTTCAGATTTGGAGCGAGAGGAAGACGAGTCTCGAGTGGGTTAACCCATTTAGAGGGGAGCAATTGGTTGGCTTCTACGGCGGAGGTAGTGTGGGCTACACCGTGGGAGTAGGATGATGTAATCATTTTCTTAAACCAGGGTTCGGTGTTTTGGAAGAGGAAGGGGAGGCTGTCGTCGACGGTGAGGTTCTTCTTGGTGAGTGTCGAGTTTGCGTCACGGAACCGGATAAAGGGGCCAAACGTTACGTTTTGGCCCGGTAAATCGTCTGGGGCGCCGTTTTCGTCACCCCAGACTGCGTTGCCGCCGAGGGGCAGCATGGAGGAGAGGCCGGGCATGGCACGGAAGATTTCGGCGCGCTCGTAGCGTGAGAGAAAGCGTTCGAGGCCGTAGACGGCGAAGGCGTTGAGCTGGGCTGTGTCTTTCATTTCGCCGGAGAGTACGGCGGGCATGTCTTTGAGCGCGCCGAGCATGCAGCCGGATATGTTGATCCAGGAGTCGACGTATTTGTCTACCCAGCCTGGTCCTCCGTTGCCGTAGCCTTCTGCTTCAACCCAGTGCATAAAGTAGTATAGAACCTGCGAACCCATGGAGTGCGAGAGGAGAACGACTTTCTTGTCGGACACGTTGACGGCGACTTCAATGTGCGACTTGAGGCGGGTGAAGTATTGGTCGCGTATCTCGTAGTTCATGTAGCTCATGCGCCAGTCGTAGGCTGCGGTGAAGGCATTACCGGGGTCATATCCGATTGTCGCTAAGTTTTCTAGAATCTTGTTCCAGATCCAGTATCCGGTGATGAAGAAGTCTGCGGCATCGAAACCCTGCGCAGCCCTCAACTTTACACCCGGCGGATCCATGCCCGTATCTTTGTCCAGCATAATGTGCCGTTTCCATGACGCCTTGTCCATGACCAACGCCCGCATCATGGTCCACGACCCCCACAGCCTCTTGCGAAAGTATTGTCTCGACCCTTCCTCGGTACCCCAAGACTCGAGTCCTGTCGAAATGACGCCCGGGATCATGATGACGGGGTGTCTGGCCTTGATGCCCTGCTTACGGGCATAGAGGCCGACGGCAAAGGAATCGTAGTTGACGGCGTCGCGTTCTTGTTTCTACTGGGTCGAGGTTGTCAGCACTCTCCCTCGTCCCATGGTAGGCCAGCACAACGCCCAGAATCGCTCGAGGGAAGCAAGCCTCGTACCTGCAATTGCTGCGCACTCCTCACAAAATTCGCAGGCAAGGCCTCCATGATGCTCTCCAGGTTGACATCCTGCATGGCCTTGAAGTCAATCATGTCGTTGCTGCTCGCAAAGAAGCCCGCCAGGATGAGCCCGAACAGGCTGCCCACGCCAAAAACCCATGCATTCCTCCTCTTGCCATGTTTGCTCTTCTTCTTGAGTGTTTTCAGCTGCTCTGCGGTAATCACGCGCAGATTCGCAGGCCGCTTCGTCCCATCGGGCGCCGGCGAGGGCTCCCGCGAAATATCGGGCGTCGAATCGTCTCCTGCTGCCCCGCCGAAGCGGCGTCTTAGGAACGACATTCGCAGCCGTCGGCGTAGGGGGCGTTCGTCTTCAGGAACAATGTGTACAAGGAGCAATCGACGACGACGACGACGACTTCACCAGAATATTGATCGATCGGGGACCCGCAGACAACCGAGCGAGCACCTCCGCGCCAACATGTGACGGCATGATCGCCCTCCAGGATCCGGCGCACGCACCGCCTGCACATGCAAGCCCGGAGGTCCGCCGCAGCACGCCTCCGTCAGAGGTCTCCCCATGCATCCCGGACGCCATGGAGGACAGCAACGATGCGCCGCAGACGAAGGACGAGAAGGGCAGTCTGGAGCCAACATCAACGCAGCCCACAAGCTCAAATACAAATACAAATACAAATACAACACAGGAACTGCAATATGTCCAATACTCCCCCGCAGAAGAAGAACACTACCTCCCCGCAATCCGCCAACTGATCTCCAAAGACCTTTCCGAACCATACAGCATCTATGTGTACAGATACTTCCTCTACCAATGGGGGGATCTATGTTACATGGTAATACTGTCTCCTCCTTCTCCTCCTTCTCCCTCTCACAAACCTCCAACATACCCAACACTTGTGCACGCTCCACCTCCACCTCCACCTCACACCTCCACCTGCACACCCAAATCAACCCCAACTACACCTTGCCAAGAATGCTTACACATACCAACAGGCCCTCGACCCCCAAACCTCCACTCTAATCGGCATAGTAATCTCCAAACTCGAGCCCCACCGCTCCGGCCCCCTCCGCGGCTACATCGCCATGCTCGCCGTCTCCTCCCCCCACCGCAACCGCGGCATCGCTACATCCCTCGTTCGTAAAGCCATCGACGCAATGACAGCCCGCGACGCGGATGAAATCGTCCTCGAGACCGAGGTTAGTAATACCGCGAGTCTGAAGTTGTATGAGCGGTTGGGGTTTCTGAGAAGTAAGAGGTTACATCGGTATTACTTGAATGGGAATGCCGCGTTTAGGTTGATTTTGTATTTGAAGGAGGGCACGGCGTTGAAGAGGCCCGAGGGGAGGGACGGCGAGGGTGAAGGCATAGGCATGGGTCGGGACTATGGGGCGAGGGTGGGGGATGGGGTGGCTATGTATTCCTGAGGTTGGCTGGTGTGGGTATGGACCATGCTTTCAAGCAACTGCTAAAGCCTGCAGAAATGGCGCGCAGATTCACATACCAAGATTCAGCGGAGCAAGACGAGCTCCATGTTGTTTTCGGAACGCATGACATGGAATCAAGGAAGTTTTGGAAACTGTGGTGTCGGCTTTGCAGATGCAAAACTCTGAGCAAGCGACTTGGAATTACAACATCACTTGGTTGACCATGAACAGTATGAAATTTGGTCAAGGGGCCGACTTTCGAGAAAATAGCTTCTCAAGATTAATGAAGCCATTTACGCTACATATGACCGATAGTACTCCTCGATCGAGCGTGACACGATTGCACCCGAAGATATGTCTCACTAAAGGAAGAGGCTGCAGCCGTTTTGGTACATCGAGAGAACAGGACAATCTTGTCAAACATCCATGTCTTTGTCCTGCGCAGCAAAGCACAAATTCAGTGGACTGGCGACATGTCTCATCTGAGATAGCACCTCTCATCCTTCCAGCTGAGACCGCGCCGAATGATTTCCTGGATTGGCAAGAAGACAATGGTTTCACCCCGCCAACCCACTGAAGCAAGGCACATGGCCGGTGATGTATGTAGCACTGTGCGCAAACTATGCGTGCTCGGGGAGTGCCTTTACGTGGCTTGGTACCCTCCACAAGATAGGAGAGAATGCAAGTACTAGCGCTCAGCTCCACTGCGTTGAAGAGATACATTCTCGACTCGCTGACGTGTTTGGTAAGTTCTCTCAGAAGGAAAGCTGCGAGGTCAGACGGAATCTGTGCAGCTTTCTTCAGGTCCGCCGACAAGGAGAATTCACTTGGGCTCTCAGTGCCAACCCAAATTGCCAGAGGAAAGTGGGTAAACGACGGAGCCACAGTCTGCTTCTGTTGTATGGCCTTCGAACCCTGGGTTGCAAATGTCGGTAGATCAGACAGTCGGGTTGGAAGCACCTGGCGAGCCACGCCGAAAACTTGATCGTCGTTTTTCCGAGACGGCTCAGGACACCCCATTGAAGGGGCTCTTGTCGTAGGTGTTCTAATCGATGAATGGTCGACCTCCTCGAGCTTGATCATGGGGCGTCCGCTCTCGGATACTGCAACTCGAGCATCTGTTGCAGCGACACTATATGCATCCGCCACAACGCTCCTGACTTCGTCGGTCAGAGACGCCTGCACAAGCGCAGAAGCGCGTCCAAGATTGAGACGCGGTCGCTTTCTATTGTCTGGTGGTCCATCATCATGCCTACGCTTCAATGTTGCCTGCCCATGGCTCTGACTGATCGCATGCCTAGGCGCACGCGGCTTGCCCAGGGGTATGTCGTTCGATCCAGTCTTCTTCCACGACGTGTTCTTTGGTCCAGGAGGAGGTGCCTCGTATAAGTCACGATCAGGGTCGTTCTTCGGTGCTGGGACGGAGATCCGATTCATACGCGCAGGATTGATGCTAGCGGGTGCAACGGCAGGCGGATCTCTTATCTATAGTCCGTCAGTCCCTGTAATTTTTCTTGTCACAGTATGCATACATCGCGTGGGGCACTGACAATTGCGCGTCTCTGCCGACCATTATCCACATCGCCGCTAGGCCCGGTGATCTCAGCGAATGCCAACTTCAGCTTATCGTACTTCGTAGCCTTCGACTTGAGCTCCGCGAGATCGCCTACTGCATTCCGGAACTCTGCATGTGCTTGCTGTTCTGTGCGCAGAGTACGAACTTCCGAGATGAGGTTATGGAGGCCTTGAAGACCTCCTGCCTCATCCACGCTGATACAGAGCACCTGAGTATCCGACACAAGGTCGATGAGCTCTTGCAAGCCACCAGCCTCATCGATTAGAGATCTGACCGAATCTATGTGTGAAACTAGGGCTTGTAGGCCACCGGCTTCACGAATGAGAGGTCTAAGGACGTCAGCTTCTAGAGCTTTCGCCCGCATACCCTCAGTACCAGCCTCAACACGAAGCTGCTGGATGCTGATAGCTGGTTCCTGAAGCAAGGAAGTGCCTCGGATGACCTCGGAATAGGTCGAAGCTAGTTTGAGGAGCGTGCAATGCTGACTTTCGAGCCTTTCATGGCGTTTGGCCAGCGCAGCGTACTCAAAAGTGGCAAGCTTCAAATCATCTTCGTTGGTTAGCAGTGGTTGATAAACATAGTCGCACGCGCTTACCATGCAGCACAGTCTGCTCGCTTCTGGGGTCTGACTTGATCACAAGGTCGAAGGGGAGGCTTTCACTGCCTAAGCTGAAACTGTCCTCGACCAGTGGCGGAGGTGAGGATGAGTACTGTACCAACGACTTTGAGATCGAAGCCGCTTGCACCTCAGTCTCACCTTCCTCCAGCTTGATGTGCGGTGCAGAACGGGGCCTGGTTGGTGATAGTTGAGGTGCCCCCTCCATCTTGACAGAAGATACGTCTGCCTCAGTGGGAGGAAGCGTGCCGTTGGGGGCTGCAGCTGCAGACGCAGACTGGGTAGACATCTTCACCTTGGGAGTGTGTGTCTACCTGGCCAGGTGAGTAGTCGAGTCGAGAGTGTGCGTGGTGTTTGTTGATAGTGTTTGCTGATAGGGGATTGTTTACAACGTGACTAAACGGTTGCTAGCGTAGCCAGAAGACCTGGCAGTCACTCTCAGACCACGCGCGTAGGGGACGGATCTGGAAAGTGCATGGTCGTGCTGGGGTAACTTGTTATTCGAGGACGACCTTGGAAGTGCCCAAGTGATAGCGACTGGGAAAGCCCAGAAAATGCTCTTCAACACCCATGAATGTGTCGTCAGCAAGGTCACTGAGCCGGCCCTGGAGAGGCATTGTACGTTTCCACTCTTGGAAACGAATACTGCAACATAGTGACCGAAGACATGAAAGTGACCATGGCATGCACGCAGTCCTCGGTATGTTCACATGTCCTATTGTGACCAGGGTTTACACTCTGATGTGTAGCAACATGGGACCCACATTTAGTGCATGGTACATACTGATTTATCAAATTCATGCCAAAAGTCTTGATGCTGGCGTACGTTTGTATGAGCTGGGAACCCAAGGCGTTCTGAAAGCATCAATCGTTGACGCGCCCTTCCAATGCTCTCTCAACATTCTACGACAGAGCGAAATGTGATCTTGTCAAGAGCCTTTGATTCCCAGATGCTTCACCATTGTCACCACCGCCGGCCACATATCAAGCCGTCATACGTTCAAGGCAAATAGTAGAACATTATCTCGTTTCTGCATTTTGATGGAAAGGTAGTGTAGCGCTAGACACACGTCCAATATGCTCAGCGCGAAGCCCACCCTCATCCTTTTCACCGCTTCCAAGTCATAAACGCTAAGCACAGACCCCCTCAATGTCCATCCGTCTAAATCCATACACCAAAACTAACCGACCAATCTCAGCCCACTAGCAGGCGCCCCAATCTGGCAGACCTCGCAGATTTTGCATACAGTACCCTTGTACTTTCCGTGGTACTTACTTCCATCATATGGACAGCTCACACTCGGCGAGCCACCGTAAATTGGTGTGTGACTCGCCGCGCAAATCTCAAAGTCCGCAAATTGGTCAAAATCGATTTCGATACCGTCTGATGGATTGCGCTCGGCGACTGTCTTGACGCGCTTGGCCGACTCCTTCATCTTGGCATTGCCTGTGCGATCGAGCAGGGCATTTGCGAAGTTTAAGGCAGTGTTGAGTTGGCGATTCTTGTGGGCAAAATTCATCGCGGCGGAAAGGGGAATCGACTTGTGGGGACCTTCGAGCTCAGGAATGGTGAAATAGGCTGAGAGTTCGAGAGCGCGCTTCTTATTTTCAGGAGAGAGGGCTGAGACGTCGGTGGCGCCTTGGAGAAGGGCTCGGCGTTCAAGCTCAATGGTCATGGCGAGCGTGTATTGGGCCGCGGTGTGAATAGCCTTCTTTGCCTGATGGGAGTTAGTAAGTCATTTTGTGTGAAGAGGTAGGAATTGCTTTACCTCAGAAAGCTCTGCCTGTGAAGCGACGACGTTGCAGATCAGGAGGTGCAATAACTTCTTGAACGAGGCAACACCATCCTCCAGTTTGTTCTTGACCAGGGCCTGCTTGCCAGATGTCAAGTCAGTCGAAAGGATAGATTCGAGATCCCGTGGGATGATTGGAAGGATCTTGCGTGAGTCGGTTTCGTCAATCGTTCTCCTTACGTAGTTGACCAGTGATGGCATATTGGGTGTGGCAGGTAAGAATGTTCGGGTTGCCTGGTAGATCTCCTGGAACCGGTCCTCAAGCGGAGCAAAGTTGACAGCACCAACTTGTCGGTTCAGGAGCTGCATAGCGGTCTCGAATGAGCCTGCAGCAACATGATCAGCTGCCAGAGGCGAGTTGCGCGCCCAAAGGTCAGCTTCACTACTGCCGGCACCTGCTTCAGCACCCTCAACCTCAACAAAGTCATCCTCAGCTTCGACATCGCCATCATCACCCATGTCCCATCCGCCCACATCGTCTTCCTCGTCACCTCCAAGATCAGCAGCCGCACTAGTGGGCTCTGCGTCACCTAGAAGATCCTCGTCTCCGTAGCCATTAGCTGCTGGCTCGTCGGATGCTGTGCCATCAACCTCGCCCTGGAGAGCCTTCTCAAATACGGTTGATGATGCGGCTCGTGTTGGCCAGTTTGCCTTGTGGGTGGGGACGATAGGCTTAGCAGGCGCCAAAGTATTCCCTATTGATGGGAGATTGATCTGGTCTTCTGTGACGCCCGCTGCCTCAAGAATGGACTGTGCTTGGTCGTCAAGACCGTGGCCCTTAGCGGTGGCATAAGCAAGAGGATATAGGTCGAGTTCCTGGAACATTTCTATCCGATTTTGAACATCTCCTAGGTAAAGTGCGTTCTGAAATCGTGCCGTCATGTCGCCACGGTGCTCTGCAATCTTCGCCATACGCTTGAGCTTGTCTTGGTCACCTGTAGCAAGATACAAGAAAGACAGCTTGTCGAAGCTGCGTAATTTTTGGTAGGTCATCTCAACCGTTTGGTGGTTACCGTGTGCGAGGGCCTCGGTGCTAAGTCGCTGCCATAGCTTTGGTCGATCGAGCTCCTTTGCCATCTCCACAGCCACCTCAAGGTTACCACACTCGATAGCAAGTTCGAAGCGGGTCTGCGGGTCTTGAACAAACTGGAGAGCAATCTCAGGGTAGCCTTTCTTTTGCAGGTATGAGATGATACTTTGTCCGACCAAGCTTGAGTTCTTGATGATGTTCAGCATCTCATCATAGTTCCGCTTGATGAGCGCGAGTTTGAATCGGTATTCGGTGGGGTCGATCTGGAGGATCTTGGGCTTTGCAGCTCGATCCAAACAGTACACATTCCGACCCTTGACTCTAACAAGGTAGACAGTCTGTTCCAAAGTGCGCACGATGCCATTGTCGCCGTTCATTAAGCTGTACTTGATGTGATTGAGAGTGGAGTACAGGAGGACACCAGTGTCGTCCCAAGTTGCGCTCTTGATGCGAATAGTCTCGTGTAATGTGCTGACTTGCTCAAGGTTCTTGGTGGCGATAGTGACGTTGTGCTTGCTAAGAAGCGCTACATGCAGACCATCAGTCGACCACACAACATACTTGACGCCATTCACGGCAAGCTCAGCGAGGTTCTTCTTCGCCTGAATGTCGTACAGGACAACATTGGTCGGTGTGATAAGAAGAAGGTTGCCAGTGCCACCGAAATAGATGTCAGTAGTTCCATGCGGAGGCTTAATCGTCTTCGTCGTGGAGTTGCTGAGGTCCTTGATGTCAATCTGTTGGTTTGCTACGGTGAAGACGGCAAATCGGTTCCTGGCAACAAAAACAGCAGAGTTTCCAGAGCCGCGTTTGGTATCCGTTGGCTCTACTGCGCCCGAGGCATCGCGGGGCAGGCTGATCAGTTCGTATGTGCCGCTGTCCGCAGGTGACGTGACGAGGATCGAGCGCTCGGCAGGATTGTAAGACACAGTTCGAGGAGGCACCCAAGCGCTTCCTAGCTTCTTAAGAGAAAGCATTGACGGCGACTCAATGTTCTTTTGGAAGTCATAGGATCGTACATGCTTCTCTTTTGTGATGTAAAAGAGGTTGTTCTGGTATACGGCCGATGCAGGCCGCTCACGTTCCAGCTTGAAGACCATGACCCCATTGTCGTGACCTGCGGCGAACAAATTGATCTCCGGATGTGCAGCGATTACCCAGAATCGGTCGTTTTCCCGCTTGAAAGACTGTACAGATGTTCGCCTATTGAGGTCCCATACCCGGATAGTCTTGTCTTCGCCCACGGAAAGTATAAGGTCCTGATGAGGATGGAACAAGCATGCGGACGCGTTCTGGAAATGTCCGCGACAGGTATCCACTTCCCAAGCCTTTGTCTCTGACATCCTCCAGAGCTTGACCAAGCGATCGTCGCCGGCGGAGACAATCAACGGAAGCGTAGGGTGGAAAGCAACCCAGTTCACACCTCGGTCATGTCCTTCCAATACGAACTTGACCACAGCATCGGTATTGCCAAACATATCCGCCTGGTTCTGGTTTGCGCGCGCCATCTGGTCTTCGAATGACATTGCCTGTGGGGCCGAGTGCTTCTTCCTCAGGCCAGAAATATCCCAAACACGAACCGACTGATCGAGCGAGGCGGAAACGATGAGATCTTCTTTAGGGTGAAATTGTGCGCACATGGTATAGTGGTTGTGGCCGGTCATGGTACATACTTTGTGGCATTAGATGGTGGGGTGCGAACGTTGGGTTCCAACTTACTTAAAGAGCCTGCGCATGTTAGCAATGTTCCATTCAGCCATTACGATGGTACTTACGATTCTGCCAATTCCAGATACGGATGGTCTCTGATTGTTGTTAGCGACCTTCCCCAGGCTGGCAGTATGCGCTTACGATCGTCGGAGCTGCTCACAATCCATGGCAGCTCGTGGTGGAAGAAGACCGTTCGCACGTAGTCCAAGTGGCCGTTCAAGGTGAACAGGCACCTTCGAGTCTGATAAGACCAGACCTTGATTTTGTAGTCATCACCGCCAGAGACGAACCTGCCCAGTCTCAGTATACGCGTCCCATGCGGAAGCTCTAAAAGGAATGCTCACAATGGCTGTGTCTTGTGGAAGTCAACGCCGCGGACCGGCCCGTCGTGTTCTTCGAAACGGTCTATCAGGGTCCCCATTCGATAGTCCCATAGTTGGATTGTGGAAGAATGCAGCGACACGAGGATCCATGGCCTGGAGACGGTCAGCGGGGGGAGGGGCGGGGAGGGAGAAGGCGGAGGCACCTCTTGGGGTGGAAGGCGATGCCCTTGGCCCTCGAGGACTTTGACTCGAACTGTCCAGCAGTTAGCTATGGGTGGAGGCGCATTGGTGGAGAGCTGCCTGCCTTGGTCAACATGGAGGGAGATGAAGCCATGGTGGAATTGGGGTCGAAGCCGCAGCTTCACGGGGTCCTGATGCGGCCTCAATGCCGGAGAGAGAGCACGGGTCACGGCGGACGGAATGGGTGGACGGCAAAGAAACACGGTGGTGGCTCTCACGCTGGTAATGCGACCTCCGCCTCAGCTGCTTTGGCCCAAAGTTCGACATGCCACGCAACGGATTAACCTGAATGGGGCGCTAGTCCGCTTTCGGAGGCTAGCGCCCTTCCACAGCTTGAGCCTTGAGGGCTCTCCCCATGGCCCCGGCTGCCCGCTCTGCACCCCACGTGACCTACGACCTCACACCGGGCCCTCGTCTTAGGTGCGAATCCTAAGGCCCCGTGTTTCGGCTGAGGGACCTCCAGTTTCTAGAGCGACCGCCGCCAGCAGAGCCTCATCCCTCCAGGGCCGCGCCATCGCCAGATCCGCCTCTGCTGCGTGGCTCGGGTGCCCTGGTCTGGCGTGCTGCATCGCTGCCCCGCAGAGGCTCACCAGCGCCCTCCTTGCCAGCTGGCCATCGTAGTGCCAGCACTATCCTACCCGCCCTGCGCGCTGCAATTTTGGACGCTGACCTCATTGGGCGCCTTTGCAGCCTGACGCAAGGTAGAGTGCCCGAGTCTGTGTTGCGACTAATCGTTCGCGACCACATATCGTGGCCAGCATCGGAGTCATGAAACGAAGACACTGCTGCAGATTGACCCGTTCCGTGGCCGCCAGCTCACTGGCATGCAGCTCAATAATTGGCGACGGGCCCGCGCACTTTTCACAGTCGGCAGGGAATTGATCTCTTCCTCCAGTACTCTTTTTCTTCTCCCACCTCCCCATTCGACCAGCACACACGCATCGTTCCCGCGCTGACCTGCACTTTGTGGCTTTTGTCTTGATCAGCAAGCTACCTTTCCTGCATTGCTGCCTATAGCACCCTCAATTTGTCCTGCAAGATAAGCCAAGGCGTTGCAGGGTTCAACTTGTAAACCTCTCCACACTCTCCGCTCGAGTTCGCCGCTCGCATATCCCAATCAAGCACCTTCCATCATCTCCAGAATGATACAGTCGACGAAACTTCTTCTCCACCTTGCAAAGATTAGACACGTCCATCGGACATTGAATCCTTAATATCAGTGAAGAAAAGTGCAATCGCAGATCGCCGATACGTACGCTGTCGCAATTGGCTGCGAGGCCATCTGACGCAACTCTCCAACTCCAAACACTACTCAATTCCAGGCCATGGCAACAGTCGACCAGCCACCAGCCGCTGCTCCAAAAGGCCATCCAGAATCACCGCCTATGACGCCGAGCTCTCGCACCCAAACTCGTTATCCACCACAGACCCATCAAACCTCACCGCTCTACAAGCGCATGGGTGGCTCCAGACTCGTCCAGACGCCACCACTGGAGTCTATCACTCCGACCGGACAGGATCATCACTTCAACTACACGCGCTCGCAATCCCTCGAACCATCGTCCCGTCCATCTACCCTGTCCGGACAGGCCTGCGCAACGACCTCTCACGATTCTGAAGATGAATACGAAGACGAATTTGACGAAGAAAGTGAAGAGGAAGATGAGAGACCAATACGCATCACGGAAACAGCCAACTTCGTGATTGAGGAGCTTGACAGTGATCCAGGCTACGATTGTGACATTGAAGTCATACAAGGCCATTGCGAAGACGCTAAGAGTGAGAAGAGCGGCACAAAGTCAGAGGTGCTTGCCAGAATGAAAGGACTACAAATTGACGATAGTTCAGACGAAGAGGAAAGGGAGCTGCAAGAACGAAGATACCGACAAAAGAAGAAGAGATGGAGTGCGGGAAATTTCAAGCGCAGCCACAGCCAGAGCGTTGAAGGCGACAGTAGCTACTCCGACAACGACCCTTTAGACGACGTCGACCCCAGCGCCCGCCGACTTCGCCGTCGTGTAAGGGGTCCTATTGATCGGCGAGGGTCTCTTATTTTCGAAGACCGGGGCTTCCCCAACACCAACAACATTGCGGAGGTGGAGGAACCGGAAGAAGGATTCGTGAAGCACACGCAAGGCCCACCATCTATTCCTAGTGACGACGCGTTCACGTTGGACGAGCTTCCGTTTTGGAGGGGCGCAGAGTCTATGGATCTTGAAATTGAATCGGAGTAATACCATCTGGGAGGGATTTGTTTTGGCGCTGCGCGTCTATTCTGTAGTATTTCCAGCGTTTCATTTTTAGCAACTTGTAGCGTTCAGCGTCGTTTCATATAGCAAATATACCACTGTTCTATATCTGATATGTTTTGACTGCACTTAGCAATCTCGCCGACTCATGTGTATTTACAGTCGCGAAAACGAGATAGAACCTTGGTATGTTCCTTGGGGCTGAGTTTGTGCGCGTGAAGATGTTCTGTGCCTCGCTCCTTGCTGCTGGGCTATTTACAGCAATGCTGACCAGCCTCCCTGCCAAGACAAGACGGGCAGGCCCTGGCGTCTACAGCGACTTTGAGCAGCTTTTCTCCACCTACGCCCGCCAACCCCAACACATATTCCGGGCGATGCGAAGAATACACTAGCACGGGTGGTGACCTTTCCGTGGATGTTCGCTCTCTCTGGAACGCCTGTATGCTTACGATACACGTGCTTGACATCATACTCGTGGGAGCTGCACTATTGCGATCGCAGCAGTTCTCAACACGCCATGAACTGGTCGAAAAACTCAGTCACCCATGGCTTTCCACGGCAAAATGAGTATAGCTCAGCATCATCCAAATCAGAGTTCTTCTCGCGTTGTGCCCGGAGGGACTACTGTATCTCCGTGAATACCTCCACCCTGGCTTCGCCCCACAGGGATAACACGCGCCACATGGCAACGTCCGATAGCGCGCCTAACTGACAGGCTGACGTGACTGAAACATTGTTTCGAACAACAGCACATCTCAAATAATAACTGCAGACACATGATCACCAAGCATAGCTCAGGTGTGGCCAGATTAAGCTCCACCCTTGTCGTTGAGTTGTGCTGCTTGCTGTACAGCCTCTCCACCATACTCGGATCATGTAGGTACCGGATGAGACAACAACTTACGCCAGCACGATGAGATGTTGGTATGTAGGTATAAGTAGGATGCTGTGGAGCACTGTTGAAGAACCCATACTGCAGTCTCTTTCCTTCATCTCCTACTTCTTGTTCCTTATCTCCTTATTTCTTCACAAGTACAGGTCCTTGCCTCCCTACCAATAATCATGCTTGACGTCTTCAAAGTCATCGTTGCTGCTCTTGCGACTCTCAATGCTGTCAACGGACTTCCTCAAGCCCAGCCTCAGCCTTCATCGAACGTTACCGCTCCAGCTCCGCCTGCCCCGGCAGAGGACCAGGCCCAGCTTTTCCGAGATCTTTTCTCAGCCCCCACTGCCATCAAGCGCTTCCAGAGACTTCTTACTGAGGGTCAAACGCTGCTCACTGGCGAGGCTCTCAAGAAGTTCACGGTCTTCGACTTCAATGGCGCCATGCCTGCAGCGGGCGCAAAGGGTGGAGCAACAAAGTCTGCTGTAAGCTACATACGCATTCTGCACAGTTCGTTGGTTTTAACTAAGATACCTCCAGAACGTTGAAACCTTCCCGATCTTGTACGATCTCGGCATCTCCACAACCGTTGGCTTCCTCGAGCCCTGCGGCATTAACACTCCCCATGTACACCCCCGCGCCACAGAGTTTTTAACACTTGTCGATGGTGGCAATTTGGCGTTCGGATATGTACTCGAGAATGGTCTCGTCAAAGCCGGGCAAAACCCCGAGATCGCCGGTACTCTCAACAAGTTTGAAGGCACTGTCTTCCCCAAAGGCTCCATTCATTACCAATTCAACGATAACTGTGACAAGGCCGTCTTCGTGGCCTCGCTCAGCTCCGAAGACCCTGGTACGAGCCAAGTTGCGCAGGGTTTCTTTGCGCTGAATTCTGGGGTTGTTAACGCTACGCTTGGATTCCCGAAGAGCATTGATGGCCGCAACATTGAGCAGTTCCGTAGCGTTATTCCTGCCAACCTAGCACAGGATGTGGATGTTTGCTTGGCGAAGTGCAAAGCGCAGGGTAGCTGAGGGCTGTCATGAATATTCCTGTCTTGATTATTGCATAGCGTTGGGGTTCCATTTTGTTTGTTTTGCATAGATCACATGCTGATTGTTCTTTTGATTCTCGATTTGACTGCATTTGGGCGCTATCGAACACCTCTCCAGAGCCGCTCCTTTAGAATACAACTATACATGCGACTCCCTTCTTATCTTGCTACAGTTCTGTCAGACACACCTGGCTTCGATTAGTTGGGTCACCGAGCGCTGACTCCGCAGGATAAGGCGAAGGGTGGTGTGTCAGCTGTAGTCATCGGCTCTTCCTTGCCCATCAATAACCCTCGGCAGATGTACTCCTAAGAAGAAAAGCAAATCAAATGATTCCAGGTTACATGCCTTGTATTTCTGTGACTGGGGAGCATGGCATGCATGGCTACAAACTGCACCTGGCTGGACCCTTGGACCCACTCTTTTGTCTAGCGCGCGTATTGCTCGTTCAGGCCCACGACGAGTCACTCAGCTCACGGCGACATTGTCCAACACCCAAGCCACTCCCGCTGAGCTTACTACAGCAATAAATAGCTGCGTACACTCGTCCCGTTTCCCATCCGTCCACACCCCCTGTTTCCGTCCACGATACCCTCAATTGGCACACCAGCTGCCCCTCCATACCCCACCATGGCGGACTCAGTCGCGATTCAAGACGAGATCGCAGGCATTGAGAGGCGCATCGAGGAGGCGCAAGCACAACTCAAAGATGCGAAATTGAGGCTGCAACAAGCGCAAGATGCGGCCTTTGTTGACCCCAGCGCAAACATGTCTGAGGAGGAGAAGATGGCGCTCATCAAGGTCAACTTGGCGGAGGTGTTGAACCCAGAAATCATGGACGAAGCCTTGAAGAAGCAGGGTCACTTAAAGGTTTACTGGGGTACTGCGACGACTGGTAGGCCGCACTGTGGATATGTACGTATATCTGCTTCTAGAAGCAATCAACATGTCGCACACGATAGAAACTCACAGTGGATACAGTTCGTACCCATTCTCAAAATTGCCCAGTTCCTCGCTGCAGGCTGCCACGTTAAGATCCTCCTCGCTGATATCCACGGCTTCCTCGACAACCTGAAAGCCCCCATTGAGCTCGTCAAGTTCCGCGCAGAATACTACCGCTACACAATCACCGCGCTCCTCAAAGCCGTCAAAGTCCCCATTGACAAACTCGAATTCGTCCTGGGCTCCAGCTACGAACTAAATGCAGACTACACAATGGACCTCCTGCGCCTCGCCTCCATAACCAGCGAAAGCGCCGCAAAGAAAGCTGGTGCCGAAGTCGTAAAGCAGACCGAAAACGCCCCTCTAAGCGGCCTCATTTACCCCCTCATGCAAGCCCTCGACGAACAATACCTCGACGTCGACGTCCAATTCGGCGGCGTCGACCAACGCAAAATCTTCGCCCTCGCAAAAGACGTCCTCCCCAAAATCGGCTACAAAGAACGCGCCCACCTAATGAACCCCATGGTCCCCGGCCTCCAAGGCGGCAAAATGAGCGCCTCAGACCCCGACTCCAAAATCGACGTCCTCGACTCCGCGGAAATCGTAAAGCGAAAACTGAAAAAAGCTTTTGCGCCCCCCAAGATCGTAGAAGAAAACGGCGTCCTCAGTTTTGTGGAATACGTCCTCTTACCCGCGGGCCACTTGATTTACGGAAAACCGCAATTTGTCGTCCCCCGCCGTGACGCAGAACCACTCGTCTACACGGACATTGCAAGCATGCAGTCTGACTACATCAACGACATTCTCATACCGCAGGACCTCAAGCCCGCGGTCACAGAGGCGCTTACTAAGCTGCTTGAACCGGTGCAAAAGGAGTTTCAGGAGACGCCGGCGTGGCAGGAGATTGAGCAAAAGGCGTACCCGCCGCCGCCTGCGGAAAAGAAGAAGGAGAAGAAGAAGAAGGATAAGGGGACTTTTCATCCGAGAAAAGTCGAGGTCAAGGCTGATGGGCATGTAGAGGGGGAGGAGAAGGACCTTGTGGATGTGGGGGAGAAGGTCGGGGTTGAGGCTGTAGCAGGATTGAGCTTGGAGGGGAGGAAGGATTAGATGGAGGTTTGAGTGTAGAGTGGATTTAGTGGTGTGGCTTGCATGGGATGATGAATAGGGTGATTGATGTTGGTGATTAGACTACCTACCAATGTATGTTTTAGGGACGATAACTTCCCTGTGTAGCATAGCATTTGCAAAACGACTGAATCGTGCACATGACATCCCCAGACATGGAATTCAGACTTCTGAAACCTTGAAATTGAGTATCTATCTCCGAGTACTGGATACCCCATACACACATCCCTAACCCAGCGCCACACGACGAATAGAAACCCTGAGCTCAAACTTTTCCTTCCCCACGCGAACAAGAAAACGCCCAGCAAATGCAATTCTGTACACAATACACAGAGCCCCACTCTCCTACCTCATTCTCATCTATGACACTCAAGGCTCAACCTTAAACTTCAACCTCACCCCCATACTCGCCAATTCCACATCGAGATACTTCAACACGCCCGGCACAGCCACAACCGCAACATCATCTCCACCACTCCATCGCATGCCCTGCCCATCCATCCATACATCTGCTTTACTCGCCACCCCATCCGCAGGCTTCGCACACCTCCTGCACCTAATCACGACATCGCGGCCGCCCCTCTCCTTCTTACGCGCAAACTCGCTGACCGTCGGCGCCGTACTAAGGAAACTGCCACACTGCCGACACAGCGCCGCGCGCGTGTAGTCCGAACAGTTCATTAGACGGTCCTGGAGTAAAAAGGCCGTGCCGTGGGCAATAAGCGCATCACGTTCCATTTCACCGACGCGAATACCACCGCCCTTTTTCCTACCCTTGATGGGCTGGCCGGTCGTCGAGTTAACAGGGCCCGTAGTGCGAACTTGAAATTTGTCGTTGACCATGTGGCGCAGGCGCTGGTAGTATACTACACCAACGTAGATGTCAGCCGCGAGTTCCTGACCCGTGATGCCGCTGTACATGGGCTCGTTGCCGTAGTAATTGTACCCTGCCTTCATGAGCTGGTGGCCGAAGAAGTCGACGGCTGTATTTTGCTCGTCGAAGCGGAAGGGGGTTGAGTCTTGGGCGATGCCGTGTAAGGCTCCTGCTTTGCCGGCAAGCGATTCGACAAACATGCCGATTGTCATGCGAGACGGGAACGCGTGAGGGTTGATGATGACATCGGGCTGGATACCGGACTCGCTGAAAGGCATATCTATGGACGGCCATTTCTGCGACGCGACACCCTTCTGCCCGTGGCGGGAGGAGAATTTGTCTCCAATGACGGGTGAACGAGGAACACGGAGTTTGATGCTGATCTTTTGGCAGGGTTGGGTGCCATCTTCGGAGCCGATAATGCGGACTTCTTCAACAAAGGCGAGTTCATCTTCCTTGTATTTGAAGAAGCTGGTTTGTCCATCACGGTTGACGTAGTCATCCGCAGCAGGGTCATACGAAACAGTATGCCATGCGGCGATGACGTCGCCGGAGCGAAGCATGGTGCCGATGCGAGGGAAGCCATCTTCATCCAGTGTCTCCTTGTTCTCAGCTCTGATGACTCCATCGGGCGCAAAGCCAAACATCTTGGTGATCGTTCTTCCGGACCGGTTCTTCCGGCTACCTTCCTCAAGATCGCAGATCTTGGTCTTGTAGATGGTACCATAACCAAAGCCACGCTCGTGTGCAGATTTGTTCAAGATCATGGCGTCGTCCATGTCGTACCCCGTGTATGAAATAACAGCCACGACGGCATTCATTCCGTTGGGGAAATTGTCCAATCCATACTCGTTATGGAGGGGTGGTCGTACAATAGGCGTTTGGCCAGTCTGCAAGCGGTAGGTCTTGTTGTCTGTTCTGTAGCGCAGCGCCGTTCCAGGTGTTCCCATGGACTGTTTACCCATCTGACAGTTTCCGGTATAGAAAGGCTTTTGCGCTGCGTCTAGAACCACCTGGTTCTTTTCGTTATCGCTATATTCGACGGTCCTTCGAGCTAGGAAATTGCCATTGGGCACGGTCAAACAGTAGACAAATCCATCGTGGCGAGGATTCTTGTATGACTTCGGTTTGGGGGCGGCCACAGCAAGTTCGCTATCGGCGAAGGAAAAGGACATGCGCCACCCGGTAGCGTTGGCGTTGCTACGGATACTTGGCATCCATTCCCCTTTTTTGTGGTCGACACCAATATTGACCCTCGTGTCAGCCAACAGACCCAGCACAGACATATCGTGCATCAACGGGAGCGAGCTGTTGAACACCCGCACGACTCCTCCACATTCGCCATCAAAAGCCGCTACACCCTTGATCACGGCTCGAGCTTGGTCCCGTGCCAGTAGGTATAGCCAAGGATAAGAGATCCAGCGTCGGAGTTTCCACCAGTGTTCGGCCTTCCAGCCTGCAGGTACTGGTAAGATAGGCTCGTTGTCTGACCTTGACATTGCTTGATAATGAGGCGCTTGATAAGTGCGGCACATTGCATCGTCCAAAGGATCATATGACTGCGGTCCGCGTATCATAGGTAGGAAGAAGTCGTACATATCGCGGTGATTGATGGTCCAGGTGTGCTTCTCCTTAACGTCAGACACGCATGGCGGATTGACTACAAAGCCCGGGAGCTTCGCAGCCATGCGCTCCAAGAGAGCTTCAATGTACGCCTTTGCAGCGGGCTTCTTGGCAAACTGATGTATCTGGATTGCACAGTCGTCTTGACCCTGAGCATTGGTAATGCGGTTGATACCACCATCACCCATCACCAGCCCAACCAATCGACACCAATCCAGATTGCACGCTTCGTCTGTGACAAATTCCCTGGGAAGCCAGGAGCAATCCGGCCACAAGTACATAGCATTGTCATTGTGTCCGACAGTAGGGATCTTGTGATTGACGTGAGTGGTTGTACCGGACTTTCGATCCCATTGTTCCGTTGCGGTGCTAGAAGAATCTCCGAGTGCAACTAGCTGGTTGTCCAACATCTGCTGTGTGGTATATGCCGTGTAGGTAGTAGGCTGATCTTTCGTGGTAAGATACCAGCGATGACTCTCGTTACAGACAGCGTCTATATCATCACTCTTGAGTCTGTAGAGAGAACCGCCACGAGCCAGACGTGTTGTTGCCTGAACTGTGTTCCATTGCTGAATGCCTGTTTGAAGATCCATTGTCATTACCTGGTCTTCGGCCTCGATCGCCGGGAGGGCTTTCCACCCAGTGTTGGTGAGCACCTCATGGTCAGCAGACAGACACTGGTACATATTTCGCGGAGATTGGTTGAAGTCGGAGAATGGCGTCATGTTGGCCAAGATGGAGAAGATGTTGGTAGGATCGTATTCAACATGGGTCGAGTCGCCT
Source organism: Plenodomus tracheiphilus IPT5 (assembly GCA_010093695.1). Lineage (NCBI taxonomy): Eukaryota > Fungi > Ascomycota > Dothideomycetes > Pleosporales > Leptosphaeriaceae > Plenodomus > Plenodomus tracheiphilus. The sequence continues at coordinate 83,325 of MU006319.1, forward strand.
GACACGACCTCCGCGTCGGTACACGATATCGACATGTACGGTTGCTCAAAGGGTCCCACATAGTCAAGCTTACCAAGAGGAAGATACTTGACAGGTCGATACATGCGCGACTTTTGTGAGAACATGTAGACACCCGGGTACTGGCCACCGTTTGAGTTTGGAACGTAGCCGATTTCCATTTCCAGCGGAACATTGTGTGAGCCTTCGACCTTCCAGTATCGGAGCGTATCCGCAATGACTTTTGCTTGCTTGGGGGAGCAGAAGCCTAAAACGCGACCGTCCAATTGTACGACCACACTTGCGTCAAGGGACGCGGATGACTTGCTGGATACGCCGAGTTGCGCCACAAGGCCAGGGATGGCTGAGACATCAACATTCTCCGTCGCGAGCTTGCACTTGTGTGCAAAATGGTTGAGTAACCCACACGGAGCTCCATCAGGGGTGTGAACGGGGCACATGAAGCCCCAACTTTCCGGTAGCAGCTTTCTGACAGTGGTGGTCTTGAGTTGAGCGAAGAAAGCACCTCTGTGCACCATTCGAAAATGACTAATGAAGCGGTAAAAGTTGATCTTTTCAGCCACAACAACGAAACCTGCTGTTTGTTGCAGATCAAGACCCGTCGGACTAATTAGGTTGCCGGTAGACAGGAAATACTCCATGGCGGCGCCAATATTGAGTTGTGACCGCCGAATAACTCTCGACATGAAGTCTTTTCTAAACTCTTGTGATGTGAACGGCCTCCAATCTGATCGTCGGCCGTATTCGAGCAGGGGAAGTCTGAACGAGTTCAACCAATCCTCTAGTCGTTCCTTGAGAATCATGCCAAAAAGCTGACCGCCGAGCAATATCTCCTGATTTTGAACCACATCTGGATTGTCGACGGAGCATTCACCTTCCACAAGGGCATATAGCTTGCGGATCATGAACAGAAGCATGCGAAACTTGTCGGCGTCCTGTGATGGTTTTACATCGTAAGCTCCGAGATGAGGTAGGACGACTTTTCGCAAAAACTCTGTACCAGCCTCCTCATCGTCTGTGTCGTCGGGAATCTGCAGTACAACCTTGAACTTTTGCCCGAGATATGCTCGCGTCTTTGCCTTGGAGTGTAGTCCATAGACTTTGTACGTGCGAAGCAGCAGTTCCACTCTGTCGGTGACGAACTGCTTCTCTGTCAGGCCCTGCGAGCCAGCTGCACCAACGAGGCCCTCGAAGATCTCGCGGTCATTTGTTTCAACGAGCGCTTTGAGTATCATCATGACTGGCACAAGATATTCGGCCTTCCTCCACGAGAAGCGCAGGTTGACGTTGCCATCGTTGAGGTAGTGCAGGCCGTTTGTCTGCGATGTTTGATCGGGGCGCATGGATCGGATGAGGATACCGTAGGGTGTGTATCCCGGTCCGCGGTTGGTGAAGGCGCCACGCTTGATGGCCATGGGGTAGTTGCGCCTGTTGACCTGCAGCATGCGGATGATCTTCTCGATGCCGTTGACGATGAAGTATCCACCGAGCTCCTCACTCTCCTCCTTGGCCTTGATAAGCTGGTCGGGGCCCATGCCCTCGAGGTGGCACCGGTTGGACTATGGCACAGACTGTTAGCTCGTCCGCTGCTGTGCGCACTCGTGCAGAATGGGGGACAGCTCACCCTCAGCATGATGGGGACGGTGCCAAGGTCGCACACCTCCTCCTGCCAGTCGCCATTGTTGATCCTGTACTCGAGGCGTGCGCGCAGCTTGCCGCGGTAGGTGGCATGCCGCTCTCTGCACTCTGCGGGGAGGATGTTGCGGTTCTTGAGGGCAACCTTGTTTGAGGGGGGCAGGACGGAGCGGTCGAGGAAGACGTCTTGGATGCGCACCGAGAGCCTGTTGCGCTGGCCCACCTCCTCGGGCTGCGCATATGGGTTGCCGTCGAGGAAGACCTTGGTGCCAATGTCCTTGATGCCCTGCTCCAGCTGCCCGCCGGCCGCGAAGATGGCATTGAACGAGTTGAGGTGGGGCTCGACAGCCTCGGCGAGGACGGGGTAGGCTGTCTTGTCCTTGGGGGGGTTCTGGAACAGGTCCTGTCGTCGCTGGGTGTGAAAGGCGGTTGTCCACTGCTGCTGCTGCTGCTGCTGCTGTGGTGGTGGTGGTGGCTGCCTCACTGCGGCAGGCGCCATGGCGGCGGAGAGGAGAGCGCTGTGTGTGACGGGCGCGAATCAGCACGGGGTGCGCAGTGTCATGCCCGTCGCCGTGGCTGGTGCAGTCAGTGAGGGAGTGTGGTGGTGGCCGTGTCTCTGCGCGGCGCATCTCGAACTTTTTTTTCCCCAGCACCAGCCCAGCACTGGGCATCGGCCGGCCGGGATGTGCCAGGTAGCGCGAGGCGAGCTGCAGAGTGGGCCCGTGCGGCAAGTCATGCGCAGGCGGCTCCATGTGTGCTGCAGAACGAAGCCCTCCTAGCTGCGTTTCCCGCGCACTGGGGCAGCGCAGTCTCTCGCCCTTCACCGTCATCACTGCATTGCTCACATCCGTCACCTTTGCAGCGGAGCCGTGTCAATTCATTGTGGTTGCAGCTACCTCTACCCACCCGCACAGCTTGTCCGGCAGGCGACGACGCCTAGTTGATGCCCCGCAGCAAGGATCAAGGTTCCCAGACTGCCCACCAGCACCCATCCATCGCCAGGCCGCTCGACCAGACTACACCACCACCGAGTCATTCCCAGGACGCACCGCCAGCGAGACCACCATGGCGAACCTCTTCCGTCGCATCTACGACTGGCTGCTGCGCCTGTTCTGGTACGCTTACCTTGCCCTCCTACGGTCCATCAAGTGTGCTGGCCTGGGTGCCTGCTGCGCCATTGGATGCTTCGATTCCATCAAGCCTCGTCCGCCCCCAAGCAAAAGCGCACCCGGGGGATCCTTCACAGACGAACGCTGACTGTCTCCGCTACACAGGGCGACAGAGATGGACATCACCATGATCGGTCTCCAGAACGCTGGCAAGACTTCGCTCTTGCGAGTTCTAGCGGTGAGTGCCTTCCTGATGCGGTAGACCACCAGCTTGGAAGCTTGGGTCCATTACCTTGACGATGCAATGAGAGCGCTGACCATGTTCGACCAGGGCGGAGAGTTCACTGTCGAGTAAGTCATCCAGTTCCTCATCTGCGCACGCCGGCGGCAGCAGTGTTCCATCACTGTTCCGGTTCTGCTGCTTTGCGCAACCATGGGCGCCTTCGTTACTGGGGTCCAAGCGCTGATGCGGGTCATAGCTCCATCCCAACCGTGGGCTTCAACATGAAGCGCGTCCAGAAAGGCCATGTAACCTTGAAGTGGTGAGTATTCCCATCTCCTCCTTGGTCACGCATGTCCAGCTCTTGCAGCGCCAAGCCCGTTTGAGCGAGCCGTGCAGGGTGTCGGTCGTCTACCCCATCCATGGTGCATCTGCTGACCTCTGGTGACAGTTGGGATCTGGGTGGCCAGCCTAGGTTTCGTTCCATGTGGGAGCGCTACTGCCGAGGTGTGAATGCCATTGTGTAAGCTTCGTCCGGTTCAACTGGGAAGCCATTGCTTATCGCGCTAGGTTCATCGTGGATTCCGCTGACAAGGAGGCACTGCCTGTGGCGCGCGAGGAGTTGATGCTTCTCTTGGAGAAGCCAGCCCTTGAAGGCATCCCTCTTCTCGTCCTTGGCAACAAGTCTGATCTCCCCAACAAGCTCTCCGTGGACGAGCTTATCGAGGCGCTTAACCTCAAGGCAGTCTCGCACCGAGAAGTGAGCTGCTACGGCATCAGCGCAAAGGAAGAGACCAACCTGGACGCCGTTCTCCAGTGGTTGATTGCCCGCGCCAGCAAGTAGGGTGTGTATGTCATTGTCCGCACGGTAACGTGACCGATGTGTCTCGTTGACCACGTGCCGCACCCAACGCATTCGGCTCGAGATGGTGTTTCGCAACGTTACGACGCTGATGTGCCTATGTTCTCACGAATAACGGTCATCAGCTTTTCTACGACATACTTAATGATTCTTACGATGTGACGGAAGAAAAGACGGCAGATCGCTCTGCAGCCAGCGATGGCCATTCAGTTTCCATAGCTCGACCGTGTTTTACTCCTCTTCATGTTCAGCACAGCGACGTGTTCCACATCTACAACGGCAGCGGGATGATCTGGGCGGCTGCCAGCGTATATCTAGTCTTCTTGTACCATCCTACTTTGTTTCCTTATTGAGCGAAGGATGAAGAAGGTCCGAAGAGAAGACTGGGATTCATCCATATACCGTAGCGCGTTTGTCGCCATTTATCGACGTCAAGTACGGAGATGTTTCCAAGGATCTTATAGCCGTTTAATGGTATCAAGTCTATTCTGCGGAACGACTGCCGGGTGCTCGTGACTTTTGCGACAGGTATGCCAGTGACCGGTGGTGAGATCAGTGTCACGACTGACTCTAGCGCAAGCACAGCAGTGCTTTCAAATCAATCCGCGACTCCAAGGCGAGTGAGCGCACTTGAACGAATGCGCTTTCGTCGTGGCCGTCTCTCCAGTATATCCCACGTCGCAGAAATTTCGCATCGTATCGTATCCGAGTCACCACACTGGCAGCCGGTTCCAGGATCCCCCTCTCCCCTCCCCCTTGTCGCGCGCCCAGCAACAGAAAACGACAGCATCGCAACGCGACAATGGAAAGGTTGGAAAAGGGAGAACATGCAATGCCCAGGCGGAAGAGAAAACAGCAGCAACAAAACTATAACACACATCCCCCGTCCCCCTATTAACGCGCGCTGGCAGTGGGACGCGAACTGAACCGAACCATCTTTGAACAATTGAACAACTCATCCTGCATTAGCGTGGTTCCGGGGAATCTGGTTTGGACGCGTTGTGATTGGTTGCGTATTGGGGATGCATCCTTGTTGTGGTTTGAGGGTGCTATTCGCTGAGGGGAGGAGTGTGAGGAATCAGAATGGGTTGGCTTGGTGGTTGGTGTCGGAAAATGGGGAGTGAGAGCCGGTGGTGGATCGTGCCATGGGTGGGGGTTACTTGTTGGGGGTAGGATGAAACTGAAAGGGTGCGATGTTGTGGCGTCTGACAAGTGTGGCGTAGGGGTGTGGCGTGGCTTTGTCGGCGAGGAAGTAGTACTCTAGAGTATGGAGCTGGAGTGCAGCATTGGGATGGAATGAGCTGGAGATTGCATCTGGATGTGTGTATTACATTTACTGGAACTAGTCTAGCATATCCTCTCATGGGGTTTGGATCGTGTGTCGTGTTGGCTTAGCCTTGTTCATTGAGGTACTGGTGGCATATACATTCTTCGCTGAGACAATTCACAGGATCTGGAGCAATCAAGCAGCGACTTGCTCCGCGAGTCATCGTCGGACAATTCCTCACTTCAGCGCGACGGCAGTGACAGGACTCTTATTATTTCCACTGACTTAGACAGTATTCACACATGTACAGTACATACCTAGTAACATGATGATGAGCCTCGGCCCGATCTACAAATGGCAATGGTACATACCAAGTGCTGACCTGGACCGTGGTTGCAAACATCGCGTGATCAGGAAGCTTCCTGAAGCCCCGGAGTATCTCGTGGTTGACTTGCGCAGCGAAGTAGGCGCAGCAGACCAACGACCTCCGGCAACACGTTTCCACGCCACGTCATGATCACCCACCGCGAGGGGGCTGAAGCCGTCGAAATCCAATTGCACGATTCTTGTCCCTTCCAGACCAATTGATCACGCAAAAGGCCCAAAGAAGATACCCATCATCTGTCTGGCCTGTCCATCGAGCCATCGGCTGTCCCTCCTTCCACAGATTCAGATGACTTAAAACCGGTGCCGGGAACAGCATTACATGCATACAGTCATCATCCATCATTAGGCGGGCCAGTTCCTCAGTCGCAACCCGCCACCAACCCGCCGTGCTAACCGCTTCCAAGCCCTAATCGCAACTTGGCTGTGGCTGAGCACGACGCTCGCCTGAGGGTGCTTCCCCTCTAGAGCCCATTCCCTTTCGTCATAACAAACCCCAGCCCCCCCGTAGTTCTTTCGCATCACCACATCGTTCGCAGTTCCGCCCCATCCATTCACGGCCGCGCTCGCAGTATCATCTGCACATCCTGTCCTGTAGACACACTGCACTCGGCGCAACCCAGCACAGCACAGCGCACAAACGGCCACAATGCACCTTCAGGCCAGGCAGTACGGCTACTACGATGATGACAGGTACGTTTGATTGCGACATTCTTTTATTGTGGCTTAGACGGCGCATGCTTTGGAGTCTTGGTGTTTGTTGTATGATGCGTGTCTGGGCATGTTGCTTGACCTTGTTCGCGCTTGGACGGCTTGTATACTGTTGGCGAGTGAGGTGTCACGTCATCGTTTGCGCATGGAGGGAGGGAAGGCGGTGCGAACTAGCATCGCCCTTCGCCTCTTTGTCACGTTGACCTGGCTGCGCGTCTCTTGTCTCCACCTTGTGGCTTCTTACACACTCTACTCTTTCCTACTCTACACCACCCGCCCCTCTTGCTCGACTTGTTCCACGATCGAGTCTCGAAGACATTGGTGCTTTCTTGTCTTGTCCTTCTACGCTCGGTGTCACTCGACGATCAGCATCAGCCTACACGACCTTACCTAACACATCATGGCTAGGTGTTACTACGACCGGTACAACAGGTACCGCTGTCGCAACTCGGCATGGAATAACTGGGTACGATGGGTGGTCCTCGCCGTCGTAGTCATCGGTTTCCTCCTTTTATTCTTCCTGTGCTCGTAAGTCTACCCTCCACCTCACCCCCCTCACCACCAATGCCTCTCCCCTCTTCTACCCCCCCATCCCACTAACACCATACCCACAGTTGCATAACCGCCCGCCGCCGCCGCCGAGCCGGTCGCCAACCCTTCTACGGCACAGGCTGGGCCGCCCGCCCAGGTGCCTACAACAACAACACACAAACCCAACAACCCTATTACGGCGCCAACAACAACACCGCCCCAGCACCACCCTACACCGCACCAAACAGCAACACTGGATACTATGGTGGCGGACAGAATCAAAGCTATTATGGTCAGCAGAATGGTGTCGAATTGCAGAGCCCGCAGCCTGCGTATGGTGGGGGCGGGTATGCGCCGCCGCCTGGGCCGCCGCCGGGGAAGGGGGATGGTATTGTGAGGTAGATTGTCCTCATTGTGATGGTGGGGGGTGCGAAGGGGTAAGGAAGGGAGGGAGGGAGTGAGGCATGTGGGATGAGAGATTGGAGTAGGACTCGAGTTTCATTTTGGACACGCGCGATACCTCTTATGCTGTAATGTCTTTTCGGCGTTCTCGTCGGGTGGGTGTGTGTGTATACACTGTATTGAATTGTTATGGTTGTATGATTGTATGATTATCAGTCTGGCAATCGACCGATTGATCAAATGGGACTACTTCTATGCGAATTCTAGCCATTGCGCTAATAGATTAAGATTATACATACATTGTGGGCAAGGTAGGTCCTCTACCCACCACTGTGTAGCAAACGCGCCGGCTATCAAAGACTCTGAGTAGTCTGTCCGTTACGTTACGTTGTGTTACGTTGCGTTGGACTTTGAATGCGTGCGTGCAATACGATCCGCTGATCTAAACACACTACCCTTCTATCGTGATCGAAATCGCCAAGTAGAATGTGCTGATGACGGATTGGGTCCCGTGGTCACAAGCGCCGTATATGCGACCCAAGCCTCTTGCTGTTCAAAATCTCCACACAAAAAGGGTAGGAGGGAGGGGGGAAGGGGACGGGTAGTGTGCGACTTTACACTCCAACCTCACCACCCCATCTTTCTTCCCATCCTCTATTACTTCAGTCATTACCACCTCCTCCACTCAACCCTCCCACACGAACAGCCCGCCCAACTCAACTGGCAGAACCAACACCAGGCACACGCGCACCCAACAACCCCACACTAGCCTCCGTCTCCAACGCAATCTTCATCTCCAGCCAGCCATAAAAACTCGCACTCCTACAAAACGCATCATACATTGCATCCCTCGCTCTATGCCTCTGAATCGGATTGCTACCGCGAAACTTGACACTCGTCCCATGTTTACTCACACTGCTGAGAAAATCAGGGATATGGAAGCTGGCATAGCGATTATTGCCGCCGGGGGTGACGACGCTGGAAGTGGCCAGGTAGCGGTTGATGGGCGCAACGAATTGCGCTGTGAGTTCAGCGAAGTGGCGACGTATTAGCGGTCCTAGGTCGCGCGTTTGATCGCCGAGTTTGAGTGAGGATTCGATTTGAGTGAGAATGGCTGGGTCGGACTTGAGGAAGCGTTTCGAGGGGGTGTGGACTTCGATGCCGCCGCCGGGGAGATCTAGTAATGCGTTTCGACTGCTCTTGTGGTGCAGCGAGTGGTGTCGGCGTGTCGGGACAGGTCCGTCGAAGTTTTGGAGGTAGAGAATGTGCGGTCGGGCTTTGTGGCTACTTTCTGCGGCGGCGATGATGCGCTTGAGGAGGAAGGGGTTGGTGATGCCTATCATGAAGGCGCGCGGGGTGCCGCCGTCGATGCCAATGCTCTTGAAATTTGCTTGCATGGTCATGTAGGGCTTCACGACGCCAGAGTATGGGACGGGGCAGATGAGGTCCACGAGTGAGGATACGGCTTCGCTGGCTAGCTGGGGGGATTTGGCGACGACGATGATGCTTTCGCAAAGGATGAGCTTTTCGAAGAGGACGTAGAGGTCGGTGATGCAGGGCATGTAGTGCATGATGTTGTCCCAGGAGCCGATGGGTTCGTAGGCGTATATTGAAGAGGGTGTATCCGATATCAGTGGTGTAGGTCCTGGGAGTCCTTGGAGGGGGAAAGACCGATGTGGAGCAATGTCGAGTGTGAGCACGTTGCCCAAAAATGGAAGAATGTGGCGTCCTAGATGTGGAGGAGCCCAGGTATTCATTTGTGTAAATGCTGCCTCTAGTGTGGTTGGGTCGCTGATGACACCAGAATCTGTCATGCGTTGCAGTATCTGGTGGTAGAATGCTGTAAAGTTGTGATGTGATATCATGACGAGTGTTCTCTGGTTGAAGCTCCTCTTCATGCTGTTGTCAAACTCCTGTCGAAAGACACATGACCCATAGAAGGTGTCCGCGCTGCCGTGTGGTGCGTTTGGGGCACTTAGTTTGATGTCTGGAGAATTGTTTGTGATGGCGAAGTTGAACGACAGATCCTCGGCCGTCTCCGTATTTTGCTGCTCAGGAAAGCTACACGTGAATCAGAACGGATCACGTGGAAGTGTGCGGTTACACGGTACCTGTTGAAGCATATCGCACTCAGATCTGCTGTGGTGAAGGGTATGTTTGGTGGGTATAATATCTCGATTTCAGGTCTGCAGACTATGCTCAGGATGGTGCCGCGAACAGATCAAGAGCGCTCCCTACCTACCCTACGTCAACGTTGAAATTGTACACTATGCTGCTCCCGTCAGCTTCCGCTACGTGACGATGCGGTCAACATACAAAGCTACTGCCCAGTGCTGGAAGCCGCCAGCCGTGCGGCCGTCTGAATCGTGCGCCCTCGACTTCTCCATGATGTGGTCGATGCCCTTCTCGTGTCGAGAGTGGCGACGCGACTGGAAGAGCTTGCTCTTGAGCTTCTCCATTTGGGCCTTGGAAGCACCTGACAAGGGCAGGTGAATGATGGATGCTCCCGAGTGTCAGCCCCAGCAGAGAGAGGGTGGCCAGGCTACCTATGGTGCAGCGGTACGATGCACCGAGCTGTGGCTGGACGGCGGGCGCGAAACTAGCGTGGGTGCGGGCAGTCACTTGCCATGGCAGCGGACGTAGCGCAGGGTGCGGACACTGGAGCCGTGGTGTTCAGACGACTATTTCTCCGGATGCGATGCAGTCTGACTGGGCATCATGTCTCGTCTGCTAGGTACACTGTCCAGCACTGGGCGCAGGGATGTGGTGCGGGACGGTGCGATGACGTTGCTGGCCCCGGCTCCCGCCTCGACTCGCGTGCAGGCCTCGAGGCCTCGGTCGTCTGCGCAGTGGGAGAGGAAACACCTGGGCAGCAACCACCGACCTTTGTGCGTGCGTGCCCTGCAGCGTCCTGCCCGCCATCCCCGCCGAGGGCCCAACCAGCATGCGAAGATAGCTGCCGCTCCGCCATGTAGAGACGGCCTGCGCGCCACACCACCATGGACCCCAACATCACCAAAGCGCTGAACGACAAGCTCTACGACAAGCGCAAGAGCGGAGCCCTCGAGCTCGAAGGCCTCATCCGCGATGCCCTCGCCGCCGAGGACCACGGCCGCATAGCCAAGATTGTGCACCAGCTCTGCCACGACTATGCCTATGCCGTCCACCAGCCCCACGCCCGCAATGGCGGGCTCATCGGTCTTGCGGCTGCTTCGATAGCCCTGGGGCCGGTAGGTGCAGACTGCTGTTGGAACACGAGACGCGAGCTAAGCCATGCAGGAAGTCGCCCGATACCTCGACGAAATAGTGCCTCCCGTCCTCGCATGCTTTGGCGACCAAGATGCACGCGTCAGGTACTATGCCTGCGAGTCCATGTACAATATTGCAAAGGTCGCCAAGGGAGAGATACTCGTCTACTTCAATTCTGTATTCGATGCTCTTTGCAAGGTACGCAGCCACACTCGACCGACGTTTGTCACAAGTGAAGAGTATGCTAACATGGCCTGGACCGTGCAGATGGCAGCAGATAGTGAACTGTCTGTCAAGAACGGAGCCGAACTGCTAGACCGCCTGATCAAAGACATCGTCTCAGAGTCGGCAGCTACCTATGTCTCAGTCCTGCATACCCCATTCGACAACCCAGAGCCGCCCGCCACGGAGGATTCCGAACAGCCCCCTTACGACATCCCGACGGCCTTCAATCTCGAGCGATTTCTGCCCCTCCTCGAAGAAAGAATCAACGTCATCAATCCCTTTACACGATCCTTCCTCGTTGCATGGATTACCCTATTGGACTCGATCCCAGATCTTGAGCTCATTGCTCACCTTCCGCGCTTTCTCGGCGGACTGTTCAAGTTCTTGAGCGACTCCAACCAGGATGTCTACACCATGACTCAGGCGGCCTTGGACCGGTTCCTTGGAGAAATCAGAAAGATTGCAAGGATCAAGAAGGGCATTGCAGAGAGCAAGAAGAGCCATAGCAAGGATGAGCGACGTCATTCGGGTTCCAGTGTCCGTAGTGGGGCAGAAGACAGCGAGGCCACCGACAGCATGCAGCTTGAGCCGCTAGATCCCATCGACAATAAGGGAGCGGGCAGCGGGGGAAGTGTATCAGTCTCTGGCGACAGTGAGAAGTCTGTCAACGGAGACGGTAACTGGGTACCTGGTCAAGACGTTCATGTCGATCATCCTAAGATCCTGACGATACTGGTCGACTTCCTCGTCGCACCATCCGGTGAGCAATATGGGCTCACACAAATGGACCAAGCTGACAGCTTACAGACCCTGATGATGAGCAAACCGAGATTCTGCTCACTGCTCTTCGGTGGATCGACAGCTTCTTCGAAATTTGCCCAGAGGACATCATGCCGTTTGTCCCAAGTCTCTTGTCACATGTCCTGCCACGCATGTCACACGAAGTAGATAGCGTTCGCAAGGCAGCCGTCAAAGTGAATGCCTCGTTGATGGACTACATTCTGTCGCTGTCCGATGACAATCGTCCTTCAGATGGCAGCTCTGGCGGTCAGATCCAACTGCCACCCTCACTCTCTGAGCTTGGTAAGGAGCTCACGGGGACACAAAGGCGCGACTCAAACCTGTCTGGTCGGTTACTCAAGGCAGTCATACGAGATCAAGCAAACAGAGTTGAGTCACCAGAAGTGAGGGACACCCGTTCATCGACGCCAGCCGAAGATGGTGGGCCATCACCACGCCCAATCCCGGAGCTCGATTATCAGGCTGCTGTCAGTGCACTTACTTTGCAGTTTTTGAACGAACACGAGGCTACACGTGTCGCGGCTATAGCTTGGCTTATCATGCTACATCGGATGGCGCCGGGCAAGGTCAGTGAACCATGATCTTGAATTATTGCATTTCACTAATGGATTTCCAGATACTCACAGTCGATGATGGAACCTTCCCCGCACTGCTTAAGACGCTGTCGGACCCTTCAGACGCCGTCGTCACTCGTGACCTACTACTGCTATCCCAGATCTCCCTGCACAGCGATGATACCTATTTCACGTCGTTCATGGTTAATCTGCTGAAGTTGTTCTGCACTGACCGTCGATTGCTTGAGACCCGCGGCAACCTCATTATTCGACAACTATGCCTTACCCTGAGTGCGGAGAGAATATATCGTACCATGGCGGACTGTCTGGCCAAGGATGAGGACGTCGAGTTTGCGAGCATAATGGTTCAGAACCTCAACAATAACCTCATCACTGCGCCTGAGCTAGCGGATCTGCGAAGAAGGCTGAGGAACCTGGATAACAAGGTAAGCTTTCAGTCACTTGTTGCGTTCAATGTCGGTTGCTAATGCTCTCAGGATGGTCAATCGTTCTTCGTCACTCTCTTCAAAGCTTGGTGCCACAATGCTGTGGCTACATTTTCGCTCTGTCTTCTTGCGCAAGCTTACGAGCAGGCGTACCATCTGCTTCAAGTTTTGTAAGTTCGAAGATTTATTATGTGGCGAAGTACCTTAACAGCTACATAGTGCCGACCTCGAGATGACAGTCAACATGCTCATCCAGATCGATAAGCTCGTCCAATTGCTCGAGTCACCCGTCTTCACGTGTAAGTCTACTTTCCTAGCGCATGGTGTGTTATCGTCACCCTGACCGGTATCAGATCTCCGCATGCAACTCCTCGAGCCAGAAAGGTACCCGCACCTCTACAAGTGCATGTACGGTCTGCTCATGCTGTTACCCCAATCTTCAGCCTTCGCAGCGCTCAAAAACCGGCTCAACAGCGTCTCCGCCATTGGCTATCTACACATCGCGCCTCGCTCGAGCACGTATGTCCCCACCTCCTCCCCCACCTTAAATCACTTGCGGCAAAAGAGCTCAGACGTTGGAACTCCTAGTGCCCCGTCCGGCCCCTCCGGTGTCTCTAACTTCGAACGGCCTAACCGGCTCAGGCCTAAGGAAGAGGGAACAGTCAAATGGACGGAGCTACTTGACCGGTTCAAGGCAACACAAGAGAAAGCAAGGCGGACCCAGAGAATGGCGAGCATGGGTGAGGACCTACCGGAGACGATGCCAGAGACTGAGCGCATGGGACCGCCGCCGCCTGTGCAGAATAAGAACCTGGGACTTAGGCCTGGGAGTCCGGCGGGGGCGTCGAGACTACCACCTGTGCCTGTACAACAAGGTCCGGTGCCCGGGCATAAGCCCAGGTCGAGTTTGAGTAACCTGGGGAGATTTGCTGGCGGGGTGGCCGGGCGGAACAAGAAGAAGTGAGTTCTGTCGCCGTTCGGTGTTTGTGTGTGATTTGATGGACTGGCGTAGCTAGATAGAAACTGCATTCTGGGCGTCCAATTACGGTGGCGTTTGGTGTGATTGGTAGCGTTGCAGCATGGATGGCGTCCCATTTCTATCGAATGAACAAACCGGTGTTCCTCCTTCAACGATGCTTGCCCTTTCTAAACCTCATTCCATCAACCTCCTCACCTTTGTCCTTGCCACTCACATCCACACCCTCCACACTCTCGGCCTTGTCCCCACCCCCAACAGCCCAACTCTTGACAATCTCCTTGATCTCTGGTTTCCGCCTCTCCACGCGTTTCGCCTCTTTCACTTTCCTCACATACCCCCCATACACGGCGACCTCTGCCACGGCTATGCCCAGACTGCCTCCCAAGCTCAACCCCAGTCTCTTCCCTACACTCCAATGCCGTGCCGCGACCCAGAGGAATACCGACACAGCGACAACAGAGATGAGGATATTGATTATAAGGATAATTTGGCGGTGGACTTCTTCGTAGGAGACGTCGTCTTCGAGGGTGGAAGACGGGGCGTGGGATGTAAATGGGGAGGGACCTTGGGTGGAGGGGAAGCGCTGGGAGAATGTTTCGCGGGTCGGGGGAGGGTTGAGCATGCGTGTGTAGGATAGGGATTCTTGGTTGTGGCGGAGGCGGGACATTAGGGCGGTGTATTCGGGGGTCTGGGGGGGTTTTGGAGGGGGAGGGGGGCGGTAGAGGGTTGTGGTTTGGAGGAGGGTGGAGAGGGTTTGTGGTTGTGGTGGTGCGGAATCGTCATGTTCGGTGTCTTGTAGGGTGCTGTTCGAGAGTCTTTGTGTCTCTGGTGATAGAGGGCTGGAGGGTCGTGTGGCGTGTTGTTTGAGGAGTTTCGAGAGGGCAATTAACTGGGTGTGCGAGATGGGCGCTCCCAATGTGGCATCTGACAGCGCTGGTTCCCCCTCGTGTGATAGTTTCGCAAAGCCGTCGGGGCAGAGACTTGACCCGCTTTCGAGGCCTCGGCGTATACCGGGTGTGATGGTAAGCAGCACCATGGTCGCGTGGTATCGCGTTGCTGGTGTAGACGACTTGTAAGACGGTCGCGGTCAGAGTCGCGTCCCGAAAGTAGCCGATACGCATCCCGGCCAGGATTCTCTCGTAGAGGACTTAGCTAGCGCGTCATGATTATCCAAAAACTCCACGTCGATGCAGGCACACGATTACTGTCGACGCCAGCCACACCTCCCGTGCCTTTATAATCCCGGCAAACGGCTCAATTGCACCTTCGCTGTTCTGCTGCCAGGAGAAATTCCAGGAACCAAACATCCATGACGAGCCGATCCTGCCGGCTCGCGGCGACGAGCATCGCGCGGACGTTGCAGCAAACGTCTTCGCCGTTGCTCAAGTCGATATGTCCCCACGATGATGCCACTGCACTGCTACGCTCGCAAAGAAGAATACACAATGTCGCCACGCTTTCCTCGATATGCTCGCACCACCCTTCACGGCGGCGACATCAGTCCTCGTGGGCTGCCGCAGTCAACGTTGCGCAAAATGTCATGAGCAGTCCACCGCCAGATGCTCCGATCAAGATGGACCCGTTCCAGACGGTCGCGCGGGAAATGAAGTTCTTGACCGGAAACATACGTCAACTGCTGGGCTCAGGCCATCCAACACTCGATACGGTGGCAAAGTACTACACGCAAAGTGAGGGGAAATACGTCCGGCCCATGCTCGTCCTCCTCATGAGCCGGGCGACAGCACTCACACCTCGAAACCAAAGCTCAAGAGCAGGAAGCAGACAAAGCGTCGACGCCTCCATCACCAACCCCACCATCCTCGCCGACGAGAACCCCGAAACCCCATGCTCCTCCCCCCGCCACGATACCGCCTACAACACCTCAGACAGCGACATCCTCCCCTCGCAACGCCGCCTCGCCGAAATTACCGAACTCATCCACACCGCCTCCCTCCTCCACGACGATGTAATAGACCACTCCGTTTCGCGCCGCTCTGCCCCCAGCGCAAACATTGAATTCGGCAACAAAATGGCCGTACTAGCCGGCGACTTCCTCCTCGGCCGCGCCTCGGTAGCCCTCGCCCGCCTCCGCGACCCAGAAGTCACAGAACTCCTCGCCACCGTGATTGCAAACCTCGTCGAAGGCGAATTTATGCAGCTCAAAAACACGGCGCGCGACGAGAAGAACCCGCAATGGACTGAAGATACCGTATCGTACTACCTCCAAAAAACATATCTCAAGTCTGCCTCGCTAATATCCAAGTCCTGCCGCGCAGCAGCTATCTTGGGCGGGAGCAGCGATGAGGTTGTCGAGGCGAGTTATTTGTATGGGAAGAATTTGGGGTTGGCGTTTCAGTTGGTCGATGATATGTTGGATTACACAGTGAGTGGGGAGGAGTTGGGGAAGCCGGCGGGAGCAGATTTGGAGTTGGGGCTTGCGACTGCGCCGTTGCTTTTTGCGTGGAAGGAGGATCAGAGTTTGGGGCGGTTGGTGGGGAGGAAATTTGCGGGTGAGGGGGATGTGCAGAGGGTAAGCTGTTTGATTTCTGTCCTAGTAAACATCCATTCATTCGTCCAATTCGGAGGGAGAAGTGGATGACCAAAAGTAGACTTTTGCAAAGTGCAGTCGCTAACATACAACCTAGGCTCGAGATATTGTCTCCCGCAGCTCCGGCCTCGAACAGACTCGAGCCCTGGCACAAGAATACGTCGACAAAGCCATCGACGCAATATCCTTCTTCCCCGACTCAGAAGCCAAACAAGGGCTAGTGGAAATGTGCACAAAAGTCATGAAGAGAAGAAAGTGAAAAACAACAACAACATGAGCGCTTGGGGCAGAAATATTACGTTTAGAGTTCACGCACCGTAACCGCAGACACCTACTCACACCAAGTGTTTCTCATATCGTGGCTATGTTCAAGATGGGTTTATTTTGCATTGGGAAGAAAGTTCTGCAAACTACCTGTACGACTTATGTATTTGTATATATACGTACGCGCCAGTCGACTACCTTTATTTTTCGTCTGTCCTGTCATGGAAAGATGAATTGCGTGAGGGGAGAGGGGGATAAGCTTGATACAATGCAATCATCAATACCAATCAACCAAACAATTAAACGGGGAGGGGAAGTTGGACACAAGATAAGACACGATGATATGCAGTGGTTTATCTTCAAATTAGTTGATTTTATTTAATTCCCATTAACCAATTGATGGATTGTTTAATGGAAGCAGCAGATTAAGAAGGCTGGGTATTTATTGGATTATTGAATTAATGATTGTTTGAATTCGACCTACTTCTCCGCAAAAGGGTTTGGCGGTAGAACATCAGGATCGAAAGCATTGGTGTGTTCCGTGTTGAGTTCGTCTGTGTCTGTGTATTTTGTGTCCGACGCTTCAACTCCATTTGCATGCTCTTCAACTCCATGCTCATCAACCCCGTTGCCATCACCATGCTCTTTGATCCCATTGTTGTGCTCATTGCCGTTTCTATTACCATTCCCATCCTCCTCACTACGACCACTCCCAAGGCCCCACACCCTAACCACGCCATCCAATCCCGCACTCACGATACATTTTTCAGTGGGATGTGTAGCCACGCTCAACACAGCGCCATCATGTCCGTCCAGCCGCTGTAAAATGTTTTTGGAACTTACGTCCCAGATGACGACTTCGCCGTCTTCACTGCCCGAGGCGATGAATGCGTATTGTGGTTCTTCCTTCTTCCGGGTTGTTTTCGCGGCATCGTTCCAACCACCACCATACGTCCCAAACGCACCACTCAGCGAATACTTTGTATTAACATGCCCCTGATACGTCTTCACGCACTTTCCCTTGCCCTCGACATAATCCCACAACCTGACACAGCCATCCAACGTCCACGCACAGACATACCTCCCATTCGGACTAAACACCACACTACTCACTGCCTTGTTATCCTCATGCACCAGCGTACGCAAACACTGTCCCGTCGCAGTATCCCACACACGAATCAGGCCGTCATGCGAACAAGAAACAATGAGCGTGCCGTCGCGCACAAAGTCTACGCCGCCAACGGGATCGCTGTGAGCGGGGAGAGAGCGCATGACGCGTGCTGCACGTACGTCCCAGACATATACCGCTTCGTCGTAGGAGCCAGAGACGAGCATATTTCCCTTTGGACTGAAAGCAATGCTGTAGACGTAATTGTGGTGTCCAATAAAAGGCGTGGGGTGTGCGAGGCCCGATGATGTATCCCACAGGCGGATACTCTTGTCGTCGCTGCCTGAAGCGAGGATCTTGGAGTCGGGAGACCAGGAGAGCGTGTTTATGCCTGCGAGGTGGCCTTCGAGGGTGTGTTCGAGGGCTCCAGAGGGGTAGGCCCAGATTTTGATGGTGCAGTCTGCGCTCGCGGAGGCGATGTGTGTCCCATCTGGAGAGAACTTTACGCAGGAGATTGCTTTTTTGTGGCCGTGGAGGACGAGGTGGGGGACGTAGTGGAGGGAGGTGGGCTTCGGTGGGGGAGACGAGGAGCGCGAGTGTGAGCGCGAGGGGGAATGTTGGCGTCGTTCTCTGTAGTACCGCTCCGAGTCGCTGTCGTTGCGGCTGTAGCGGCGCGCTGGGCGTTCGGCGATGCGGTAGCTTGGGGAGGGCGGCGGTGGGGTGTGGGATGCGGAGCGTTTGCGGGGCGGCGCATCGGCGTGGTCGTCGTGGTCGTCTCGCCGTCGTTTGGGGGATGCGGGGCGTGTGGTCTCCATGGTGTAGCGGTGTGTGTATAATACCACGACGGTCGTGTTTGGCCCATTGCGTACAACCAAGTGGACGAGCGAGTCGCGAACGCGCGCGTACTGCCCGCTAGCGCGTGGGCGGTGAAGGACCCCCCTGCAACAATTCCGTGTGCCTGGACGAGAGCACCCCGGTTGACCGTTGCATCATCGCCCGGGACAACTGGTCCATGGACGTTGCACTTCACAATGGCCTCAGACGCCGACTCGCCGCCGTCGAGCTTGCGCGTCCTCACGCTCAACTGCTGGGGCCTCAAGTTCATCTCCAAGCTCCGCAATGAGCGCCTCACGGAAATCGGGGTCCAGATCGCCGCGGCGAAGCCGACGCCCGACATTGTCGGACTGCAGGAGTGTTGGACGCAAGAAGACTACAATGCCATAAGAGAGCAGACGCGGCATCTTCTTCCCCATGGCAAATTCTACTGGAGCGGCATCTTTGGCGGTGGTCTCGCCATTCTCTCGAGATGGCCCATTGAAGAGAGCAACATGGTGCGGTATCCGTTGAACGGACGGCCCGCGGCGTTCTACCGCGGAGACTGGTTTGTAGGCAAGGGCGTCGCCTGTGCGAGGATAAGGATGGGGCCGTCGCGAAGAGATGTCGCAGAAGTCTTTTGCACGCATGTACGGTACAGTGTCATCGCTTCATGACCACCAAGTTGACGACATCAGCTCCACGCCCCTTACGAACGCGAACCCCACGACTCCTACATCTGCCACCGTACAGCCCAAGCATGGGAAATAACAAAACTCATGCGCGCTGCAGCCGAGCGCGGTCACCTCGTCATCGGTCTCGGAGACTTCAACATGGTCCCCCTTTCCCTCGCCCATCGCATAATAGAAACACACTCTCCTGTCAAGGACGTATGGCGCATCCTGCACCCTGACTCCTCGATCGGTGCCGCCAAAGACGCCGTCGAGCAGGCCCGAGAAGTCCCAATGCCGACCGCAGAGTATAACATGACCATGAACGGCGCAACATGTGATAGCGAGCTCAACTCGTGGCGGTGGAACAAAGCTCAGAAGCGAAGACTTGCAAAGGGCGAGAATGTGCAGATAGAACCTACCGTTCCTGATCCTCATGCAAAGCGCCTCGACTACATCTTCTTCAGCAGTCCACAATACCAGAATGCGGCAACGGGACGGGAAACTGCAGACTGGCAGCTCAAGGAGGCAAACGTCGGTATGGCCATGCGTCATCCAACACTACACTGCTCACTCAGTGATCACTTCTCCGTCGAGGCAACCTTGACGCGCACAACCACTGCATTAACAACCAACTCGCACAACGCCTTGGACTTACCTGAGCGTTACCTCCCCATCTCCACCTACGATGAAATCCTAGCCACTACCATGAAATATCAAGTCCGCGAGCGTGTGCAGCGCAAGCTACGAATAGGCCATTTCTTTTACCAGGTCTCGTTGTCAATCGGCTGCATGATTGGCGTGTGGTGGTCGCCACACAATTATGTGTCGTTCATACTCATGTTTTTGAGCACCTTTGGGATGAGTCTAGGGGTAATTGATGGATTGATGGGGTTCTTGTTCGTAGGGAGTGAGATGAGAGCGCTCAAGGAGTTTGAGTGGGAGGTTAGGAATACAAGGGAGAGGGCGGTTGTGAGAGGGGGGAAGGACGGGGAGGGGGATGAGAATGGGCGGACGAGTTATTTGGCGAAGCCGTGAGTGTCTGGGAGAAAGCGGTGTAGTATAGTGATAGGAGGCGTGAAATGTGAATGTTGTGCATAGCCGTGTATGGACCTCATGGTTGTGTTCCAAAGGTTGGTGATTTAGCGCACGTGCTGTCGCGACTTCAGGCTTGGCCATGCCTCAGCACCACGCTTCCTGATCTTGAGACGCTGGCATACCTCATTCCCGCGTTCGCGAACTGCCCGCTGCACAGAGACACACACCCATTTCTATCTACTACGCGACAGCAGTGCTGACTATCATTTACTACACCAAGCCCCACTCGTCATCCGTCGGCCATCACTGTCGCGACTCGGGAGTCCGCATCGACCTCGACAATGGCTGACCCGCAACCGCAACCCCAGGGCGGCGGCCAACAGCAGCAGCAGGCCCCGCATCTCCTGCGCGCAGATGACATTCTCAAGCTGCACAGTTTGCCTGACGACGAGAAGCAGAAGTACCGCCTCATCGTACAGAACTTCTGGACGCTGATGAACCAGCACCCGGCAGGCAGCACCGAGCATGTTTCGGCGAAGCAGAAGCTGGCCGAGTGGTCATCGAAATTCATTTCGCGCGAACGTCAACACCGAGTGAGGATGAAGCAGCAGCAACAGGCGCAACAGCAACAGCAGCAGCAGCAAGGAAATCAGGGTCAATCGAGTCAGGCTAACGCGGCTGCACCCCAGGCTCAGGCCCAGGCGCAGAACCAGACTCAGAACCAAACTCAGAACCAGAATCAGAACCAACCGACCATCAAGCAGGAAGCGCCCCAAGCTCAGAACACTGCTGCGCCCCAGCAGCCCCAAGGACAGCAGGCCCCGAACCCAGGCCAGCCCCGCGCCCAACCCAATATCGATCCCGCCATCATCAAACATGTCCACGAGTTCCCAATCCAACTGCCCCCAAACGCGCCGCCGCCTGGAACCCCAGAGTACGATGCCAAGCTCAAAGAATACCGGAACGGTTATCTCAACATGCTGGTTAAGCAGGCCGGATTTGCGGAGAATCGACGGAAAGTCCTAGTCCAGATGCAGGAGCGGCAGAAC
This sequence comes from Plenodomus tracheiphilus IPT5, assembly GCA_010093695.1. Classification (NCBI taxonomy): domain Eukaryota; kingdom Fungi; phylum Ascomycota; class Dothideomycetes; order Pleosporales; family Leptosphaeriaceae; genus Plenodomus; species Plenodomus tracheiphilus. The sequence goes on from MU006319.1 coordinate 104,209, forward strand.
GCCGGGCAAGAGGTATCCTCTGATCTTCTCAACATGAAGGCGCGCATCGAAAAGAGCCACGCAGAGATGAAGGACCAACTCGATAAATTTAGGAGGTTGCAAAAGACATGGAAGGATGAGCGCGAACAGACAAAAGCACAGGGACAGTCATCTCAGCAAACTCAGGGCCAGATGCCGACGCCTTCACCTCAGCAGCAGCAGCAGCAGCAGCAACAGCCGTCGCTTCAGCGCCAACTCTCACAGCCAAATATTCAGCTGCCACCGCAGATCAAAGAGGAGCCGCAAATCAAGATCGAGGGCGCACAGGCGCCCCAGGCACAATCACAAGCTGCACCGCAATTCAATTTGCAGCAAGTTCCGCAACAAGCACAGGCGCAGCAGAATCAGCAAATGCCGCAGGGAATGCCGCAACAGCAGCAGCAAGCGCAACAGCAACAAATGCAACAGCAGCAGAACCGGCCCCCTCCCGTCTCTCACTCGCAGTCATTACCACCAAATCAAGTTCCGCAATTCACTCAGCCAGGCCAACCACAACAAAACTTCCCGCAGCAACAACAGCGCCCGCAAATCAACCCTATGCAAGCAAACGCGCACCACCAGCAGAACAACTCCCCACACCCCCAGTCCGCAACCTCAGGCGCTGCCCCACCCCCAGCACTTTCCCACCAAGCCGCCGTCAGCGCCGCAAACCGCTCCTACACCGATCCCCAACGCACAAACACGCCCATGCAGCAAGGCGGCCAAGGCAACTTTGGCAGCCGCGAGCGCGAACAGCTGAACAACCCCAAGATGCCGATTCCGCGACACTTGAACGTGACGTCGCCTTCTGCCGTCCACATGGGCCAGGCGCGACCTACAATGGGTGGCCCAACGAACGGAGCACCGGGGCCTATGGGGCAGCCGGTTATACCGCGTCCGCCGCCGTTTCAGCTTGAGGGTGAGGGGGATAGGGTGTTGAGTAAGAGGAAGTTGGATGAGCTTGTTCGACAGGTTACTGGAGGGGGAGAGGAGGCCTTGACATCAGAGGTTGAAGAGGTAAGTCTATTATTCCTACTACCGCAGTATCCCTCAATCTCATGTCCATGTATGCTAACACAACCCGCGTTTCCAGGCCGTCCTCCAACTCGCAGACGACTTCATCGACAATGTAATCTCGTCTGCCTGCAAACTGTCCAAGCTCCGCGAGTCGCCGCAACTCGATATCCGTGATATCCAAGTCATTCTCGAACGGAATTATAATATTCGTATTGCGGGGTATGCGTCGGATGAGGTGAGGACGGTGCGCAAGATTGTACCGGCTCCTGGGTGGGCGGCTAAGATGAATGCTGTGTCTGCGGCGAAGGTTATGGGGGGAAAGACGGATTTTTAGAGAGGTGGGTTGATGAATGGATGTGGGTGGGGGGGATGTAGGATGTATGAGGGAAGAGGGTTGGTGGTAGATGAGGAGTTTTTCGACGGAGTTTGGTGGATAAATGGGCAAATATGCTAGGTTTCTGTCGCGTTTGATTCATTGACATGCCGCTGGTGGGTATGTGGATCTTTCGTGCTTACAGATGATAAATTGGTGTAAGATTAACTTGACACCTTCCGACACTGGCCGTATGCACTGGGAAGATGTCATACAATATCACATTTTAATTGCAAAAACACTGTTTTACCCTTTGACAACACGCATTGCAGCAGTCACACCGTCATGATAGAGATTGATGTCTTGATTACCGCTGCATCTACATACAATCTACTCCTCAATCAACAACAACCCGCCACATATCCACCCCTCATACATCTCAATTCGCCTTACCCCCCACCTCACCCCCAAAACTCTACAACTCATCCTTCTCCCCCCTCCTCCTCTCCTCATCCTTCTCCCTCTTCTCCCTCCTCTGCTCCTCCTCCTGAATATCAACTTTCATCCCCTCCGCCTCCTCCCCCCTAACCCTCCTCATCAACCCCCCAATCTCCTCATCATACACCGTCCACTCAGGAATCTGCCTCCTGGCCCGCTCAAGCTTGGGCTCTTTAGTCTGCGGATTATTACAAAGATCAATCGTCTTTGCCTTTTCCAAATCCTCATCTGCACACCACGTCTCGCACCACAGCCACTCCTGCGGAAGACTGTGAATAGGGAGTTGAAACTGCATGTTATTCGGCAGATCCTGGTCGAGGTTACTCAGACTATTGGGATCGGCCGAGAGTTGGTGGTATTGTTGGCGGAGACGGTCACCCGCTGCTAATTGGCGGAAACGAATCAAGTCGACCACGTAGAGGGCGGAGATGTGGTATGGCTTACCCCGAAGAAACGAGGCCCAATATCCTGTTTTCCAGAAGCGAAATCCTTCCATTTCGGTGCGTGAGTCGCCCATGGGTGTGAAGCCATACGGTGCGCCGTGGAGATCGTGCGTGATAAGTTCATACATGTCTGTTCGCACGATTTGGTCGGCGTCGACAAAGATTACTTTTTCTAAGTCGAGTGGGAAGAGCACGTCGAGGAAGAGAATTTTGTAGCCCCAGATTTCGCGTTGTTTTTCTGTTTGGCCACGGAGCCAGTGTGGCCATTTGTAGGTTACCATTTCGTATTCGAAGTTGTAGGTTGCGGCCATGTGTGGGAGGAAGGATTTGAACGAGGGAGAGAGGAATTGCTCAATGAACCAGAATTTTACGGTGTGCGTGGTGTGTTTCATGACGGATAGCATCATGATGTTGAGCATGCGTTCGTAGAGGTGACCCGAGGCGACGGAGAAGATGTTAATGTCGGCTTGGGTGCCTTTTTTTACACTTTTACCACCAGAGAGGAGCTCTGCTCCCTTTTGTAAAACCTTTTCAGAGTTGAAGTTGATCCCAATTTTGGAGAGTAGGTTGTTGACTTTCTGGGTGCCTTTGCCTACGAGTTCAGAGGCAAGCGACTCCTCAGCGGCTAGAATGTCGGCGGCTTCCTGGCCAGGCTTTCGCGAGAGACGAGGGAAGATGGTGGCGCCTTGGAAACTCATCAACGCAATCTCTGTAGTCTCGTCACCAGGTTGTGCGGCCCAAGCTTTTGTGCCCGCGCTGTCGAGGCTGAAAATCTCACGGGAGCGACCGGATTTGAGTTGGATATTGTAGAAACCCGGGTTCGCTTTGAATTGGAAATAGCCCAGGTTGGCCATGATGATGGTATCGGCAAAGTGGGGATCTTTCTCAGTGGAAAGGACAACTTCAGCGCCACGGGGTGGTTGGCCTCCGTTTGTGGTGTCGCGAGAGTGGCCTTCAATGAGAATACTTTCCAGTCCATAGATGGCGTCGATGTTGGCACCAGTGGGCAACGAGCTGAGCTTGATGTTGTCGAGATCATGAATAGACTCCTCCGGTGCAACGAGCCAAGAAGGCGGGACGTCCATGCCCAGATTCAACAGTGCCTCCTTGGGAATACCAGAGAAATGAGCTCCGAGATGTCCTACCGATCCATCCGCGTTGAAGCGAGGCCGAGCGTCAAGAATGTACCTGTAGAATCGCTTGACAGGAAGTTCTTGCAAAAACTGCTTTGGGTTCAGAGAAAGCTTCAACTGTACCCCTTCCATGTCGCTCAGCGTCTTCAAGATAGGGACCCACTTCTGAGCCAACTCTGAAGCCGGATCGATCGATGCCACAATTTGAAAAACGGCCTTATCCTGATCGCCCTTGATGATAGCAGTGTGCTTGGAAGTCCAGTTGTTGAATGTGCTGATCCTCAGAGTCGATGCTGTCTCGAAGATGCCCTCTGGGACATCAGACACTGTCGAAAGTGCAACGAGGGACTGAATTTTGGCCACATCAAAAGGAGTCTTCAACTTCTCCATCAAGCTCAGATCTTCAAGAGCCTTGCTCAAAGGCTGGACACGCTTCGCCGTTTCATAGGTGACGAGAGTTTCAACGTCATCTTTCGAAAACACTTGATCCTCCGGGATGGGCCCGACAAACCGCCCATTGACAAGTATCCCCTGTTGCCCAGATGTAAGTCCCAAGGCTTCGTAGATTGACTCTGCCGTCTTCCAGAAGGTAGTGGACTCTGCGGGCGTAGCTCTAGAGTCGGTTGGCTCATTGGCTATCGCCCATAGCGCCTCACTTGAGACTTCACCACCCAAAGCACCGTATATATTTAGCAGATGCTCCGACGCACTAGACTGAATTGAACCAGCCAGTGGGTTATGGATCAAAACAATCTCAGCGTTGGGTTTCGCGTCACGGAAATCTGCGACCGACTTCAATAAGGCCAGGCCAGAACTTGAGTCAAAGTCGGCAATGAGTGTGACATGCACCCAGTCGCTCTTGCTTGATGACGCTGCTGCTGCGACCCGTGGCATAACGTTGAACGCCTTCCCATATGATTCCTCAAACTCGGCCATATTGATGAGTTTAATGTTCTTCTCATCCTCGGGAATGATCAGTGGATTGCGTTTGGTGGCAGCCTGGAGCAGGAAGTACTGAGGAACCCAGCTGTCGTCGATGAAGAGGCCCTCGAAAACGCCTTTTTGGATCTGGCGGAGATCCATACCGATACGTTGACTCAGAACAGAGAGCCAATCCTCTGTCAGCGGGATAGGAACACCATTGACAAACAATGGAGCATTGGAAGTATCTGCGGCAAGGCGCCTGAGGTACTGCTTAGATGCATCTACGCGCGCCTGTATCGCTCCCGAGGTCAGGACAGCCTCCAACTCGAGGGCTTCGCGTTCATTACGCAGCTTGGCTCCTTTAACAGCTGCGTCGAATATGGCCCTATCGGGAGCGGCGAGCTTCTTGGCATCTACGGCCTACACATACTCTGTTAGTGCCATGGCAAAGTGACTCTGGGGATTGACGTACTGCTGATAGGTACTTGATGACCGCGGACAGTCCATAGCTATCCTTCAGATAGTAAATAACTTTTGCTTGGTCTAAAGCACCCGGTGTCATGGTCTGAGGAACGAACCCCCACCGAAGTGGGATACCGCGTTTGATCAAGCTGAGTATCGTGTCAAGAATGATCGAAACCTCTCCATCGGAGGTAAAGTCAACAGGTACAATAGCATTGTGAATGTCGCGACGGACAGACGGTAGCTGTCCAGGATATGTTCTCTGAAGCAGCTAGAAAATCCATTAGCATCTACGCCAATGCAGAAGCACATATTACTCACAGCTTGCAGCTCAGTAGGCCAGGCCTCATATCTTGAGTCTTTCTCAATATCATTCATGTACACAATGACATTACCGCCTTCAGCTGCATCTCTGAAGTCGTAGCGCTGCGGCTCATCTGCGGCCTGCGTCTCCGCAATAGCTGGATGAGATAGAAGGGAAATTGTATCAGCACCAGAAAGACCCTGGCTGCGTATCCCACTGATGAGCTTTCGCTCACGTCTAAGATGCGCAAGTAATGAATGTGGGTTAACATCGCGTGCTGGAATCTGTACTCCATTGACCCAGATGACATTGTAGCCCGTGGGAAGAAGCTGTTCCCGATTCTTGAGGTGCTCTTCCAAAAACTCTTCGGTTGCGTTGTGGTTCGCGATGATGGAGGAGTACTTTGGGAAGTCCTGAACCAGTTTGAGGAGCGTGTCCATGGGCTCCTCACTCTTCATGACGAAACTCGCAGCTTTCAAGCCGAGATCGGACACCTCATCTTTCGACAGAGGCTTCAGATCTGTAATATCCTCATCATCGCTGAGACCCGTACCCAGCGGTTTCTGGTTTGCAACCTTGTCCCCTTCTGTCTTTGGTCTGTCGTCGATGACAATGTAGTCTGTCCGCTTCAATTGTAACTCAACGCCATAGCCGTTGACGACCAGTGGTGACTCTGGTGCTTTCAAGGATGGCTTATGGCGAACACGATACGACGTCTTGCCTTGTCTTGCTGTCTCACTCAAAGTCTTGTGCCATTTTTTGAATCGAGGTACGGTGATATCGGTGTAGAGGATTGCCGGAAGGGCAGAGCTATTACCAAGGATACGGTCGAAAGGTAGCTCGTATGTTCTATCGATGAATTAGTAACTCTTCTGATATAGCCGTCTCGACATACCCACCTTTCGCTCTTGATGTCCCCAAACGGCTCCTCCAGGTGCGGCGAGCAGTATTGTTTTCCATGGAACGATACCCATATCTCGCAATCTTTGGTTTGTTCCGCAGCCAATGATGGCTCCACGGAGGTCTTGTAGAACTGGTAGTGTGCTTCTATCCGTGGCGCAGCCGACCGGACGGAGAGTGCGAAATCGAATGAAGCGAGAGCTTCAGGCTCAGTGATGTGCCTGTCACTACGTAGTAATTCTACGAATGCTGTGTAGAGATCCTGCTCTGTATTCTTTTCGTCGAAGTAGCCTTGCGAGACTCGGTCGAGGATAGGGTAGTATGCGGTCGCGTTCTCTTCCGCAGCTGTTTCCCTTAGATGCTATTAGCGAATACTAGATATTCATGAACAAAAGTAGATTACAATAGCTCTACAAGATATGGCGCAGGGTTAAAGGCAGCTCTCAGAGCAACATTGATGCTTGGACTCGCCAAAGCCCCAATGTGTCTGAAAGCGCTGAGCGCGAGGAGAGCTCTGGCGCTCAATGAAGAGGCTGGAGCCCGCATGGTTCAAGGAGGTGGAAGAAGTTCCACAGACGTGTCTTTGGGGTTTGAGTATCCTGGAGTGCAACTTGTATGGTATATAGTAATCCTCGGCGGCGGTGTTGAGAAGTTGCAACGTGTAGCAATTCGTCCTGGGTCCGAATTGATTGAGGGTAAGCCTGGACTTTTCCAAGCAGCTGGATAGAGGGTTCAACACATTGGGCGTAAGGTCGTAGCAAGTGTCCTATAGAAGTAGTCTCTTTGCTTCACAATCTTTCCTCTCCTTTCATCTTTCTCCAAGTAACTCCAAACGCCAGGTACCAGATGGACCCCTGCAAGCATACGGCGGGCGCTTTGTGCCTTGAGCGAAGGCGGTTATCTCATCGCATCACCGACATCCGACCGCCTCCAGCCAATCCGACGGGGAATTCTCCGGGAGAACATTCATCAGTCAACACTGCTGGTAAGCTGACTTAATCCTCCTGCACATGTGCCTAGAGCGTCACGACATTGCAAGGCGTGGCTGGGCGCCCACGTCATGGGTTGGGAGCAACGAACGTGTCAGTCTGGTTTGCGTTCAGCAGCCGTAGTCTACGCGAAGAGGCAAGAGTGTTGCTGAACGTACTGGGTTCAGACAGTACTGCAACAGGAACTCGCTTCAACTGGACCAACGTACTGTTATGACGAAGGACTCTAAGCAGTGATGGAGGCTCGCTTCAGAGCATGTGGTGAGGTAGGTGGACGCTGCTTGCGTTAGCAAGACGGGTACTCTCTGCGCTAGCTCGGCCCATGTTCTATGCCAGATCGGACGGTCAGTATAAAGACGCGATAGATCCTACCTTGAACTCGAACCAGGTTACTCTTGACTTCACGGTTATCTTCGTTGCCACCTTGGCGATTAATCAAGATGTCACGGACAACAGGGTCCATCGAACTCGTGGGCTACCCAGGAACATCAACACCAATGACGGTCACGCAACCTTCTAGTATCCATCTCAAGAACGACGACAATCGATATGTTAATGATGACCGTCAGCCCATCAATGCACCTACGCAGTCTTTCTTGGCTGAACAGCGAGATGTTCCTGGCAAAGGAACAACAGCCATTGTGTTGATCGCGGTAGTCTGTGTGACTATGATCTCTTCGATGCTGTCGGGTGTCACGGTGATAACTTTACCTACAATGGCACGCGAACTACATCTGGCACCCAGTGTTCTACTATGGTAACACATCTCACTCAATTCTTTACGTTCAAAGACATTGACTATAGCAGGCCTGTCTCCATCTACGCCTTGACATGCGGATGCACGCTCCTCCTTCTCGGCTCAATCGCAGATGTAGTCGGAGCCCGACCAATGTACCTCATCGGATGTTTCCTCCAGTCGGGCTTTACACTCGCTTGTGGTTTATCTCGGTCTGGCACGCAACTCATCGTGTTCCGCGCTTTTGCGGGTATTGCCATCTCCTTCTGTCTTCCCTCAGCCGTTAGCATCATCACAGGCACTTTCCCCGAAGGTAAAAGCCGCAACATAGCTTTCGCATCCATGGGGGGTGGACAGCCAATTGGCTTCTCCTTTGGTCTTGTGCTTGGTGGTGTGTTCTCGGACACAATCGGATGGCGGTGGGCATTTTACATCTCCGCTGTGTTGAACACCATCGTCGCTATCATCGCTGTCTTTGGTCTACCCAGGTTCAATGATGGAGAGCCGAAGGTGTGGTCGAGGCTGAGAGATGAGATTGATTGGGTTGGTATTGCTTTGGGATCCGCTTCGTTGGCGCTTTTGTCGTACTGCTTTGCGTAAGTTTCGAACACTTGTCACTCGTTCTACCAGCTGCTAATATGCACAAGTCTGGTCTCAGAAGAGACGGCAAAGATGCGAGAGCCGACTACCATCGGTCTCTTGGCCACAGCGATCACCCTCATCCCATCTTTCATTCTGTGGGTAGGTCGTCAAGAGAGACTGGGCCGTGCGGCAGTGATACCCAACTCCCTTTGGCGCAATCGTATCTTCAGTGTCATCTGTCTCGGCGTCTTCATCACCTGGGGTGTTTTCAACGCCCTGGAAACATATCTCACGCTCTTCTTCCAGGATGTGCAGAAGCTTTCTGCGATACAGACATCTATTCGCTTTCTTCCAGCGCCAGTGGCAGGCGCACTCGCCAACCTGGTCATGGGTCTGATTGCTCACAGAGTGCGTGCTGACTGGTCGGTCATGGTTGGCATAGCATTCACCAGCGTCGCTGGGCTGCTCATGTGTGTCATCCAGCCAGCATGGTCGTACTGGGTCTGCGCTTTCCCCGCCGTCCTCTTCAACCCCATCGGCGCGGACGCTCTCTTCACCGTCTCCAACCTCGTCATTACCTCTGTGTTTCCGTCCATGACACAAGGGCTTGCTGGAGGCGTCTTCAACACGGTCGCCCAGATTGGCAAAAGCGTGGGTCTAGCAACAAGCGGCGTGATTGCAGCAAGCGTGACAGAGCACTCTGCGTACCACGGCAAAGAAGGACCGGCTGCGTTGATGGTGGGGTTCAGAGCAGCCTTTTGGTATTTGTTTGCATTGAGCTGCGCGACAGGGCTGTTGTTTGCGTGGGGACTGCGGGGCATTGGCAAGGTGGGCAAGAAGCGGGAGTAGCACAATAAGGCAGAGGAGACCTCAGCGTCTGGAGGCAACTCCGACGAAGCACCGGAATGGCCAGGCCAGAGGTTGCCCAGGTGTGAGAGAGAACACAGTAGCAGGCAGGCAGGTATAGAAACACACCCTGTGGACGTAGGGAAGACTCGCTCGACTCGCTCTACTCACACAACCACGCCGTGTCTTGTCTCCATGCCCAGTCGCCTGATTCCAGAAGGGTACCACGGGGGCCAGGGCGTATTATTATCGTTGTTTGGATGCGGCAAGGCTGAAACACGGCGTGCGCGGATCCACGCAAGCACTCGCCTGCGGCTGCCAAAGAAAGTGACGCGCGAACCCTGACGTTGCGCGACGGCGCCGTTGAGGCCAACAGGCGGCGGCTCCACCTCAAAAGAAGCCTGGCAGCGCCGCGTAGATCCCGCCATCGCCCGCCCAAACCAAGCAATGAGCTGGTCCATACTCGTGCATACAGCCTCACCTCTTGCCGTTACACAATCACTCATGCTGTGAGCCCTCGACCACTTGCTCTACCGTCGCCGCCGTCGCCGCCTGCCGCCGCCGTTCGCTCGGCCTTGTATCCCTAGTCTGTTGTCCAAGATGCTCAGCGGACCTCCTCGTTTGATTCCTTTTGTCTTTGGGGGCGCCGTCCTGTGCCTGGTGTGGTGGTACCTGCATGTCGTCCCAAGCGCAGCCTCGGGCATATCAAAATGGAACTCAGGGACCATTTCCACACATCGCCCAGCCTCGTTGCGAGGGGACCCCCTCGACTTTGGCCTACCGTTGCGCTTTACAGATGGTCAATTGAAGGCTCCGGGCAGCAACTACACATTCAAGATCATCGTCCCCAAGACAGAGAAGGAAGACATAAGCTGGATGGCGCAGGAGATCCCCGACGCTCCCCTCGTCATCTACGAAGTCGACAATCCAAATGCAGAGAACAAGGTCCCCAAAAATAAAGGTCGCGAGGCAATGGTACGTGGACATCGCATCGCATTACATTCTCCCCTCTCCCTTCCTCGCAATCAACGTACATCCGCGGAGCGCACGTAGCTAATCTGGCCAAATCGCAAACAACAGGTCTACCTAACCTACATAATCGACCACTACGACGACCTCCCCGACACCACAATCTTCATGCACGCCCACCGCCACGCATGGCACAACAACATTCTCCTCGGCCTCGACGCCGGCGCCATGATCAAACGCCTCAACCACGAACGCGTCGCACGCATGGGCTACATGAACGTGCGCTGCCACCACGACCCCGGGTGCCCCGACTGGATACACATGGACCGGCCCGGCGGCGACTTTGACTTCTTCCACAAGCCCGAAGAGATCTACTGGCGGCGCAACATCTGGGAGGAAATCCACCCCGGCGCCCCAATCCCGCCCTCCATTAGTGGAATCTGCTGCGCGCAATTCGCAGTCAGCAGGCAGAGAATCAGAGAAGTGCCAATCGAGCGCTTCATACACTATAGAAAGTGGCTGCTTACCACGGGCATGGACGACCAATTCTCCGGCCGCATCTTCGAATACATATGGCACTATATCTTCACGGGCCACGAAGTCCACTGCCCGGCCATGAACTCGTGTTACTGCGACGGCTATGGGATTTGCTTCGGGGGACGCCAAAAGTACGAGGATTACTTTACGCTGCAGGATGAGCGGAATTTGGAGAATGAGAAACTCGAGGTCTTTAATAAGCGCGAGGAGGAAGCGAAGAAGGAGGGCAAGGATGTGGGGTTCACGGATATAGAGGTCGAGGAGAGGAAGAGGCTGCAGGAGGTTGTGGGGAAAATGGATAGAGAGATGGACGTGTTAAGGGAAGAAGCGAAGAAGAGGGGTGATGATCCTAAGGCAAGGAGGGAAGAGACGGAGAGTTATGACTCGAGTCATATTTGGGACTATGCGCCCCATGGTTAGGGGTTCGTGATGGTGCTTCAAGAACAACGAAAACAATCCCACACGGTTTTCGCATGACAGTTCAGACAAGGCATGGATGGGTTTGAGTATTATTCATTGGGAATGGCGTTTTTCGTGGCGCAAGGTATGGAAACTGGGTCAGGTATAGCATCTTTCCAGAAAACTGTGGCTATTTGATTTGACAGGCTTCTGTTGTCAACAAGAGCTGCGCATAATTCATGCGCGTCAACGGGTTATCTTGTATGCATAGGTTTATATCTTTGTCTATATAATATATAGAAATCTCCACCGCTTGAGACTACCATAGTGAGGTATACTGTCTAGTGTAGTTTTACCTTCGGTTCAGAAAGGCCTTTCTCACTTCTGACCTTTTGCGTGTGCTGTGCGTTCTACAGGGTCCGTTAGATCCCCATCCCGCCGCCGCCACCTCACCTTCACTCCCATACCCAGCAAAAACCGTCATACCAACCTATCCTTGAAGTCGACCAGCTGCGCTTGTATCACGCATGAGTGGTCATCGCCGGATGTGCTTTCCTTCCTCAACTGTCTTAGGCTAGGCCCTGGGCCTGGCCCTTGCCGCGGTCCGGTCAGGTTACATACCTCACCCACAATTGTCTACCTCCAGCACAACAATCCAATGAAGACAATCGTCGCCTAACACGAAGACAGACAAACGCGTATTTCTTTCACTCTTGTCACGTTTGTCAAATTGGCATGGATGTTTGCCGATGCGCAGTGCCAGGCATTGTTTGTTGATTCGCGAGGGAGGGTTGAGCGGTGACTGGGAAGGTAGCTGGGATCACTGACGTAGCAAGGGTATTGTTGGTTGAGTTCGGTACGCGCTGTGCGCTGTTGTCTGTGGTCGCGCAATTGTTCTGATTCACATTCATGATTCACAGCGGATTTGATCAACGTGACTGGCTAGACGTTACGTTTCTTGCGATACTAGACTGCTGTCGCCGCAGCTTGTGGTGTACGCTTTGTACCGACGAACAGTTTACTCCCGCCGAGAGCTGTAACGACGAGAGAAGATTGGACTTTCTGCGCTTTCTCTGCACTTGTGCGATATGCTGGAGATGGAGGATACTATAGCACGAATCAACAAGTCCGAGGGCTCCTACAACAAGACGTCCCCAGAAGTACGAATCGATCCGCCTTTACGAGACTTTGCTCGTTCGCATTCAATCAACTGGCGTGCTCCGGATCCTGTTATTCCAGAAGGTGCAGCGCTGCAAAGCTTGAAAGTGAGTTATACCCCACGAATCGGTTCTCATGAAGGCTAAATATGTGTAGACAGCGTGGCAAAGAAAGTCTGGCCCTGTTCCCCAATACGATGGATACAAGCCAAGAAAGCCATTTCTATACGTGGATCTGACTGATTTCGAACTCTATCGGTCACCGCATGTAGGCTGTGGCCCCAGAAAGTCTGAGCTGGTTAGTCTGCATCACCTCGAAGTTCCTGTCCCGAAGAAGCTGTGCTTTGATGGGTTTCTTTGTGTTGGGAATGTCAGGCATTTTGTGCAGGGCAGCGAAATACACGACTGTTCCATTGAAGGATATGGCGACGACAAAGATCCCAGCGTTGTTGTCTATCTTCAGTCCCAGCTTGCCCGTAAAGATACCATATACGATGTGTGGTATAAACTCGTACGGCCAACACGCGAATATAGGCGGTATCACGAACCTTTCCTCTGGATTGCCCAACTAGGTAAGCACGTCATCGATTACTTGGGATCCCAGCCTGCGAAATCAGTGAACCTCGAAAGCTTCCGTCATGATTTCATTCACTGGCTGTTTGCACGCTTCGCAGAGAACAAGAGTTTCAAGACATGGCACCTCGCGTTCAGAAGTCAGCTCGACTTTCGTGTTGGAGTACACGCCTACCTTGACTACACCTACCATCAGGCCTTTAACCTTGCGAATTCGGGACATCTGCTGAGCCACCCACTGTGGCGTGAATGCATGATAAAAGGCATGACTAGCGTAAAACCGCAGCCACAAGTCGTGCAGCGTACACTGGCAACTCCTGATGTTTTTGAATCATTCCAAGACATGTACTTCGGCGCGAATATACAAGGACTCGAACCGTCGGAATACGTGGCATACAAGCAAGAGCGTCGGAAGCGTAAGCTTGGATTCACTAAGACCCCTATGAGAATGCCTCTTCAAGCCATGCCAACCGCGAAGTTACAGCTGTATCGAGGCTCACCTGTTCGAATTGGCGATGTTGTTGCCATCAAACCAGATGAGATAGATCGGAAGAAATGGCGTAATTCGAACGAGGAGTGGCTTGCTTATGTTCACGACACTACGCCTCGGCAAGGTGGTCTTCAAGAGCTGTCTGTTCTTTGGCTCTATCACCCTTGCGACACCAATATCTTCAAAGCCGACTATCCGTTTAATCACGAGCTGTTCTTTTCAGATAATTGTAATTGTAGCGAAGCTACATTATTGTCAACGGATGTGATCGGTAGGTACAATGTCCAATGGCTGCCTTCTGCTATTCCGTCATCACAGTTCTTCGTTCGTCAGACATATGTGACACGGGACAGCGCTTTTGTGACTTGGAGACAGGAGCACACAACGTGCGTATGCAGAAGACCGAAAGCCGCACTATCTCAGAAGTATCGCCAGGGTGATACCGTCTACCTCACGAGGACACTACAAGGCGAGAAGATCTTGGACCCAACCATCGTCTGGGAAGTAGACGACTTGTCGGAATCTGTTACCGTGCGAAAGCTTCTGCGCCTAGGTCGCGATTGTGCCGATCTTGCGATTGAGGCAGGCAGGAGGGATATTGCGTTGAACGAACTGGTGTTGACTGACGAATACGTTACCATCAATGCGTCTCGCATACAGCGCGAATGCTCTATTCGATTCATACCACAGCAGCAACTGTGTTCGGTCCCCTCCCCGTACGATCGAGGAGGTGCTGGTGATCGATGGTTCGTTTCCATGAGCGTGGCCGCACGCCAAGGTGCTCCTTTGAGATTCTTGTCCAAGTCGCCCAAATGTTTCCGTGAGGCCTCTGAAGTCGAACCATCTCGGAAACTCAAAGGTCTCAGCATTTTCAGCGGTGGTGGATCACTTGATCGAGGCATTGAGGAGGGTGGGGCCGTCGAATTTCACACCGCGGTAGATTTCAGCCCACACGCTATTCATACCCAAAAAGCGAATGCACGAGATCCTAACATAAGTCTCTACTGCGGTTCTGTCGATGATTATTTTAAAGCCGCTCTGAGAGGTATAAACACGGAGTATGTCGCAACGATTGGCAAGGTGGAGTTTATTGCTGCTGGATCTCCATGTCCGGGTACGTCATCCACGAAGACTCTATACTTGTCTTGATATAAACTGAGTACCCACAGGCTTCTCCTCGCTCCAGCCAAATCCCCGCAGCGAAGCTTCACTACGTAATGCTTCCCACATAAGCACTTTTTGCTCCTTTGTCGACCTGTATCGTCCACTATATGGTGTTCTAGAAAATGTCGTCAACATGGCCTCAACTCGGACTGTATTCGGGGACAAGAATGTACTCTCGAGTGTGGTTGCATGCCTTGTCTCTATGGGCTACCAGGTCAATCAATACATTATGGATTCCTGGAATTACGGAAGCGCTCAACATCGATCGCGTATATTGCTCAGCATTGCGGCTCCAGGACTGACACCCATCTCCCAACCCTGGCACACACATAGCAGAAAGTACGAGGACACACGTAGCAAATGTCTTGGAATGCTTCCCAACGGTGAGCGTCTTGGCGAACGCGAGTACTACCCAACACCATTTATGGCGCCATCCGCCGGCCAAGTCACTGCGGATTTACCAGACATTGGCAACGCAAACGTTCATGCGTGTATTCAGTTTCCGGATCACCGAGTAACTCCACTTCCAACCTTCAAGGACAGGTCTCTAGTGAAGCATATTCCGAAAAGCCCACCAGGTTGCGGTTATCGCGAAGCAGTGAAGCTAGGTCTCATGCCAAAGATCCTTCAACGGAAGAAGACTGAGGCTGGCAGACCATACAATCGAGTCAAGGAGGCTAGTCTCATACCCTGTATCACGACAAAACAACGGATCGCGGATGCTTTCAATGGCGCTGCGGTCCATTGGGCCCAAGACCGTCCGATTTCCATCATGGAAGCTCGACGCGCGCAGGGTTACCTTGATCATGAGCCGATTATTGGCACTCTGCCTCAGCAATTTGAGATTGTGGGTAACGGTGTTGATCGGATGGTTTCGCTTGCATTTGGGTTGTCACTGCGGCAGACACTACGGGCGGAATCGACAAATCGAGCGATGCTTGTTACCGATACTCTTGTAAAAAGACATTTCCAGCAGAGCCGTGTTGTGAATGAGTCAGATGACGACGGCTATCTCACAGATGTGGTTAGTTTTGCCATCGATTTCGAAGTCGAGCAAGATGTCGTTCCCCGTACGAGAGCGTTTGAGCCTATGGTGGTGATTCCCGCGAAGCCAAAAGCTGGCGTGGGTTCAGCAAGGCTTGATCAAGCTACCGCCGATACTGCTGGGAAAGACCATGCCAGCAAGTGTCGATCCATTGATAGTCGACCAGGGACTGCCTACGTCGAGCAAACTTTGACACAGACTTTCACGACAATAGGTACTGACTTCACTGTGAGTACAGCGTCATTCTCTCGGTCTGCCAGCATACTTCTCCACACCAAGCGACCCAGAGAGAACGACACCAGCGAGAGGAATGAAGGGTGGACAACAGCCAGCGTCCCAAAAGTAGACAAAAGGAAACGGACGAAGACTATAGTCAGCCCGCGTTCATCTTCGGTTCTGACGGACAAGTCTACGGCTTCTCAAAGCCAAGCAGACACGCGGGCAACGTCGACTTCGTCTACAAAGTCTCGCCGTACACGCCATTCGGGACTTGGTGTTGAGTTTGTGCCGGTGAATTGGAACAAGAAGGTTGAGATGAAATAGAGTCAGCATGGGTGATTAGAACCATGTTGATGTTTCTGGGGGTGAAGTTAATATCGCGAGAAGTCTGGGCTGGAGTAGATGGCATAATAGTTGGGATTTATCAATGAACTATAGCATCTGCATGGGATATTGGTGCATAGTGATGTGGATTCATTGTAAGGCATGAGGAATCGAAGCACATGTTCTGGAAACGCGAGCTGGAGGCGTGCCAGATCATGTCTCTTTCTGGCTTAGTGTCATTTACCCCATCCTTAACCCGATGTCGCCCGCATCAGGAAATGCAACTTCAAAATTCTGCTCCTGGTAACACAACGACTCACGAACGACTGCAATCATGGATTTCACTCAGTTGACCGAGATAGAGCTGCCGGCGGCGTTTGACGCTCACGTGCATTTGCGCGATGGTGAGATGTCGCAGCTCGTCACGCCAACAATTCGCAAGGGTGGTGTGAATCAGGTTTATGTCATGGTAAGCTAGTACTCTTTCTCGCTGCAGGTGGATTAAGTACCTGTCATGCTCTATCAATGGACCACAAAACTGTACATGGGTTACCTGTGCGAAATTTGCGTGGTAAGTATCTACATGCTAAATTCGTACACTAGCCCAACCTGGTCCCTCCGATCACTACCGTGCAGCAATGCCTGGAGTACCGCGACAGGCTACGAGCAATTGAGCCAAATGTAGACTATCTCATGTCTCTGTACCTCCATGAGTCGATTACTCCAGAGGTCATTCGTGAGGCAAAGAAGGCGGGAATCACCGGTGTAAAATCTTACCCAGCTGGTGTCACAACCGTAAGTATCAAATATCATATCCATCTATCCCCAAAGAACGAGAACCCAAACTAAAGCATACAAAATAAAGAACTCCTCATCCGGCGTCCTCGACTACAAGACCTTCTACCCCGTTTTCGCTGAAATGGAGAAACAAAACATGATACTCAACCTCCATGGCGAAGTCCCATCCACCCCTTCCCATGCCCCCATCAACTCTACTTCCTCCACCAACCCCTCCATCACCATCCTCAACGCCGAGCCTGCCTTCCTCCCCACCCTAATATCCTTGCACCACCACTTCCCCACCCTCCGCATAATCCTCGAACACTGCAGCACCGCCGCCGCCCTAACCGCAGTCCGCACCTGCGGCCCCACCGTCGCCGGCACAATAACCGCCCACCACCTCTCTCTCATCATCGACGACTGGGCCGGCGACCCCTTTTGCTTCTGCAAACCTGTTGCCAAAACGCCCGAGGACCGCGATGCGCTGCTCAAAGCTGTAGTCACGAGCCAGGGGAAATTTTTCCTAGGCACGGATTCTGCGCCCCATGCTAGTGGGAGTAAGAGAGGGGGAGATAAAGTTGCAGCAGGGGTGTTTACGCAGCCATATGCTTTGGGATATGTACTTGATGCTTTGGAGGTTGGGGTGAAGAGGGGGGTTGTGGGCGAGGAAGAGGTTAGTTTGGAAGGTTTGGAGGGGTTTTTTGGGCGGTGGGGGAGGGAGTTTTATGGGGTTGGGGAGCCTGAGGGGAAAGAGAGGGTTGTGCTGAGGAGGGGTGCGGGCAGGGTTGAGGAGGTTGTTAGCGGAGAGGGGGTGGGGGTTGAGGTTGTGCCGTTTAGGAAGGGGGAAGCTACTTGGGGGGTCGAGTGGAAGTAGAGTTTGTGATGGTCTCCTGGGAATCTAGAAAATAGAGGTGTGCTAGACACGGAGCATGAGCTGATTCATCGTCGTTCCTGGAATGAAGACGATGCGAGTTCGTATCACAACTACAACTACCTAAGCTTAACATGACCGGGAAAAAAAAATCACACCAACTTATCCACCTGTACAATTGAATAATATAACATAAATATCCCACTCGCGATAAACACACACTTTTCTACCTCGAATTCACCTACCCAAGCAACCAAAAAAAGTCCAGCAGCAACAGTAATAACTAAACACACCTACGAAGCGCTTCTAGAGTACCTAATAGTTGGTAGTCTCCGAAATAAATTCAATATACTTTTGAGAAGGCATTACTTGAATTTATTCAACAGGTCTGTTGGGGATTCCCAGCAAACAGGAAAAGGTTGTTTTCGTGTACAGCGGTAGCGTAGGGATGAGGGAGATGTCCATGGTGCTACATATAGAGGGGGAGGGTATGCGAGAGGGTGTAGGGAAGCTAAGGGGAGGTGTGAACAATGATGGCTATGTCTTTGTATCTATCCGCCGCGTTAACCATAATATTATGAACGCGGGATTCCTACTACACAGTATAAACATGTGCAAAAAATACCGATCATGGTATAACACATCACATATCGTATCGCAACGCAAGCTCACCATAGCATTGAGATGAAAAAGTCCACACCGATCAAGTCCACAGTACAATGCAGTATGCACCAGACGTAACGTGAACCACAAGCGAGCTGATCACACAAGCGAGCTGATCACTAAATGCGGCACCCTACGTTCACACGCGAACAACTTAACACCACGATAAGCTATCACAACGTACAGTAGCTTAAATTAATCGTCTACTTCTACTGTATCTTTTTGGCACGTGCGCTTGTTGTGCCCAGTTTCACCGCATGTCTTACAGCGTCGGATACCACCTCTACTACCACCTGCGCGCAGCCTCCCATCACGCGCCTCCCTCTCGAATTGACCATCAACGTCCCTTTGCTCAACTATTGCCTCAGCCT
>MU006319.1:124135-175931 GCA_010093695.1 Plenodomus tracheiphilus IPT5
AGCTAAGCGTGGGTGCAAAACCTCGTGCGTCAAGCTTCCTTATATACTGGACTATCGTCTCTTCCTCGTGCTTTACTAGCTTTGATGAATTGGGATGGATATCGCGTCGGGCAGGTGTTTTGGCGCGTCGGGTACTGAGCGTGCTTTGAGGAACGTTGTAGATAGCAGCAGCACGTCGCTGGCTTAGTGATGTATCAGATTTCATAGCTTGGATGGCAAGAATTAGCCTATCTGCGCGGGAAAGTGATTCAAGATCAGGTAGTTGTGGCATTGTGATAGATAGCAGGAGGTGGTGTTGTCTTGGCAAAGTGATCAGCTCGCTTGTGTGATCAGCTCGCTTGTGGTTCACGTTAAGCAAATTAAAATATATCCTGAATTT
The DNA here is from genome assembly GCA_010093695.1 of Plenodomus tracheiphilus IPT5. NCBI lineage: Eukaryota > Fungi > Ascomycota > Dothideomycetes > Pleosporales > Leptosphaeriaceae > Plenodomus > Plenodomus tracheiphilus. The sequence continues at coordinate 124,515 of MU006319.1, forward strand.
GCACAAGCCATAAAAGCATGCACTAGCGTACTTCATCGGACATTCATGCATCATCGTACCAGTACAAACGACCCGGCTAAACAGCCTCAATATACTTCAAGTAAAGCCCACCAGATGTCAAACCAACTGACTCGCATCTCCCACACACATCACACCGCACCACACAATCGCATCGAGAACCCACCTCCATCCCGCAGAACCACGACGTCATCACACCCCACCCATCACCCGCACCCACCGCATTCATCCAACCATTTTTCACCACATGAGTGGGAACTGAAGCATCGTACGGTACAACTTTATCGAAATCATGCCAAGTAAAGAAATGACACCACGGCTCAAGCTCGGCGAGATCGCGTGGTGTGTGGTTTAGGCGAAGCGCGGCTCGGTGGTACTGTGATTGGATAAGCCGAGTGACGCCGATTGGTTGCGGGCTTTGTGGCGAGATTGGTAGGTGAGTAATTTGCTGTGGGTGGTGGTTGTTCGGGGTCTAGAGCGTGTGCTGTGCAGCTGGGTTGTGTACATTGTGGTTTTTGTATCAAGAGTGGGTGAGAGTATGTGAGGAGTAACGTGGGATTTTTGAAGTTGTGCAGATAGTGTAATGCACCAAAACCAGAGATCAAGACCTTCGACATAGATTGCTGGGGCTGCCGGGCAAGACATCAAGGTTAGCATTCACAAGTTCACATGAATAAGGGTGGAAAACATGTCTATTAAAAAGCTGGTCAAACTCTTCTCCTCCACAGCCGAAGAATTCATGTTTCAACATGAAAATCCACCCAGACCACACGACTCCCTTTCAAAATCAAGGGGGGCAATAGCCATTCCAACCCATTCGCGTATTACTACAAGAAAAATTGTCCGAGATCGAAATGCTACTGCAAGCACACACACAATATTGTGGCAAGGAAGCCAGGCCTATGATGAATCGAACTCCCGGACCATCCCAATGTTAGACCCCATCGTGATGCCTGTGAAGTCGAAGAATCATTATTACCCGTGAAGCCATTAAAAGTTGTTTTCCTCCTCTTCACCAAATCGAGATTAATCAGATCATGTCGAAGGCGAGCTTTACACGATCAGATTACTCCAGAGCGAACCGCTTACAAGAAAGCAGCGACGGCACCGATGACGGCCAAAAGACCGACACCAGCCTGGGAAGCAGCGCCGGTGAACTCGGGGCTGGCGGGCTTGGTGCCAGAGGCAGTGGGCTTAGCAGCGCCGGAGGGCTGGGGGACGGTGCCGTTACCAGCGGATGGGTAAGGGGCAGCTGGGGGTGCCTGGCTGTACACAGGGGGAGCGTAGTGGGTGTTGGCCGGGGTTGCAACGGAAGTGGGGTGAGCGGCACTTGGGGTTGGCTTGATGGTGACAACAGTGCTGTACTCGCACTCCTCGTCGATCAAAGTCGTCGATGTGGAAACAGTGTATGTTTTGGTTCCGTATGTGACAGTTGTTGGCTCTGGGCAAACGGTGGTCAGACCAGTGACGATTTTGGTGGTAGTATAGGCCGGTGCAGAGGATGCTGGGTATCCAGCGGAGCTTGAAGCAACTGGGTATCCATTGGCAGGAGTTTCGTGCGCCGCAACAGAAGAAGTGGCATTCTTCGCCTCGTACGAGCCGTAAGCGTAAGCGTTTGCCGCGGCGGCAAAGCCAGCAATGACAGCGAAAGAGCGCATCTTGATGTTGTTTGGGTGGGTATTAGATACGTTGGTATTAGATATTGGCGTTGGAAACGAGTGGAATCGGTGATAACCGGGGTATTAGTGACAGTGAGTGAGTGGTAAGGAAGAAGTCTGCTGTGGGAGCTGGGGAAGACATTATATAGGAACACGCACGAGCTGGCCTTAGCAAGTGTGCCAGCGTTCGCGGACAGGGGCAAGGCTGGATGCTAGCACACACCCGCCAGCATCGCGAGCATGGCTTGCTGGTCGAGCCGTTTGGTGGACTGTGCCGGGCGATAGTACGGAATAGGGGAAATGGTCGGCAGAGCCAGTGGTGAGCTGTTTATTGATGGCAGTCGAGCCGGCCAATGGAACGATGCGGTGCGGTCAAAAGCGAGATGAAAAGGCTGATTCCCCTGTCCAGGGGCCCATGCAGCCTCAACATCTCACGGGCGCCGCTAACCCGTTCCGGCCTGTCGTTGGTTAGCGTTGACTTGTCCACGCAGAAGACATGCACAACTGCGTTGCGGCCATGGAGACTTCAAAGCTAGATGGCATACGCGCGCATGGCGAGTTGGAGGCCGGCTGTCGGCCATAAGCAGAGCAGATGCGAGCTTCGAGATTCCGTCTTGAGGGGCGCCCAACCATCAGAGGGAGCCGCGAATCGAATCGCGGCCATGAAATACGAGAAGCATCGGTTATCGTGAGCTCAGCAATCTTTCGCATCGCCAGTTCTTTGTTCTACTGTCTACGTCCAGACCCGTCAAAAGTGGAGGGCTCTGATCGTCATGCTTGGAGAAGTCCCCGCGCGGCCGAACAAAAATAGGCACACGCGCCCGTGCTGGCAGCAGTGATAGGAGTAGGCCAAACTCGAGCGGTCTGCCGACAGCCTGAGGTTCTTGGTCCAAAGCAGGAGTCAGTGCGCGGGTTCCTGCATTGCTGTTATCATCTGGACCTGCGTCTAGGCGTTGGTGGGGGGCCGGCTGCCGAGAGCTCATCAAGTCCCCTTTGCAGCCTTGCGGAGATCCGCTGTCAGCGGCTGCTTGGTGCTGAGTGTGTACACAGCAGGAAGCTGACAACGTCTGGGAGTACCACCTTCAGCTTGTCGTGTCCAGCTCGTGTTCCTGTAGGTGCGCGTCTCTCTGTAGCGGTTGATTGGTAGATTGCAGTTGTTCAATCTTCTGCCACTTTACCACCCAGTGCGAATTGTGCCCAATATTAGTGTGCGTAATTTCGCAATGGCGATCCATTGGGATGACTGCGCGGGTCTAGTTGGACGCCACAGCGACTCTCGCGTGTATTGCATTGACATCACTACCCTTCTGGCTTGACTGTCTTCGAGATCGAAATAACGTGTTGCGCGACACGAGATTGGTGAAATGCTTCGGATCCTTCGCGTCAACATTTCCCACAAATGGCTGTCATTTCCGTAGCGAGGTGTACTACTGTATGCGGTTCGATGGCGCAGGCGAGACGGGTCGAGGTCGTATTTTGTGATGACAAGGGCGGTGAGGTTGGCCTGTTATCATTTTGGCGCCGACCGAGCTAGACTGGAAGGACACGCGAGCTGCCGGGGTTGGCCCTTCTCCAGCCCTGGAGGGCTCCATGGTTCCAACCTCCGAGACTGGCGGTTGCACCACAACGACGTGCACACCTCCACGAGTCAACACGCCTTGCAAATATCCCACTCGTGAACGTCGCAGGCCGGACAGGATTGCAGGACGTCGAGGTGCTTGCCCTCGTGCCTATTACACCCTTCTCGTGAAGGGGGCTCCATTGGCACCAGGTGAACAAGTCTGCAACTTCTCTGCTGGCTGCATCTCGCCGGCAGAAAGGACCTCTGGACAACAGCTGAACCCTGAGCTTGTACGATGCCGGCAGTCAAGTCCCAGGGTGCAGTACCAAAGGGCTGGCCTACCAAGACCTCGTACCTACATGCGCCTTCAATCTCGAAGAAACTCAGCAGTGAAAAAGCCAAGGCACTGGTTGTGCTACAAAGTAGCTTGCCACCCGGGACACACGTATTCAAGGCTACTGGACCATACACAAATGCTGTCAAAATAACGCCTGTGTCTGACATTGCTCATCCTGCACATGGCCAACACGCACTCTTTGCTAATCAGCGTTTACCCCCAGACTCTTTCATACTACCTTACATGGGGTATGTACACGACCAGACTGACTTAGACGAACAATCTGATTACGATTTATCACTGGATCGCGAACTAGGTATCGGTGTCGATGCATCCAACATGGGCAACGAGGCACGGTTTATCAACGATTACCGAGGAGTTTCCACACAGCCGAACGCTGAATTTCGCGACATCTACTGTGATATCGGGGGTGGCAAGGCAGAGAAGCGAGTGGGAGTATTCGTGCTCAGCGTTGGCAAGAGTGGCAAGAGGACCAAAGGCATTGGAAAAGGCCAGGAAATACTGGTCTCTTACGGAAAAGGGTTCTGGACAGAGCGCCAAACGACAGAAGCGTAGTTGACTTCTGTTGTGGTTGTCTTTTATCGTCGCTCTCGAGATGCGTCTGATGTCTTTTCAACGGCCTCACGTGTTTCGGTCCTACCAATGACTTTTTTGGTTGCCCTCAACTTATGGCCATCGTTAGACCTATGAACTGTTATTTGTTCGTCTACATTGGATTAACTATAGCTCCTGGTCGAGCTTGAATCTGTCACATGGACGCAGTGGTAGTGTCATGCAGCTAGCTTCCGCTAATAGGCCCATCCTTGCATGGAGCCCCTCTTCTGCATCCATTGTCAACATGTCAGCTTGAATTCCTTCCACCGACAATGCCCTCTTCCAACTCTCACACTTCTCAGCATGCGCTTGTTGCATATTCAAGATGATGCAGAGCTCCACCTCGTAGAGAGGACCGGTAATGATATCCCACCGTACGCCATTCTGTCGCATACCTGGGGTAAGGATGAGGATGAGGTAACCTTTGGAGACCTCAAGGCAGGCACGGGTACCAGTAAGGCGGGCTATCGCAAGTTGGAATTTTGTCGACATCAAGCTAAAACGGACGGTCTAAACTTCGTCTGGGTAGACACATGCTGCATCGACAAGTCCAGCAGCGCAGAGCTCACAGAAGCAATCAACTCCATGTTTCGGTGGTACCAGAACGCAGCCAGATGCTATGTGTACCTCTCCGATGTGTCGATACCGGCCTCTGCTCAGCCAAACATCTACCCTCAATCGACTTGGTTCTCAAGTTTTCGACATAGCAGATGGTTTACGCGAGGCTGGACACTACAGGAACTACTTGGCACGGGGATTGTTGATTTCTTCTCGGCAGAAGGTGCGAAACTCGGAGACAAGGCCTGCTTCAAGCAAGAACTCAATGAGATTACTGGAATACCAGTCGATGTTCTGGAAGGTCGTGAACTGAGTCATTTCAGCATTCAGGAGCGGCTATCTTGGGCAGAAGGACGTGAGACGAAGCGCGAAGAAGATGCAGCATATTCTCTCCTGGGGATCTTTGATATATATATGCCGCTCATCTACGGAGAAGGCCGAACGCGTGCGTTCAGAAGACTTTTGAAAGAAATCAACGAGCTGTTGCAAGACCAAGTTTCTAGCGCTGCGACAAACCAGGCACCCGAAGAAAGTCTCGAGCTTCCGGCTTTTCATCCCCCCGAAGAAGTCCATCTGGACAGATCAAAGACGATCCACGATCCTATAGCTGCCCTACCAATGTGGCCTGGCAATTTTGTTCGGACTAAGTTCTCCAAGGCTTATTGCGATCAAAGAGATCTGTTTTCAACCGCTGCGTACCACGGACGCTGGGAGGAAGTGTTCAGACTGTGTGATGTCGCTCAAGACGAGTATGGGGAGAACTGGGCGAACGTAATACGTCTGAGTAAGAACTCTCACCGTCTTTGCACATTTCGCCATACACTAAACATCACAAAGGATCCCCTCATCAAGCCGATGAGCTCTCATTCTGGACGCCTCTTCATCAGGCTGCCTATCTACGTGCTCCCATCAACGTCATCAAAATGTTAATCAGTAAAGGTGCACTGAGTAAGCAGACCAACACAAAGTCTTCACACACAACACTAACCCGCGAAAAGGAACCATCCGCACCCAAAATTGGAGCGAAGGCAAACACCCCCATCGCGACTTGACCGCTGCAGAAATGGCCCAAAGCAAACGTCATCACCACGTGGCCGACATCCTAGCACCTGTCATTTACCACACTATCCCCCACCGCACACTTGCACGCCTGCAGGCACTCTTTCACGAAATGATTAGGGCGGATTGGGAGCATGTTGATGATGTGATTCTACCCGATCTTGTGGCGTTGACGGAGCTGAGGGTGCCTGAGATGTGGTTTCCGTTGGGAGTGCAACAGGCGGTGCACCAAGTTGTTGTGAGTTTGTCAGGAAGTATTTGATGCTCGAGAGAAATATGTAACTGATGTATGCGAATAGGGATATCGATATAGAATTGAGGAGCGTGAGCTTGTTGTGACGAAGCTGGGGATTGAGCAACAGTCTCCGAGTGTGTATAGAGTACGTTAGTTAAGACAGTGGTAAGATACAACAAAAATTAATTCGACTCATCTCGCGGGACCACGTGAAGCTTTTCCAACACAATTATATCCAATGATGTGGAGGTAAATCGCCCGATAGGAGGACTATAGCCACTGTTTCACGAGATAACGGGTAGTGGTGGTAGTCGTTCGCCTCAGCCTTCGTGAACGTCTCCCATGCCTGGTTTGTTGAGGGGTCTTCAGGTTCTTTCGATGTCTTTCAAGTTCCGTCAAGGCCTTTCAGAGTCCGTCGGGGTCTCTGGAAGCTCGTCACTTTTATCAACACTAGAGGCCTGTCACAGCACAACCATCTATCAACATCTATAGTGTATCAAAGCCTTGTGTAGTGTCTCGAAGTGTCCCGAGCAGGAGTTATTTAGTTATGACAGGTAATTAATACAATTGCGCTACACAATCGATCCTATATGAGCATGAGACCAAACGTGTATTCTTCTGGGTTGCTGTATATCAGATGCTTCATGCAGTCCCGAATTGTTATACAGATTAACAATAGTATGACCCATCGATTTACCTTTAACTTGCTTTTGCACGAGAAGATTGCTTTACTTCCACCATCCCCCTTCCAGTATGATAAGTCAATCTTGCAACCACTGACGGGATGATGTAGCGGATGTTTGCTGGCATAGAAAGGATCACTCCCATCTGAGTTCGTTGACATTGGCGCCCTTTTCTACTAGTAGAATAACGGCCTTGACGTTTCCCATAGCGACTGCATGGGAGAAGAGATGGAGCACTCCCCCAGTGTGTAGGACTTACCGCCGTATCTGCAAACATGTGACAGTGTGTGTCAGGGCGAAATTATTCACGAGAGAATAAGGATGGATCCGTACTTTTCAAGTAGCTTGACCAGCTCAGGCCGAGAGGAAAGAATGTCATTCTTCATAGAACTTCTTTCGGGATTAGGGTCGGCGCCACTCTGGAGCAGAAACTCTGTCATGCGGAGGGCGTCTTCGCGGGGATCTAACTACACAGCGTATCGTGTGATCTGATGGCTTTCCATGCCTGGTATAGCAGTCATTCAGGCGGATGCTTTGGAACAGATCTAATACAAGCTGCAGTCTCGGTAGAGCCGCTGTCAACGGCGTTGAGGATGGCGGTATGGGAAGATAGACGACGCTAGGATAGGGACAACGGGCCTGCAGGTAGCGCAGGACTGTAGACTGACCTCCGCCAATGGGCACTAGGAAGAGGTCATCTAGCAATACGCGGTTGTGTTCATTGTAATCTAGATATCCTCCACGGATGGCTGTGATGAGCTTGTCGCTCTTGTCCTTGATGATGTCGGGGCCGTCGAGGAGGTCCTCGAGGCCATCGAAATCTCCTTTACGAGTAACTTTGTTTTTGCGCAGCTTTCTGAGCGTGCGTTAATGTACGCGTGGTCATTTCGGAGCAAGAGAGGGGATCTGTCGCGAACGGGAACCTTGGAAGAAGCACGCCTGACCCCGGAAGTGCTGTGTGGATGTCACGTGTTTGCCAAGCATCCCCTATTTACGTAGCCCAATCTTGGAATCGCTTGCCTGTTCCGTACCTAATGTAGCCATGACCACAATACATATACATGATCGCCCACAAACCTATTGCACACTGACACTACCATTACACCGGGCCTAGGACGTATGGGACTCGCCGATAAGCTACTCCGCACGCGAGCCAACACTAGGTGATGTTAGGGGATCATCTTAGCGAGGTCAAGGATGTTGGCTGAGGAAAGATCTTGTTGAAGTGCATAATGTCAAAACGTTCCTATCTGCTGCTACTTGACCAACGGCAAAAGCAGTTTGCTCTTCTCCGCCAAATTCTGTGCTAATTGCGTCATAGGCACGTTTTGCATGACATCGAACACAGAGCAATCCACTGCCATCTCGCGCGCTATCCAGTTCCTCACTTCAACAGCCACCAGACTATCCACACCATAATCGCTTAAAGGCCTGCCCGCATCAATGTCGGCCTCAGGGATCATCATGAGGCTCGCAAGCCGCTGCACCATGGCCGATGTGATGAGGTGCATGGCCTCGTCGCTGACCGTCCCACACCGTGTCAGCTCCTCACGTAGTGAGATGGCCTGCCCGGTATTGGTCCTGGATCCGGCTGCGAGGTTGCGCAAGGCGGAAAATCTTGCATCGGCAATCCAGTACCAAGCGTCGTCGTGCTCGTTGAAAGGCAGGCCGCACATGACTTGTGCTGGGTGGTGCGCCGGGCCTTCGATGGCGGTTGCGAGCAGACCATGCAGATCCGACGTGTGCATGACCTTTAGGCCCATGGCCTTGACGTGATCGACATACTCGTCGTGCTCGGCCACAAACCCGACCGATAGAAGGTAGCCGATATCGATAGTCAGTGCGGGCAAGCCTTGACTGCGCCGGAATGCAGCAAATTCGTCCTGAAAGTTGTTACCGCAACCGTAGTTGCCCTGTCCGCGATGTCCCATGACGCCAGCAAGTGAGGACAACATGACGAAAAAGTCCATGTCGCGCGGCAGAAGCTCGTGCAAATTCCAGGTACCGTGGACCTTCGGACCGACAGTTGTGCGGACATTATCGGCTGTCATCTTGTCGAAGAGGGTATCTTGCAATACCATGGCACCCGTTGCACATCCCTTAACGGGCGGCAAACCTTTGGATTTGAGGTCATCAAGGACCTTCTGGAGGGCGGCTTGGTTACCAACGTCGCAGTCGTAGGCTAGCGGCGTGATCTGATACGTCTTCTGCAATTGCGCAGCGAAGGCTTTGTTGTCGGTACCACTCGCCGCAGAGCGAGAGAGAAATACCAAGTTTTGTGCGCCTTTCTCTGCCAACCAGCGTGCGATCTCACGAGTGATACCACCTAATCCCGCGAGTATGTAGGTTGCATCAGGTTGGATGCGAACGCGAGGGATCCGCGGCACAGCACGAACAATGTCGTCGTCGTCGACTCGAACAACCACCTTGCCCATGTGCTTACCAGCCTGCATGTGTCGAAAGGCCTTCTCGACTTCCGCCATGGTAAACATCTGGAGTGGTGCTATAGGCTTAATCACTCCGTCATGGATCATCTTCGCCGTGTCTTGCCAGAGTGCCACAGCTCGAGGCGTCGGGTTGTTCTCAAAGTCGAGCAGGTTGACACCAATATAACTCTTGTTGTCCAACAGAGGCTTCATGTCAAGCCCAGTGTTCGCGAAAAGGTCTGCCTTTCCAATCTCCAAGAATCGACCGAATTTGGCCAGGCAGTCTGTCCACGATAGACGTAGGGCTTCGCCGGCCAATGAGTTCAGCACCACATCCACACCCTGGCCGCTTGTAGCGCGCAGAACTCCCTTAACGAAGCTGGTATCACGGCTGCTGAAGATGTGGTCCTGCGGAATTCCATACTGTTCAACAAGAAGCTGTTTCTTGCTGTCCGCGCCGACGGTAGCGAATATTTCGGCACCTATGGCTTGGGCGATCATGATGGCAGCTTGTCCGACACCCCCGGCAGCTGCATGGATCAAGATCTTCTCGCCAGCGATAAGACCACCCGCCGTTATGAGAGAGTAATATGCAGTGAGGAAAATTAGAGGCATCGAGGCGGCTTCTTCAAAGGTCATGCTTGAGGGCACGGATATGGCGCCCTTGGCTGGAAAACGGACGTATGTGGCGAAGGTGTCGCAAGATGCAGTCATAACCCTGTCTCCAACTTTGAAATCCGTCACAGCAGCCCCAACACGGGTGATTATACCTGAAGCATCGACACCCAGCTTGTTCTCAGCCAGGTTACCCAATGCGACAAGTACATCCTTGAAATTGAGGCCGACAGCCTTGACCTCAATCTCAATCCAATCCTCTGGTAGCGGCGTATGGTACGTCTCATCCTCTTCCCATTGGAACGTGTCGAGCAGACCAGGTGTTTTGATGGTGAGCTTGAGGGGTCGTCCACAGCCCTTGAGCAAGACCATCTCAGGCTCGCCCTTGGCCTCGTATCTGCGCAGTGATGCGTCGACTTCCACTGTCCGTTCGACACGGGGCACGTAGACCAGGTTCTGACGCGCAGCAAACTCGCCCTCAGTGCCGTCGCCGCTGATGTGTGCCCGGGCTACCTTTAAGGTAAGCTGGGAGGCCACCTCGCAGTCGATTGTTGTCGGAGGTTCCAGATCAAGGCAGGCGAGGCGGACACCAGCGTCCTCGTTCCGGATGGCTCTCGCGAGTCCTACCATCAGGCTCTTCATCGGATAAGGCGTGTCGAAGGCACCCCCACCAGTAATCCACAAGGTGCCCTCGGACGAGAGGACTACATCGCGCAACCTTTCCCAGTCGGCATCTGTGAGGTTGGCGATTACGGGATAGTCCCATTCGGCCAAGCAAAGACAGTACTTGCCCTCCACATGCGTCTTGGTGACACTATTCCAAGAAGTGACACTCGTCTCGTGACCCACGGAGGAGAATGTCCTCTGGATGGAATCGGCAAGCTTGTTGGTTGCTTCGGCACCAGTGGTTATAATAAGGCATGGAGGTAGAGCAGGAGCTTTTGTCTTGGGCTTGGTCGAGATGATCAGTGAGACAGGCTCCTTCGAAGTGTCCCTGTCTCCACGAATATCAACGTCCACGCCAGAGAACCCTGCCACGTTCAAGGCGGTATTCCACTCTTCAACATCTAGCAATGGGCCACCAAACCTACCATCCGCTTCCCCTAGCCACCAACCCGGCAAGGGGCCCATGATGAAGCCAGAGAAGATGCGTTTAATGGTAACCTCGGATAACACGAGATGGCCACCGGGCTTCAGGAGCAACTTGCAATGCGCCAGCGTCTCTTGAATGCTCTTCGTAGCGTGAAGCACGTTGGCACAGACGATCAAGTCGAAAGACTCGGGACCGAAGCCTTGCTCAACAGGTTCGTTTTCGATATTCAGTGTGCCAAACTGTAGAATAGATGCATCTTTGTCGAATCGGTCGGCGGCCTTGGCAAGAAAGCCGGGTGAGATGTCTGTGAAGAAATACTGCGCGGCCTTGGAGCTGCCATCGAGATTTCGCAAGCGTTCAAGGACATGGTACGTAGTACCGCCTGTCCCAGCGCCGATTTCTAGGATGCGAAGTCCGGGTCGCTTGTCAGCAATCAGACCGACGTACTCGGCCACGTTGGTATTGAAACTCGTGCCGAATGCTCCACGATAGAATGAGTAGAGAAGATCGCCCTCAGTCATGCACTGCAGAGCCTCAACCTGGTGTGAGAAGATTCGGGCGAGGTTCTGTCCGATGCGGTCCACCATCTGCACAGTGATATCGCCACTCTCCGACTTTGTAATGCGTTCACGAGCTCTCTGCATCTCGGCCTCAACATTTGGCGGGAGCGAGGGAAATTGCTTCACGATTTCATGCATCCACTCAACGTACGATTTCCAGGAGCCATCTTGTGGAACGTGTGCCTTGCCCTCTTCGCTTTCGAACCAGGCCAAGATGCGATAAATGTAGACCAGACAGACGAATTCAAGCTTGTCGAGCACTGAGTCATCATCTCTACTCTTCAGGGTACGCTTGTAGATTATGCTTTTGATCTGGGATGGATCGAGTAGGTCAGCATCCATGTGCCAATTCTGTGAGAAGCAGGAGGCGCGTGTTTCCAATTGGAGAGAAGCAGTTTCAGTCGATCCAACAGATGCGAGAGAAACGCCCTCCATGATAACGACAGGCTCAGTCATAGCTGTATCCGACATCGTAATGTTGGCGTTCCACGTGGTATAACTTATTTTCTTTGCAGTGGAGCAACCGTGAAGCTCTGTGCCGGCTATCTTTGGTATTTTTGCCGATATAAAGATGCGATCGAACGATCTCGGAACGACCGCCTCGCTCAGAGCCTGATCGTCGCCAGAGATGCTCGGAAAGACAAGATGGAGAACTGAATCGAGTGTGGCTGGGTGGACGACATAAGGAAATTCGAATTCCTTAGGCATGATTGCCCGGGTGTCTGGTACCCTGATGACACCATAGCTTGCGTTCTGTCCAGCGAATAGCTCTGTCATATTGCGGAAGGTCGGCCCATACGTCATGCCAATTGTCTCAACTGTGTCGTACAGGAAGCTTCGCGCCGGCTTCTGGCAAACCTTCCTGGCATCGGCGAGGGAAGACATGTAACGCTCATTACCAAGCACCAGCTCACGCTCCATGGAGGGAGAGAAAGACTTGAAGATGACGGAGATCAGGCCACGAGCATGAGCACCCCAAGAACTCAACTCCTCACTCCACGAGGAGACTGTGAACTCATAGAGCGTGGACGAAGGCGCCGCTTTTGTTCCGATGCGACGGTTGTGCAGCTGCGTCATGACCTCAATGCCCATATCCGTATCAGGTACACGAAGCGCCGTATCGATACTGACATCTCGAAGTTCAAAGCCGTAAACTTCATCGACATTCGTCTCCTTGGCCAGTTGTTGCACTGCCTCGATTGCCATTACCAGCATACCTGCACCGGGGTAAAGAATATCGCCCTGAACCTTGTGCTCACGAATCCAGGGATTTTCATTGCACCTTAGGAAATTTCGCCACGTAGGCTCTGGGGTCCCGAGAAGCCTATATCCAACGAGGTCTGTACGTGGCGACTGACGCATGCGGTGCTGTCGGCTCAGGTGTGATTCTTCCCAGTATGGCTTATGGTTCCAGGAATAAGGGGGCAAGTCAATCAGCATATTGGCGGGTTGAGGCGATACGTCGTTGACCCTGTCTAACTTGACTGGGCATCCTCTAGCCCATAGCTGACCCATGGCTTCAAGCACAGTAGCAGCGCCGTCAAAGTTGCGACGAAGAATGGTCGTGTATGTCAAATCAGCGGCGCGTTCTTCACCACTGAAAATATCCAGTAGGTAGCTGCGCAGTGCTGAGTGAGGACCGAGTTCGACGAATAAGTTGGCAAAGGCCTTACGCGAATTACCCTGGTGGTGTAGAAGGGAGCGGGCTGCGCCGACAAAGTCGACAGGCGAGACCAGATTGTCGACCCAGTAGGATGGCTTCATCTGTGTGGAAGTGACGAGTGCGCCAGTCACCGAGGAGAACATTGGAATGCTTGACGTCGAGTTGTGCGGGACGCCTTCCAAGGCACTCTCGTATTTCTCGCGTGCAGATTCCATGTGAAAGGAATGGTATGCAACATCCATGGGAAGTCGGGTGCATGGTATCTGTACATCCTTCAGCCTTATCTGCAACTCCTCGATGGCAGTATCATCGCCGGTGATTGTGCAAGCCTTGGTGGAGTTGAAGCATCCCACAACGGCTCTGCCACTCTTCAAAGATTCGAGGTGAGGTTTTATACTGTCAGCACTAGAAGAGACAGCCAACATGCCACCATTCCTTGACACGGTCTTACTGATCTGTCCTCTCAGCCAAGCGATCTTGATCGCAGACTCTTGGTCAATGTAGCCACCCGCATACGCAGCCGCAATCTCGCCACTGGAGTGACCAAGGACAGCAACAGGCATAATTCCAAAATCATTCAAGAGGTCCACTAGCGCAACTTGAATGGCAGTGCAAGCCGGTTGGCTGTAGTCGGTCTCGCGAAGCTTACTCTCAGCCTCCGTTCGACTCAGCTCCTCACCAAGGCTCCATGGACAACCGAATGACATCAGTAAAGTTTCCGAACGCTGCATACTTTCGACAAATGACTTATAAGCGGATAGGCCCCTGCCCATTGCGTGCCACTGCGCACCTTGCCCCGTGAAAACAAAAGCAACTCGTGGTATCGCAGTACTGGAGGTGCGGACCACTAGAGGAAGACTTGAAAGTTTCTCTTGGAGATGTCGTACGCTTGCAGAAACGGCGTATGTTTTCCACGGCAGCACAGTCCTCTTTGAGCTCAGGGTCACCGCGAGATCGCCGAGGAATGAGGGCGTGGTTGAGGTCTTGGATGCGAGGTAGCCCTGCAGCCGCTCGACATTGCGCTTCACACCGTCCTGATCGTTAGAAGACACAACGAATAATTTTGTCTTGGGCTGGAGATTGTGCAATAGCTCGCTTGACGCGTCACTTGTGGCGTCGCTGGGCTCGCCGCCGCTCATCTCATCAGCGGAGGTGCTAGCAACGCTACTTGAAAGGTCACTGAGGTAGATATTCTCCGCACTCTCTTCTGGCCCACAGGGCCGCGGTCTTGTGGCATGGCGTCCCTCTAGACCATGGCGTGTCAGAAAGGATGCAGCGTCCTCAAGAATGGCATGTGCGTTGGCGCCGCCAAAACCGAAGCTGTTGATGCTTGCGCGACGAGGTCCAGAGTGCGGCCATAACTTCAATGTCGTAGGTATTTTCACATTGGCCGGCAATTCAATTTCGGGATTGAGCTCGTCAAACCTTGGTGCTGTAAGTGACGTGTTGATCACGCTTACAAGTACATGTATTTTACTTACCAAAGATTCTGCGGTATCACACCTCGTTCAACTGCTAGTGCAGCCTTGATTATACCGGCGATACCGGCTGCGCCTTCAAGATGGCCGATATTGGTTTTGACGGATCCAACGTACAGGTCCGATTTACGGCCCGCAACCTCTCCAATCGTCTTCAGAATAGCTCGAGCCTCCAGTGGATCACCTGTGCTTGATAAGTAGGGAAGTTGCAGGTATCACATCTATTGCATTGTCAAGTCCAACTCACCGGCCTGGGTTCCAGTTCCGTGTGCCTCGACATAGCCTGTCTCCGCCGGGTCCACTCCTGCCATCTGATATGCCCTTCTAATCAAGTCCTGTTGCGCCTCGGGATTCGGCAGTGAGATGCCGGGAGTATGCCCGTCTTCATTGGTAGCTGTAGCTAGCACGACGGCTCGTATAGTGTCGCCATCACGCAGTGCTGCATCTAGGGGCTGTATACATCGCCATCAGTCGGTCAAAACTCTCCACACCAGGTAAATAGATGGTCCGTAAGAAACTTACCTTGAGAATTGTAACACCGAAGCCTTCTCCGCGGGCGAAGCCATCAGCCTTGGAATCCCACATTTTGCTTTTGCCTTCAGGCGACAAGATCTTTGCCGCTCCTAGGAGGATAGACATATCTGGCCCAAACATGAGGTTAGCTCCTCCGACCACACTCTACATTGCTTTTTGTCAGTGCAATCCATTAGGGTGTGAGAGAGTGAGCCTACCATCTCAGCCTCTCCTGTTCGTATACTCTGGCAGGCTAGGTGTAATGCAGTCAAACTCGAGGAGCAAGCTGTATCGAGAGTCAAGGAAGGTCCCTTGAGATTATAGAACCAGGATAACCTGTTGGACGCCAGCGATGATGACATGCCAGTAGCGTCTTTTTATAATGCGTCAGCGTAGTTCCGCATACATGTGCTTGTGCGACTCAGGGCTTAGAAATCGATGGATGACTTACGGTAGATGGAAGGCCCTTCGTTGTCACGGGCTTGGAGGTTGGGAAAGTCCGCTGTGAAGGTGCCAATATAGCATGATGTTTGTGTGCCGGACACTCTTTCCAGACTCAACCCGGCTATGAACAATTAGTCGGGATATTTCACATGGTCCCCCTAGGAGGGCCTACCATTTTCGAATCCTTCATACGTAGCCTCTAACAGCATGCGATGTGTTGGATCCATGGCCTTGGCCTCCTTGGGTGTGATGCTAAAGAAGGGAGCATCGAAGACTTTGAAGTCTTGCTGCAAAAAGTGTGCATGTCTATCGCAACAAGTCAGTCAGCTGGATCTTTCACACACATTTTAAGCCAGAGGGATGGCGGTGGACTGGAGTTCGACCTTTGTTGGATGCTGCCCAATCGATCGGGATCAGGGTGGTAAAAAGCGTCGACGTTGTAACGATCCTTTGGGATCTCTGATCGTGCACTACGACCGTCGACTAACATGCGATAAAAAGCCTCTGGATCCCGAGCGTCGCCGGGTCCCCTAAAGGAGATGCCGATGATGGCGATGGGCTTGCTTCGAGGTGGCCGTGTGATGAGAGGCATGATGATAATTGTGCGACGTGACGTGAGATGCCCGTTCGTATCAAGAAGGGCGTGAACGCAACAAGAAGAGTGATGTTATATTGAAGGGATAACTACTGTAACTAGGAAGAGGGAATCGTGAAATACATATGCCTAGTACCAAATGTTTCATTCGAGTGTTTACTCACAAACCTGTCGACAGTAGCTCGAGGCTTATCCTCGGTCACCCACTTGCTATGGTGCTCCCGTTAGTCACACTTTGCCGGTAACCTGTGGTCAGTCAGGAAGCTTTGAAGCAGAAAACGTCCAATCCCCGATCAGAAATGGCGCATGCACATCATGTCGTCTTTCGTCCCTGTAGGACCCCCAACCCAAATCGAGCAGAGAGTATAGATTTGCAGACGATATACTGTAAGAGGTAGTATTGACATGGATAGTATCCACTATCCTGATGCTCCGCAGAAATCACCGAAATCAATCTCCTAAGGGCTGTGGATGCTACTGGTTGATGTGCGGGGACTGTTGCTCTAGATACCGATCATGGGTAGAACGATGACCAGTGCGCTCAGGTAGTAGAGGGTCTGCCATTTGAACATGGATATATAGAAGTACTTCACTAAGCCTAGTCTGGTTCTTATCAAGGTAAGCGCGTGTGAGGACAATTCACCGTCCACGTCCATTCATCCTGGATAATAGCTACGGCACACAATTTATGGATACTGCCAAGTTCAGCCGCTAGAAAATGTGTAGACAAGCCCAGGCTCAGAAAGGCCCGTAAGAAGTACTCAGATTGATGTACTCAGATTGATGTACTCACACCCTGTGCTTCGAGCACGCTGCGTGGCCTCTCTCCAGATCTTGATCCGCCAAGACTGCATGATTAGACAGTCCATGGCATTTCCAAGCCGCTAGATGCCTAGTCTACAAACCTCAGGGATTCTTGGTACTGCATAGCCCTAAGAATACATGGTTGTGCACATCTCCTCACTTGAACTGTGCATCGTGCTGCGGTGTTGAGCCGTATGAGGTTGACTGAGATTGCATGGCAGATGCCGTAGCTTCATACATTCTTTGCTCAACAATCATCATCAAGAGTTCATCTCGTGACTAAAAGATCAAGCAAGTTACGCGGGTACATCAGGCGAGCGGCGCTAGACATCACTCCACAGCCCCACGCGCAGGCTTTATCGTGAAATAACGGAGAATCCCGCAGAGTTGTATTATATGTAATCGCTTAGCAGTTCTCGAACTTGGTATGAATTGTAAAATTGTCTAGAAAACCACTGGACACGGTGGTGTGACTTTTGTCATGAAACGATCTGATACTGGCAATATTTATGGATATATATACGCGCTCAGAAATACTTCATTGCATGCTTACGCCATCTGAAGCACTGGACAATCTGGATTTATAATTTCTCGCAGTGCAAAATATTGGCTCTCAACCAAGTCTGCTAAGATGTATATCGACTCATTATGTCTTGACGTGCTTTGGCTTCGATTATTCATCTCAGTTGGATTTGTCCGGGCTTGAAGCGTTACCAGCACTCCCAAAATCACGTCATATCACGATTCAATGATAGGCTGATACCATCGAAAAGCGTTGTTGGGGTCGTACTTCTGTTTTAGATCACGCAGCCTCTGCAGCCTCCATGGCTCATAGCCATAGAGTGCCTCCAGGGGATCTTTGTAAGTCGACGTGCCATTACCATAGCTGACGTACTGCTGCAGGCGGCCGTACCCTGATGTATCGATGAAGCGCTGCTTCCAGTGGTCGAGATGGTTCTCGAAAACAGCACGATCTTCCATCCGCTTTGGTGTGGCATTCAACATCCTGTGATTCTGCTGTCAGCGCCATATTGGCATTGGAATGAGTAGCAAGGGAACAACTGACAGAAAATGGTTCGAGCCTCCGCGCCACGGAAATGCCGTTGCATCATTAGGGATCTCGCGCACGCGCTGGTCAGGCAGGCACTCAAACATGGCACTGAACCAGCCGCGGTTCTCCCATTCCTCGCTCATGGCTTTGACGCTCTCCAAGAACTCGCGGGTTGTTTTGAGGTCGAACTTCTTAACACATGCAGCACCCATCATCTTGAAGGGGCCTTGGAGCCAAATTTCGGGCTTGCAGAAAAGCTTATTCATCTCCTTGTACGTGCAGAAAGGCAACTCTGGCCATGGCACCGACTTTCGTCCGCTGTTCAGAACTGGACCTAGAGACTCGAAACGCTGCACATAGGGGTCAGCGCCTGCTGCTGGACCAGACCACACCAGGTTGACGAGGATGATGTGCTGCGACCTGTTAGCTACCGAGGTGCCTCAATATCTTGCTTAAAGCCATGCCTACCTTGCGACCGCTACTTTGGCGCATCCACAGAATGAAAATGGCCAGCTCTGCTGGCATAGTCTCATGGACACTATTGAGTGTTTCGAAGACCTGGTCGCATTGATCGAGTGTATATTCTAAATCCCAAGTGTGATGCAAGCCCCCGTGTGCTTGCGGATAAACCTGGAACGTAGCTTCAAGTGCGACGCCAAAATTGTGGCCGGCTCCACGAATGCCCCAAAACAGGTCTGAGTGGGAGTCTTTGGACGCAGTTATGACACTTCCATCCGCAAGTACGAGTTTGCAGGATACCATGTTGTCGTTCAAAAAGCCATACTTGCCCTGCAGGCGTCCGAGTCCTGCGCCAAACGCTACGCCAATGACACCTGTCGTGGGACATGATCCCACATCTTTGACGTTTATCAGAACAAGACGGAATGGATAATAGAGGGGGAAGAACACGTACTAACTTCCATACCCAGGCTGTGCACGAAACGTACAAACTCGTCAGTCAGAGCTCCCCCGCCAGTCGTGACATGCTGCTGAGTGGGGTCCCAGCGCATGTGGTTGATTGGACGCATGTTGATGCATATTCCATTTTGGAGGCGACCCATCGTGGTTGTGACTGAGTGATGACCGCCGCGGGGCGTGAAAGGAATTCCTTTCTCGTGTGCGTACTTGACGACTTCGATTACATCGTTCTCGCAGCTGGGATCAACGACGGCGAGATAGGTTGGACGCTCATACTGAGTGAAGCGCAGATTTGCCTTGTCGAACTTTGTCCTGTTCTCATCGAGCGGCAGGTGAATCTGCGCTTCGCTGGACAGCCTTTGGAAAAGCTCAGACCGGATAATATGTCCCGGCGAGGCAAAATGGTCTGCACCGTGTTGAGGTTCCATTGCTTTGTATCGTCTGTAGGCTTGTTGAATGTCCACAAAGGGGGGAGGGGGAGAGTTATGAGAACGTGTATACAGAGCTACCCTCTAGTTTACGCGGCAATGGGCGAATTATGTGCAGGTTCTGCCAAAAAGAATACATAGATAAATGACACGAATGATATCTGACTAATACATATGTATTCGCATGGAACCACCGTCTTACTTCGGCACGGCAGCCGAAGAGGACAAGCCATCCGGTGGAATTTTGGTAGAAGTGAAAGGGCTTGGTTACCTATTTAGCCCTAGCGCCTATCCAGGGTAGCTCAGTATAGACTTCAACGAGAAGACAGTGTTCTGATAGGGTAGGTAGGCCAATTTAGCAGTTAATACAGTGACATGTAGTCTGCGCAGCCAATTGAGGCAACTATGGCACGAGTGCTACTGCTGCGGGTTCAATGGGAAGCCTATTTCCTCAACACGTGGGCTGGCTGGACATTGTCCATTCGGGGGCCAATCGTACCATAGGTAGCGTACTAAGCGTCCGCAAGCTTTAGTACCCGCTGGCTTATCGAAACATGACCATACACTCGGCCCGTTGATAGCTTTGCCGACTTTTAGCCTGTATGTGGCCGTGTTCAAGGGGCTGATCTACACATCGCTTTTTTTTTGCGGGGGCTTCACCAGAGTTTAGTAAAGTATCGCGGCGGGAGCCGTTCCCGCATTGCTTGCAGTAGGTAGGTTAGGTAAGTATGCTACCGAGTATGACCGACCAATGCAGCATGGCCTCCCATCCACGTTTTGAAGAAACTATCGGGCCGAACCGTGTATTCCAGTACATGTACTATGGGCCGATTGACCCCAGTGTCCAACTTCGCTTGAATCTCTACACCCTTGGCCTCCGATATCAAGTCTCCTCGAGATAGGCAATAGTAAAGAAAGCCGGACCACGAAAGCATACGACAACGTGCAAATATGACCACGTTTATTGGCTTTGTCTCTGCTGCACTGAGTCCACTGAGTATAGCACCAATCCTATCGCATTCGAATTGCAATGGATGGAAGCGAGTAGGGGACGTGGCAAGTATTCGGGTCTATTGCAATGTCCAAATCAGCCCAAATTATCACGGTCTTTTCGCGATCCCATGTTCCTACGTCTCTTTCTCTGAAATTCAACTGTTTCTTCGTTGCATCCTGGACGTGGCACCCTAAAACATCATGGAAACTTTACTTCCAGAGGGCTTTTGGCAGCAAATGAGTCGAGTACCATCATTGACATTTAGCAATCTTCTCATCAGCGTCTTCGTGCTGGTAAGTGCGCTGGTTCCCCAAACTGTCTCGACTTCCAGCTCACAGTGACTTCCAGATCCTGCTGCATGTGACGTGCAAGGTCATTTACAATCTCTACCTCAGCCCACTGGCCAGCTACCCAGGCCCAAAGCTTTGGGCCATCTCTCGATTGCCATGGAATTACGCAAATATGAAAGGCCGCGTCAGCTGGAAAATACGCGAGCTTCACGACAAGTACGGCCCAGTGGTACGCATTGCCCCCGACGAGCTGTCGTACACAACGTCGGGCGCGTGGAAGAAGATATACGGACAGCGGACTCCCGAATTCGACAAGGCACTTGACGGAAGGGGCATTGCTCCCGGGACTATGAATGGTCGGCGGGGCTTGTTGACCGAGCACCAAGACAGGCATTTGAGGTTGAGGAGGGCTATTGATCCGGCTTTCAGCCCAAAGGCACTGTAAGTAATATCCACGCCTGTTTGCCTGCCAGTTCGGTGCACAACCTGATAATCTGAGCCATGTTAGACGCGAACAGGAGAACTACTTCCAAGACCATTCAGATAATCTTATCCAGAAGCTGAAGCAACGGTGTAAAGAAGGACCTGTCGATATGACTACATGGTTCAACCTCGTCGCATTCGACATTGTATCTGATCTGGCATTTGGAGAGCCTTCAGGCTGTGTCAACAATCCTGATCAACCATGGATCCACGCCATTGTCGCCCGCTCCAAAGCCATAGTCTGGTTCCAGCTGGCCGTGCAGTATGGTTTCCTGGATCTGCTAATCTGGGTGACGCCCAAATATGTGACCGAGTCGCGGAATAAGCACATTGCCATGACCGAGGCCAAATTGAAGGCGCGAGTAGAAGCCAAGAATCCTGGCAAAGACTTCATGTAAGTTGTAATGACTAGTCTTCCACTTCAAAGCGCAACCTGATAAAGACTCACTAACGCCACGAGCCGACAGGTCCTACATCCTCGACAACAAAGAGAAGCTCAGCCATCTCGAACTCGTTATGCTGTCCTCCAACTTCATAGTAGCCGGCAGCGGCACCTCCGCGGGCGGTATGGCAGGCCTGACATACCAACTTCTGCGAAACCCGGACAAACTCGAAAAACTCAAACGAGAGATCCGCAGCCTCTTCAAAACGCGCGCAGACATGACTGTACAGGCTGTAACCAGCTGCAAATACCTACGTGCCTGCATTAACGAGGGCATGCGCGTCTACCCACCGACACCGGGCTCGCTGCCGCGCTTCGTTCCCGGAAAGGGCGAGATGATTGAGGGTGCATGGGTGCCCGGTGGTACTGCTGTTGGAGTCAATCAGTTGGCGGCCGGGCACTCGGAACACAACTTCAAGCGTGCACGCGAATTTATTCCTGAGCGCTGGCTCGATGAGTATGCGTCTGAGTTCCAGGACGATGACCGTGCTGCTTCCCAACCCTTTTCTTATGGCCAGAGAGCTTGTATTGGCCGATCGTAAGTTATACACCAACAAGAGAGAGAGAGTGTGTGTGTGATTCATAACTACGTGCTGACAACTTCTCCACCTATAGTATGGCCTACGTTGAGATGTCACTCACCATGGCGGTAAGCTCCTTCTTCTTTTCAAATTCACAAACCTAAAAGTCCGCGTGTGAAAATTGCTAACGTCCCTGCTCACAGAAACTCATACACTCATTTGACTGGAAACTCCACGACCCCGAATACGACTGGTGGAACAGGCAGGGTACGTACTTAGTCTGGGAGAAGATACCTCTGCTTGTAGACCTCATACCTGTCTCCGATATGGTGGAATAGTGGTAGACGTTACTGAGATCATCTGAAACCTTATGGTCAGCGTTTACAGCACCGGGTTCCCCGTGATATGTATGTAGCAAGTATATGGAGCAGACTGAATGATAGCGAATGACTGTAGGTGGAAATAAATTGATACCATTCTGACTCTGATCACCTTATGACTTTACCCGTTCCATGACTGAATACCTACATCAAGGCCTGAGCAGCAATTCGTAGGGAGAAGCAGAATCCCCCTGATTTGGAAGTAGACCTAACGTGACCGTCAGAGTATCGGTAGGTAGTTCATTGCTTAGCGCTTTGCACGTGGGCCAATGAGAACAACCTAGAAGACGACGGCTCTGGTATTTAAAGGTGATAGCAGCGCATTGCCCCAACTGCTCACCATTACATCGTCGAATATGCAGACCAATCTCATCATCCTAACGGTCGGCTTTCTGCTCCTCCTCCGCATCGCCAACAACTATCTCATCAAGCCTTTGCACTTCTATCTCAAGAGTCGTCGTCTCGGTTGTGGTCCTGTGCCAGTTGAGCCAACGCAGTGGCCGCTAGGAATCGACGTAGTACGCCGTAGCCTGCAGGCTGACAGAGAACAACGGACGCCGGACCATGTAGCTGCGCGATTCGAGGCTATGGGCCGCTACACATGGGGCTTGTCGTTACTAGGGACTTTTAATCTCATCACGGCCGAGCCCCGCAACGTGCAAGCATTGCTCGCAACCCAATTCGACGATTTCATCATGGGCACAGCGAGGAGGACGAATTTGAAGACAGTGCTGGGACGCAGCATCTTTGCTGTAGATGGCGAGGCGTGGCATAGTGCTCGCGAGGCGATGCGGCCAATTTTCAGCAGAGAGAATGTGTCCAGGCTTGAGTTGCTCGAACAACATGTGCAGATGATGCTGCGGAGTATTGAGACGAGAGACCGGGGTTTGAGCATCGATGGCGAGGGGAGAGCGTGGTCAGCGCCTGTGAGCCTGGCCACGCTGTTACCGCGTTTGACTATGGACTCGGCAACCGAACTATTCCTTGGACAGAGCACGCATTCCCTTGGGGCACTCATCGCCGAACAGAAGCAGACGGATGGGAAGAACCACCATGAAGGGGATAGCTTTCACCACGCTTTCGAGCGCATGCTGGCGATCCTAGGCATACGAATGCGATTGCGAAGCCTCTACTGGCTGTATGGCAACAGGGAATTGAGCCAGTGCGTAAAGACTCTCCACGCCTTCGTCGATAGTGCCATCGACGCTGCAGATCAAGCACGGAAACAGGGCTCTTCCCAGATCCGTTACGACTTCCTCGAATCTCTACGCGCGCGTTGTTCCGACCGCGCCGAGGTGCGCGAGCAAGTCTTGGGTCTCCTAGCTGCTGGCAGGGATACGACAGCGTCACTTACAGCCTGGGTTTTCTACTGCCTATTACGGGATTCACGAGTATACCAAAAGCTACGCCGAGTGGTTTTGGAGACATTCGGGCCTTATTCGACTGCGACCGGGGACACAATTACCTTTGAGAAGCTCAAGGGATGTACATACCTACAGTACGTTATGAGCGAGACGTTGCGGCTGCATTCGGTAGTTCCCTTCAATTCTCGCTGCGCCGCAAGGGATACCACGCTTCCCACGGGCGGCGGGTCTGATGGTACCAAGCCTGTTTTTGTGCCCAAGGGGACAGAAGTCAACTTCAGTACGCACGTATTGCATCGACGGAAGGATCTGTGGGGCGAGGATGCAGACGACTTTGTGCCGGAGCGGTGGGAGAAGAGGCCGGGAACGACTTGGCAGTACGTCCCGTTCAACGGCGGACCACGTATCTGTATCGGACAGCAGTTTGCACTCACAGAGGCTGGATACGTGTTGGTGCGTATGGCCCAGAGGTACGACGTAATCGAGGGTCTGGACATTGACATGGATCGTGAGTGGCATAACTTCACTATTGTGTGTAGCCCTGGAAGTCCAGTGGCAAGAGATGCAGCCGTCATGTGTCGACTGAGAGTAGCTGTAGACTAGCCATCGTTGGTGTACTGTGTATGCTGTGCTGGGGAAGTTTGACGAGAACCAAATAAGATTTCGAGTTGCTACACGTGTTGAGCATGCGGTGTATAGTACCATAGACCACGTTTGTTTAAGATGCCTTCTAGGTTGTATGTCGATCTATGGACACCGAAGTATCTTCGTATCAAGGTTACAGCGGCCCTTCTCCTCTAGCAGCTATGGTAGTACTGACTCATTGTGTTGCTGGTACGGCGATATATGAAATGGACCTAAATGTGGCCGAGCTCTCCTGGACCTGCAACACGTCCCCCAGTCGCAACTGAGGATTGGTGGATCGTATCGAGGTCGTATTCAACGAGTGAAGAAAAAGCTGTTCATGATTATTTTCGGGATCAGAACCTAGGTAGAAATGAGCATGTCCTGTGTCTCGGTCCATGGCGAGTCATGATATATTGCAGTTAGTGTATGCATGTCCTTGGCGATCCTATATCTTTTCGTCACCAGAGACTACCGGCGGCTACGAGGGTGTTCATGACGCTATCGCGGAGGCTTAATCGCGTGCCGCGTGTGTTCAGAGGGTACCCTAGTCGGCCCGTTGTAACAGTTCAACGGGCCGGGTAGGTGTGCCACGGGCCGAGTGTACTCTGTAAAGACGGCAAGGAACACGCTGCCACTCCTCCGACCACGTGCTCGACAATGTGGAGGATTGATCGCATTGTCCAAGGTAGGTAGGTCTACCACAGCGCGCTATGTAGCAAGAGAGTTCTATGTTCTCCTCCCGTCGAATTGTCCAGTAGTAGGGGTAAATATTAGCTCTGCTCAACGTCGTCTACATTCGCTCGTGAGATTATTCGCGTGAACAAACGAGATCTGTGTCCAGTCAGCTGGGCAATTGATGAAACCATGACAACACCAGCTTCACTCTCAGACCGACCCAAGCGAGAGATGAAGGTCCTTTCGTTAGGTATGTCGCGTACAGGTAAGTTCTCCCCAAACTAATTATCCTCTCCACATATCGATGAACTGCGACCTACAATAAGCTAACCAGACCAATCGTACGGAAACAGCATCACTCTCAATTACTCAAGGCCTCAAGAAATTGGGCTATCAAGGTGTGCATCACGGTATCACAGCCCTCAGCTCGCCGGTCGAGTGGCAGCTCTTCGACAAGGCTTGCGACGCGCTTTTCCCAGTTCTTCCGACCTACAAAGGTGACCCTTTCACGCGCGAGGACTGGGACGTTCTGTTTGGCCCTTATGAGGCCGTCACTGATATGGGCTCCTTCTTTGCTTTGCAACTCATCCAAGCATATCCTGAAGCAAAGGTGATCCTGGTAGAGCGCGATATCGACGAATGGTACGACAGCATGGAGGAGGCCATCTTCGGCACAACGTGGGGACTGCGCGCGGATCTGGTCATCGATGTTTTCGGGCCGCTGTACGGACTCAATGGCGGCAAGACGATTCGCAAAGTCATGTTGGGGTTCTATGGTGTGAGGAACGTGAGTGAAATGCGTCGTGTTGCCAAGGATCGATACAGGCGGCACTATGCCGAGATCCGGGCCGCAGTACCTCCCGAGCGCTTGCTTGAGTTCCGGTTAGAGGATGGCTGCAGGTGGGAGCTACTGTGTGACTTCTTGGGAAAGGAGGTGCCAGACGTGCCTTTTCCTATGACGAACAGGAGGGATGAGCACGTAAAGCGAGTGCTTATGAAGCAGAACATGTTCTTCAAGCACGTCGCGATGAGATTTACTAAGAAGGTATTGCCCTGGGTTATTGGCCTTGGGGTCCTTGGATTTCTAGCAAGGAGAACTAGACTTATGACGCAATGGGTTGCAACATTAAAGAGTCTTCAAACAGTATACCTAGGTAAATCCTAAGCAACAGATCTAGTAAACCTTTCTCTCTTTACGTTGGATTTCTATTAATTCCAGATGGCTGAGAGGCTATCTACCGTTTCTACTGGGCCTATATACTTGTGTGAGCATAAAACTTCGTTTCTTAATACACAGTATTCTGAAGACCTTCAGAGTACTTTACTCGCCTCCCATTGCGCTGGCTCACAGGAAAGGTTCTTTGTCTCACAATTTCATCTGAAGCTGCAGCGCAATGGTTGCTGAAAGGCGCTTTGGTAGGTTGCCCTAACTATAAGTACATCCTCTGCTTGTAACTTGAGAGTCCAACTTTGAAAGGCGAGTGACCAGGAACAAATCTTATGCTGTCCACCCATCTCATGCGCACAGCCTTCAAAGTTGTTTTTGTTTCTACAGCCACCTTGATGAGTGTATCTGGGTAGCGTTTGGAAGATGCACCCTTTAGACACTCATCGGAACAATACCACTACGGCTTTGAGCCCTGTGCCGCTTTGGTAGCCTCCATCATAGCTGCGCGTCTCCTTTCTATACGCTTCTGCCACCAATTCGACACATATACCATGACATGAAGATCCAAACACGGTCTTGCACAGAACAAGGCCGCAATAGCTCGCATCGCAACGATGTACCCCGTACTCTTCGGCGTCAAACAAACCTCCTTCTTGAATCTGGAATCATAGGATATCTGCACATGGTCGAGAACGTCCACAAAGGCATTGGGGCTCGGCGAGTACGACAGTATTCCTAATTTCGACTTTTCAATCGAGACTTCGAAGACCACTCGAGGTTCTAATATGAATTCCTGGGGTACAGTGCGCAAATTCCCTTGAGTCACCACGTATGTGCTTCTTGCACGGATAGAGGCAGGTTTGTTTTCTAACCCTCGATCACCGGCCGTCAATATGGGTACGCAGATCATGCAGTCCTCCAATTTCGCCACCACAATAACCGGATAGATCTTGGCACAAATCTTGCCATGCTTCGTTTCAAGATCGCTGTACGAAGGATCATTGGAGGGTCTGAGGATCGGATACCAGGCGATGTCTCCTACCGCAAATGCAGTTCGTTCCATTTTCTGGAATGTGACAAATCTGGACGTCTTGTCTATTGAGACTGGTACTGCGGCCAGAAGCTGGTTATCGAGATCGCTGGTCTGGGTGCTTTGGTTATGGACGATGCGTGTTGCTCTTATCAACTGTTGTTCTGGGCTCTTGACTAGTGATTGTTGCAGGGTCGACTCTAATGGCCTTCGACTTTGTGGCGTCTTGACAAACGGTTGCGGTAAACTTGATCCCGGTATCTTTCAACGGTGTGGTGTTTTGGTTAACGGTTGCCGCAGGATTAATTCCGGCAGCTTTGGACTCTGTGGCATGTACCGCGCTTTCGTTCGCCTTGGTCTTGGTTTCGGTGAGGGTTGTTGAGCCTAGCGTCGTCAATTCACCTTCACCATCTGAGGGCATGATGGTACTACCGTTTGTATTTTTCTCGTTGGCATCAGTATTCCGGACCTTCAGAATGGACGTTTGGTTTGATTGCACCACGGCCGTAGATCTGACATCATGAGTCGACTCCGCAGTACGCTGGCCGGCATGCGCATTCAGGATTATCGATGCCGGATCCTTAACCGCAACATCTTGCTCAATGATTGCAGTGGGCATCTTCTTCGCGTATGTCCCTATCCTGACCCTCTTCGTTAGAGTCGTATACTCCTCTTCGAGCTCAGCAAGTCGTTTCAGACCGCCCTCGATCGCAAGGGTGAGTGCGATAATCCCAGTGCATGTTGCATTGTTCTCGATGCGCAGAACCAGTTGGTGTCGGAAGTAGCTCAGACTTTGGCTTAATCGCTTGATTCTCTTCTCCGAGGTGATGATAGCAAGTCCGGCATCGTTCGGCGGCAAAATTTGGGTGCTGGTAGATGCTGAGGATTTCAGTTTTACCTTGGAAGTTCGCGGGGCGGGTCCAGATTGTTTCCTGCCAGCGCCGTTGCTGTGGACGGAGTTCGATGTGAGGGGGGTTTTTTTTGGCGCAGAGGGCTTGGAACAAGGACGGGTATGGAACAAGGATGATTTCGAATGTCCAGGCTAGAGTGCAAACGCTCAAAAACTGCCTTCACTTTAAGAAGTCCTTGCCTTGAGCCTGGGTTCTTTGAGCATACACAGACGGGACGGCATTTTATACTTGTTTCTGCATTGAAATCTCTCTTAACGTCCGCCCAAGTCCCTGTAGGTCTGTAATAGACCTGAAATGCGCGTATGTCCCACACATGTATCCCATTTCTCGATCCTTGTCACCAGTCTCCCGATTCTGGGCAATGATTCCTCGCAGACCATTCTCAGAGATATTGATGAGTGATGGGTGAGTGCATGAGAATTAATTCATCAGAGCATCAATATGCTTTCTTGAGGAGTCCTTTGGCTCAATGTTACATAGTTCAACCCCTTCTGATTGTACATATGCTTCGCCCTCAAGCCTTCGCTTGCGTGCAGACCAATATGGACTGTGACAAATGGCCTGTTTTTGTCAATGAAGCAACCACAAGCCGCGAGATATACTTACAGTTACTGCAAGTATCTCATTTGTAGAATATTGAAAGCGATTGTCGATACTGTTGGAAATAGTGGTTCCTTTGGTAGTAGTGCGTACCAACTGATGTTACGAGAAAGTGGAGTAAAAGTGTGTCCATTGAATCTACCGCAAGGGCTATCTATATAGGTTATGAGCTAACCTAGTTAGGATGGTAAACACAGCCCTCGGCCATTGCCTCCCAAGAGGCCCGCCAGAGTAAGCAGCTATGGCGTAACCAAGCAGGTGCTAAGGATGAACCTTCCAACAGTCCCCTGAATCCGAGCATCATTCCAACAGTCCCCTGATTGCGCCATGTCCTCAGGTGTTGGCGTAAATCAGTCGTCGTAGTCCCTCTAGAGTAGGACGAGGTAGAGATTTCGTGCATATGTTGGCAAGGTTCTTACATGAAGTAACATGCTGTATGTTGAATTCGCCAGCGGTGAATTTCTTGCGTACGAAGTGGTAGTGAACCTTGATATGCTTTGTTTGACTGCTGATTTGAGAATCTTGGATAAGGGACAGTGCAGCTTTATTATTAACCAACAATGTGCAATAGGGATATGCAGGACTAAGTAATTCCTTCACAGCTTATCGCGACCATACTAGGTGGCTGGTGGCGTGAGAAGCAGCCATATACTCAGATTCGCAAGTGCTGCGTGCCACACATGACTGACGCTTTGAAGACTATGAAATAGTTGCTCTGTTAAGCTTTATAATGAAACCAGAAAATGATTTTGAAGTGTCTGGGTCTGAAGCGTATGAGGCGTCTGAAAACATGACAAGGTTAACTTGCGCCAGTTGCAATGACTTTGGTGGGTGTTTGATGATAATCCCTATCTCACGGGTGGCTTGAATGTATTGGAGTGACTGGAAGGCTAGTTTAAGATGTAAACTTGAGGGGTTAGAGCTGTATGAGCTGAGCATGCCAACGGTGTATAACAGGTCTGGACGGCTAACCATGGCAAGGAAATTCATGGAGCTAATGACAGACTGATACTTAGTTTGTTGGGCTGGATTCACTGGTTCTGTTAACTGTGGTGGAAATGAATTAGGGTCTAGAGGTGTGAGTTGACCATTGCACTTTTCCATTCTATAGTGATGGAGGATGGAGGCCACGTATGTCTGCTGGTGCAGGGCAACGTGGTTGCGATGATGCTCAATCTCAAGACTAAGTAGCAGCTTGGGTTGGCCCATGTCACGGAATGAAAAGCGTTTGCTAGTGGCGATAAGCATGGTGTTAATAGCTTTTAGGGTACTAGCCATGAGTACGTCGTTAACATACATGCCTAGAATAAGATCTAGTGAAATGTATACGCATGGGTTAAACTGAGCTTGCTGGAAACCTTTAGTGTTAACTAGCTAGCTTGATAGTAATGAGAACCATTTGTGGCCTGACTGCTTGAGGCCGTATAGCGCGCGAAGTATCTAAATGGCTGCGCCGTCATTTCCCACTCCTGGCGGGGCACAGGCGTAGATGGTATGTGTAAGTTGTCCATTTAAATACGCGGCGTTAAAGTTAACTTGTTGCATGGACTATTAGCAGAGCACAGCGATGCTTATGATGAGTTAGAGGCTGTTATAGCGTACTACTGGTGAATAGGTATTGTTAAAATCTATGCCTAGGCGTTGAGAAAAAACCCTGGGCCACGATACAAGCTTTTTGCTTGATGATCTTGCTATCTTTGTTGCGCTTGATGTCGAACACCTATCTTGTACCAACGAGCTTAGTGCGTGGTGGCAAGTCCTTTGGCATGACAATTTTCCATGTGCCTTTGTTAACGTGATTCTAGATTTCCTAATTGATGGGAGTTTGCTAGACGTGTGCATCTTCTATTGCTTTTGCATAGGTGCGCGGGATTTTATTGTTAAGTTTAGCCTTGATTGCAAAAGCATAAAAGTGCGCCAAGTTGTTAATAAGCAGCGCGTCTGAGTCTGTAGTCGTGAATGCTGTACCAGATGAATTATTAGTAGCGAATCTGGCTGCTAAGTTCTTGTGGGCTTTAAGCGACGGCTTTGTTAGTCGCGCTAAGCGTTGTTGTTAGCCTTGGTCTAATGGTTGTGATAACGTTTGCCTTAACTAGTTTGATGACTGCGTAGCTGCGCGAATTAGTGATTGGTTTGGCGCAGAAGTGCGTTGTGGTGAAGTCGCGACTGGTATTTGTAAAGGTGACGCTGGGTTAAGTGGGACACTAGATTCTAATCTAGCACGATGGGGAGTGACTGGTAGTTAAGGTAGCAACTTAGGTGGTGATCTAGATGAACTAGATGTTCTAGATAAACTGTCCCCCAAACGACTCATTGGAGGGGTAACTAACTAAGTAGGTTGTTAAACAGGAGAGCTGGCACTGCCACTAGCAATTTCTTCTACTAAGATGCTGAAGTATAGCGCAGCTTTCCACTTGCTGTAAGGCTAGAAAGTGACGTTGCGTGTCTTAAAGATGGCACCTCGCGCTGGAATGTAGACGCAGCAGGTCTTAGTGTTGCAGCTATAACTTACAAAGAGACCCTCTTTAGCTTAGTAAAGTAGCTTTAAGCTAGCCTAGCAAGCTTCAACTGGTACGTGAGCGTAGACCTTAATTCTAAATGGGCGAAGGTGTTTAATGTAGGGTTTTACGCCAAATAAAGCTTTATGCAGCAAGATCCTAAGTGGCAGGGTAGAATAGGGTGCAATGCTAAGTAGGAATGTTAAGGTCTGCACTGCTTTAGCCTACAGTTTAAGGAGCTTATTAGAGTAAATCATTGTGCAGGATAATTGCATGACAGTGCAATTCCATCGCTTAGGGAGGCTATTGAGTTCATGATAGTATGGAGGCACCAGGTTGTGGATAATTCCATAGGATTTAAAGAATTTGAGGACTGTATAATTAACGTATTCACTGCTATTGTTAGATTTGAACTGCTTGATGACGCATTAGACAATAGCTATCCTAGTCACGCTACTAAATTGATTGTCGGCGTAGGCAACAAAGTCTATGATGGCTTGGGGAGCGTTAGACTTGCGTTTAAGGAAGCGAACCCATAGGTGCTGGGTAGCTTGGCAAATGAACGACATGTAGTACTAGGCGCCACCCAAACTAGGATGACTGAATTTGCTAGACAGGTCAGAGTGTATGACTTCTAGTGGCTTCACCTTGCGCGCTATGACAGGTGGGCCTAGTGCAGGACGGTGATGTGTAGACTTGGAAAGCTCGCATGTCTTGCAATAGAAGTTGGCAGGTTAGGTTAGTATAACCCTAGCATTAGCATATAGGCGATGGGTGGCATTCATGTTAATAGTAAGGTGCCCAGCAGCTTCGTGGAACTCCTAGAATGAGGAGAAACATGCTGTCTCATCTGTTGCCATATCCTTAAGTGGTGGCAAAGGTAGGTATAACGCCTAATGTTCAGCTGATCGCTCTAAGTCATGTGCGGGCTTGGACGTTCTGTATGTCTTAGTAGATTGCGCCATATAGTTAGCGGGTGGCGCGTCTGTCTAGATTTCTATGACGCTGTTTGTGTGTTTAGCCCACATGATAGGGCGACTATTGTAGGTGATGAGTGCGTTGTCGTAATAACTAAAGAGCTAGAAGCCGCGGTGATAGATGTATGACTAGGAGAAAAGCCTAGTGTTGTATAGCTTAGAACTGTAGAGGGCATTGGTTAGCTTGACAGGTTGGGTGGAGCCATCCTGCAATTGACATTGTAACTGTATGAGACTAACACTATGAATAGGTAACTTGATGCTGCCAGCGACTGTGATTGTCCCCTGTTTAGGAACAAGGGATACGAAATCATTGATGCATCTAGATATATAACGCGACGCGCCAGTATCAAGTAGCTAGACTAGGTCTAAGCCTCGTGATAGTGATGGATTAGGATGGCAAATGGTAGCAAAGGCACTTACATCGTCAATGTCGCGTTTGCGCTTGTGGGAGCTAGGAGGTGTTAGTGTGCCAGTTATTAAGTTGATAGGCAATAGCAGTTGCGCGCTGTTAGCTAGTGCTTTGGCGCGACGGAATTCAGCTTCTAGTGCGCGAAAATCGCTAGTGGTAGTTTTGACCAGAATCCTGGATGGCGCTGCTGTTGTGGAGAGTGCGACGACTTTAGTAGAGCTGTCACAGTCCTTATTATTGTTAATGTCTGCTGTTTGACTATAGGCCTTCTGTTGTTTACCGCGACTGCTAGCTCTAACATTTAACTAGTTGCCAGCGCGGCCTTGCTGCGATGATGGCGCAGGTTTGTTGGCAGCCTTCTTAATCTGTTCCTTGTGGCGTTGGAGTACCTCACAAAACGAGTAGAGATAGCTAACAAATAGGAGCTTCTATTTCTTGCACTAGGTACATTCATCAGCGCCAGGAGGTGGCTTCATGGCGCGGGTGTTCTGGCAACCTTGTCGCGAGTTGCTCTGACGTGCTGCAAAGGCGGCAGACAAGGAGCCATTTGTATCGAGGGAGTGCTTGTCTGCAATGTCAAGGATTTTAGGTTCAAGATCGACGTACTTGGTAAGCCCTTGGGCGCTCAAGTTGTTGATAACATTGTCCATGGTGTCAGGCAACGTGGTTAGGAAGGAGCCCTTGACTTCATTAGACTCAAACATTGGCTTCATGGCTTTCGCGATAGCTTGCGACGAGGCGGCGCAGCGTCGTGCTATGCGTGTCTATTGTTAATGAAACTCGTCCAGGTGTATGCGCAAATCTTCGCCGTCTTGGTAGCGAAGGTTAGTGAGTGACCTGAACAATATGATGGAGGTGTTGCTAGTGTCGCGATTAAAGTGATTGCTCAAGTGCTTCTAGGCTTAGTGGGAGGTTTCATAGGATCCTACAGACATCGACAGATCATTGTGCACTGATGTTAGCATCATGACTATAGCCTTGTTGTTGTCGGCCTCCCAGGCATCCACGGCGTCCGAGTTGTCCGCGCCATCAGCCTTGACGGTGGCGGGGCATGGTGTGATGCCTGAGACGATTTTCTACAGCTTCGCGTATTTCAGCGCGTGCTGCCATGATTGTCGCCATTCAGAGTAATTATCGCCATGGGCGGTAAGCTTGACCAGCGATGATGGGTTAAGCTTAAAGGAGATTGACGACGCCATGGTGACAGTGACAGTCTGTGAGGTATGGAAGTAGACTAGGTAGTAACGTGACGCGACGCGTTGTGTGCGACGTGTGTGTTAAATGAGCTGGGTGAGTTGTAGCCAGGTTGCAACGCGTTGAGTGGCTAATGGTGTGACGTTAACGGTGGGCTGCACCAACAACTGCAGTAGGCAGCGGATTACTGATCAAAAGTAACAAGCGATAGTAAAGGTAGACAAGGCTTGTGATGAACGAGTAATGGGCGCAGAGCCGGGCTTATAACCTGATGTTACGAGAAAGTGGAGTAAAAGTGTGTCCATTGAATCTACCGCAAGGGCTATCTATATAGGTTATGAGCTAACCTAGTTGGGATGGTAAACACAGCCCTCGGCCATTGCCTCCCAAGAGGCCCGCCAGAGTAAGCAGCTATGGCGTAACCAAGCAGGTGCTAAGGATGAACCTTCCAACACCAACAAGGGCTTACTTAATTGGAAGCCAATTGTGACGTCGCATCGCTTGACTAGACCAGTCTTCCTCTTAGAGGCACTGCCTGTTTCACCCCAATACCACCGACTGTTGACCCTTCGAATATTTTTAATCACGGTTCCTCGCTTGAGGCTCAATTCTCCAGATTCGCTGCCAGCGTAATTCCCCAGATGCCATGCAAACACCTCTCTTGCCATGTCAGTGCCGAGCGATCAAGCGTACGGCCCTTGATCTTCTGTACATAGGTATCCAACAGTGACGAGAGGACCAAGCAGCTTGTCAATGTCGTTTCAAAGGTCTTCACCAAATGATCATCGTGCAATACATCCGTACCACGCAACAACAGTGACTGTATTTGTGAAAAGACGCAGACGTGACTTTCAGTTGCACGCAGAGCGACGCCAGAGGCTCCATCGAAGCTGTTTAAGCACCGCAGTTGTGTCTCACTTTGGAGAAAGATGATGCGATCAGGCTGGAGGCAACGCCAAAAGAGTGACGAAGCGATCAGACGAGAGGCGCTCACAAGGAAGCGGCGCAGCGATACTGAAGACGCAAACAAGAGATGGACCTAACAGCTCGGGTAAAGACGCCCACAAGAGAGTGAGATAATGGAACCAACCCCTTAAAGAGGGACGTTGATAGCGATCAGGCTGAGGACGCCAGCACACGATGCATGCATGGCACCTGCCTTCCGTCTGCGTACGCGCTCACGCCTGGCCAATCGAACAGACGTAACGCGACCGTGCAGCAAGCCACATGATATAAACAGCATGCAACGACGAGCCTTCCAATCTCGAAAGCCGGGCTGAAGGTTGGGCAGGTAACGATGCATTCACGTGGTCTCACCAAAGCCCACTACCTGACCATATGAACATGATAATCAGTCAATAGATAACGATTCAACGTACAATTGAAAACTGAAGCGGACAGCTTGTGCTCAAAACGCTGTTCGTCCGCTCGGTAGATATGTTCACCGACTTGGCCCCCTCCCCGCCCCCCTTCTCCTTAAGCATCAGTGCATTGCTACGTCCAGTCTTCTCATATTCACAAATAGACAGAGCATCGATAATCCCCGTCATCCGAGGACCCCCCTCCTGAAGCCCCATTATCGTCCACCCAATGGAAAAAAAACGCCCAGAGTGCAAATCGCTCAGAACAGAAGCAAAAGAGAAATCCCAAACAAAAAGTGCACGGAACTCACCCATTATGATGGCCCAGATGCAGCTCGGAGGATGTCTCAGGAACCAAACCAACAATCTTTCAGCCAAGCACCCTGGGAACATTTGCTTTGCCCCTTTTCTGAACACCCCTGGGAACGAACATGGCCGGTGACGTAATAACAGGGGCAGCATTATTGGCACCCGTCTTGTTGTCCTTGTTGTTCTTGTTCTTGTTGTTCTTGCCCCGATTCTTGTCGTGTTTGTCATCTCGCTTTGTGACCGCCTTGACCTCTGATGTCGCCCGCTTGATCAATACTGGGTGGCTGCCAATATATTTGCCTTGCATCTCCTTGGCGGCGCGGAAGTAATCGTCCGTGTCGGAGAAGCTCACGAAACCGTAGCTCCTGCTCTTGGTTGACTTCTTGTCGCGTACGACACGCGCTTTGGAGAGGGATGGGTATTTGGCGAAAGCCTTGAGTAGCGACTCGTCGGTGACTTCGCCAGCAAGATTACCAATGAACAGCCGTGGGTGCAGAGGGTTCCACTCGAGGAGAGTCTCGTCCTCCCATTGCTTTCCACCTCCTTCGCGCACGACTGTCTTTCGCTTGCCATCGGCCGAGGGTCCAGTCTCCGCATCGGTAGTCGCAGCAGCTTCAGGACGCGCGCTGACGGTCGCGTTGGCGCCCTTCTTCGCATTCGCATCGTCCCTATTATACGCGCTCGTCCACTCCGCAATACGCGCTTCTTCCTCGGGATCAAAAGTGCCAGGCTGGCCGCGGCTCACAGACGGGGCAGCAGGATAGGATGCGGCTGGTGCAGCTGAAGCATAGGCTGGGTACGAGTAATTGTTGTAAGTATTGCTGGTTGGATAAGCAGGTGCCTGGTATGGGACGCTCACAGTAGCTTGCGGGTAGCTGGACATGGGCGCAGCGGCTTGTGGAGGGGCATGGGCTACTACTGAGCGTGGTGTGAAGCCAGCGAACCCTGAGGGGTTGGCGGGACCTCTGGCGCCGACATTGCTCGATCGTGATGGGGGCGCAGAGTATGTGGACGGTGGTGGACGCGCAGGCAGCGAATGGTGAGGCTGCAAATTGGAGTCTCTGCTTGACATGTTGGGAGAGGACGTGCTCGTCAGTTCAGATTAACCCTAGCGAAGTGATGACTTAACCAGCTACGTGGAGAGATGCGCGTTGCTCTCGTTGGGTAGGTGGTCTGGAGACTGGGGTGGTGCCGTAGTACTAGCGCAGGGAGCTTGCAGGTGCGCAGGAAGAAGATTGTCGCAGGCGCGGCGCGTAGTTGGAGGCTGGTGATAAGGTGAGGCGCAGTGTACCGGCGACAGAGGCGCGTGAATGAGCGGGGTGCCGGGCGTGGGGGTACGTTGTTGGCAGAGCACGTGTTTTGCGCTGGGCGCTGGAGGAGATTAATGCCGCAGCGGTTGCGCAGGCTGAGCCTCTGAGGTGCAGAATGCTGACTACAGCGGCCTGGTCCTGATGAGTCTTTGCTGAGGCGTGTGACCAAGCGAGAGGCGGCTGGTGAAACTCCGGGTCGGCCTTTGAATGGGGTTTGGTGGGATGGCGGGCCGGTGCAAAGTGCAAATCCAGCTGGGGCTGCGTCTAATCGTGTCCGCTGCTGGAGTTGCAATTTGTTGGGTGAAGTGCACTGGACTGAGCGGCTTGGCATCTCCGATACCCGCTGCGGACCACGTGATGCTGCCCGCGCCCCCTGTGGCCAGCGGCCCCCCGCCCGCCATCCAACCATCCAATGTGCAGGGACAGAACGGCAGACCCAGCCGCAGAGTGCCAGCTGCACTCGACTAGACAGTCGTTCTGCGCATGACGTTGTTCGCCTGCCAAATGACTTCACCGCATCCTCATCGCATGTACACAAGCATCCACAAAATTTGCAAAGGCTCTAGCGCGTCCGATGCTCCCGGCGTGCCCCTCCATCACCAAGCTGCAGGGCTGAATGGAGGGGCAGCAGACGAACATGAGCAACTCCGCGCGCAAGCCCCGGAGGTGCTGCGATTACCTACGTGAGACCGTGTGCGTATCTTCTCTGGAGATAGGCTGGCTTGCGAGTTGCCAGAAGCCAACAGTCATTGAAACTGCAGCCAGCGCTGCAGATATAGAGCATACAAAGGGTACTGGGCAAGGAAAAGGAAGCGTGGCGGGGCAGAGCCTGCCCCAGTGCCTGCTTGCTAAGCTGGCCCTCTTCAGCGACATCATCGTGGCATGTTCAGCGATGCTGACCGGAGCAAAGCAGCACGATTAGACGACAGAATTGGCAACAGTGGCTTACAATGAATGGGCGTTACCGCCGCGGCCGAAGCTATTCTCCGTCACTATGGGTTTGGAGGGATTTGGCATGGAACGTGCTGCCTTGCGGCCATTCGACGTGACGCATTAGTGCCCCGCTCTCGTTGCAAGTCTTCCGGCTCGGACAACTACATTATCATTGCGACCCCCACCGTCTGGCTCTGTTCCTCCCGACATCACCAGCTTCCCAAGCCTCCCACATCCATCCACTGTTGCACGCCAGGTTGCTGCAGCTTTCTTCCGCCAACAACCACCCCATTCTCCCCACCTCCACATCAACCGCCATCATGTCAACTGAGGCCGTTGGAGACTTTGGCCTGATCGGTCTGGCCGTAAGTCATCTCACCTACCACCCACCAGGTGCAGGCGCGCGTACAGGAGGCATGGGCGTCGCCTCATTATCTTTGCGTACCTTCCGTGACCTTCGAGAAGCCAAGGCATGAGACGCTGCGCAAAGCTACTCTGCTTCATTCTGCCTCATCGCATTGCAATCTCCTACCCAAAGTGCCTGGTGAAATCCATGGGCTGACCCTCGCTGCATAGGTCATGGGCCAGAACCTGATCCTCAACGCGTAAGCAATCACCAGCCCCCTAGGAATTACCCTGAGCCATACTGACAAAACGCAGCGCCGATCACGGATTCACAGTCGTTGCCTTCAACCGAACGTAGGCGCTTCGAAAATGTCCGAGTGGAATCCAAAGACTGACAGATTGGCAGCGTTGCAAAGGTCGACCGCTTCTTGGCTGATGGTAAAGACCCATCTGCTTGCGAGATTGAAGAGAAAGGACAGCTGACACAAAACAGAGGCCAAGGGCAAGTCCATCGTCGGTGCTCACTCCATCAAGGAGTTTGTATCAAAGCTGAAGAAGCCCCGCCGCATGATGATGCTCGTCATGGCCGGCAAGCCCGTCGACGACTTCATCGAGCTCCTTCTCACTGAGGGTGGCGCCGAGGAGGGCGACATCATCATCGACGGTGGCAACTCGCATTACCCAGACACAAACCGCCGCACAAAGTACCTGGCGCAGAAGGGCATCCGATTCGTCGGAACTGGTGTCTCAGGAGGAGAAGAGGGTGCCCGCTACGGCCCCAGCATCATGCCCGGTGGAAACGAGGACGCCTGGCCATACATCAAGGTAAGAAAACTCAGAAAAGCACGGTAGCAGCTTGCTAACCATCGTGTAGGACGTTCTCCAGTCCATCTCCGCAAAGTCTGACGGCGAAGCCTGCTGCCAATGGGTTGGTGACGAAGGTGCCGGTCACTACGTCAAGATGGTCCACAACGGTATTGAGTACGGTGACATGCAGTTGATCTGCGAGGTAAGCTGAAAGTTCGAGGAATCTCGACCGCAGCAACTGACCGCATAACAGGCCTACGACATCATGAAGCGTGGCCTGGGCATGACCAACAAGGAGATGGGTGACGTTTTCGCACAATGGAACACTGGTGTCCTCGACTCTTTCCTGATCGAGATCACCCGCGACATCATGTACAAGAATGATGACGATGGCACAGCCATTGTCGAGAAGATCATGGACTCTGCTGGCCAGAAGGGTACTGGAAAGTGGACTGCGATCAACGCTCTCGATCTCGGTATGCCCGTCACACTGATCGGAGAGGCCGTCTTCGCTCGTTGCCTGAGTTCGCTCAAGCAGGAGCGTGGCCGTGCTGCTGGACTGCTGGACGGACCCAGCCCCAGCTTCACCGGTGACCGCCAGGCCTTCATTGACAACCTCGAGCAAGCTCTTTACGCTTCAAAGATCATCTCCTACGCCCAGGGTTTCATGCTGATCCAGAACGCCGCCAAAGAGTACAACTGGAAGCTGAACAAGCCAGAAATCGCCCTCATGTGGCGTGGTGGCTGCATTATCCGTTCAGTCTTCTTGAAGGATATCACCAAGGCTTACCGTGCCAACCCCGACCTCGAGAACCTGCTCTTCGACGACTTCTTCAACAAGGCTATCCACAAGGCACAGTCTGGATGGAGAGAGTAAGTGTCATAGAACAAGCTGGCAGTTGCACATACTAACAATTTGCCAGCGTCGTCTCCAAGGGTGCTCTCTGGGGTATCCCCACCCCCGCTTTCAGCACCGCCCTCAGTTTCTACGACGGATACCGTGCCAAGGACCTGCCCGCCAACCTGTTGCAGGCACAGCGTGACTACTTCGGCGCCCACACATTCAGGGTCAAGCCAGAATACGCCAACGAGACATACAAGGAGGGCCAGGATATCCACGTCAACTGGACAGGAAGGGGTGGCAACATCTCCGCTTCTGTAAGTTATGCCCAAGAGATTGCGCTTTTCGGAGCAAACCTAACGATTCCACAGACCTACAACGCATAGATGGTTTGATACTCACAGCTCGAGGGTCGAGCATACAGCGCCAGTCACCATTTGCGCTTGAAAAGTGATAGCTGTATAGCAGTATTGTCGAATCTACAATGAGAAATGATTCATATATTGCTAGAATCCTGCATCGCGTTGTGACAAATCGTGTTTTGCTCTACTTTCGCCCAGTGCTTGTATCGAGGAAGGGAGGTGCCAAGCTTGAGTTATGAAAGCCGTGCACAAAGACCCTTGAAAGCGGCTATCCGCTCGAAATAACAGGCCCAAGTACTTGCCCAAGTACTTCGTACAACATCTTGATTTGTGGAAAGCCTAAAAGACGTGTGTACGCGACTAGTGCGCGCTTGATGCTTGCGCAGGTCGACGGCTCTGCCCGTAGATGTGGTTGATGTGGCAGCAAGCGCCTACAGCTAGTCTTGGCGGTGTGGGCGGTAGGATGCTTAGGTTGGAGCGCATCATAACCGCACCACCCACATCACCCGAGCCACGACAGCTGCTCGCCGCGCTCGCGCCCACACCTCTTGCCGAGTCGCGTGCAATTTGGACCTCTCCCCTTCTCGTCACTCCTTTGCATTGCTCCTTCACCGTCTGCATGAGTCTTCGGCGTTAAGGCTTGCGGGAGTCTTTGGCGAGCATAAAGTTTGGGCTCACGAGCGCAAACTTCCGGGGCAAGTGACTATCTCGCCTCACAGGCGACACAGGAGAGCAATAGCGACAAGAAAGGAGCTCAATATAGGCTATGACTATGGCGGACAACAAGCGCAACAGCATTGCGGGCAAGATCGCAACCCCCAACTTGAAGGCTGGCGCTGCCGGGAACAAGGACATCATAAGTGCCGACTCGGAACTGTTCAAGGCAATTGGGGCGCGGTAAGCCATACCCTCACCCAACATGCTCAGGACCATGGGGGATTCATCATTCTTAGGGGCCACGCTGACGTCCCGCAGCATCAGAATTACCTGCGCTCCCCACAACAACACACTGGAGGGTACTCTCTTCACTGCGTGCGACCTTACCCATTCCCTGGCTATCAACACTGCACCCGCACCGCCCAACCCCTCTGCGCCTCTGTCCAGCCAACCGGGGGACTACCACATCATTCCATTCGCACACTTGATATCCTTTGATATTCTTAGCCTTGCGGAGCGAACTCCAGAGTCACAACATGGTTTCGCGGGAGCGCAGCCCACGATTTCCAAAGTAGACCTCGCTGCGGGTCGGGCGCGGGAAGAACAGACCATCCGTGAGATGAAGAAGAAGGATGCACAAAAGGGCAAGGGTGTCAGCAAAGAAGCACAGGATCTATTCGATGCCATCTCAAGAACGTCAGTACTTGCTAACAAGATCCATGCGAGAGAGACAGACCGCTGACATACATATAACAGACTCCCCACTCGCTGGGCAGACACACAAATCATTGTCAGCGATTCCGTCCTCATCCAAGCACCATACACACTCGAAAACATCAAAGCGCCCGCCGACAAAGTGCAGGCGGAGAACCACGTCCGCAAGGTTGTGGAACACTATTACCAGCGCAAGAAGGGCGCTTCATCAGGAGGAGCAGCTCGCGCTCCGGTCGCCTTACCAATTGCGCCTCGGAAAGGGGGTTAGAGTACCTCAGATGTATCGCGCTGGGGGCCAGTCGAAGTCCCTCTTTGCGTCATAGAGAATGGCGCCTGTCTGTGGGTTACGCTAATGTACTCCCAGGCGGCCAAACCTGATATTAGAGTTGGAGACTAAGGGATCTTC
Organism: Plenodomus tracheiphilus IPT5; assembly: GCA_010093695.1. NCBI lineage: Eukaryota > Fungi > Ascomycota > Dothideomycetes > Pleosporales > Leptosphaeriaceae > Plenodomus > Plenodomus tracheiphilus. The sequence goes on from MU006319.1 coordinate 166,438, forward strand.
TGTACACACTCAACAAGATTGGGTTCAACAAGGAGATCAAACGGACTACATTTATTCTTACCATGTCATAAGACTGTGGTAATAGGCCGGAGCATACGGAACGAGCAAGTCAGGAATCCCCCGTACACTGTGCGTGGCACCTTTCTAAATTAAATCCACAATGAATCACAATCTCACATATGCATTTTCTCATTTGAATATGGGCGGAAAGGAAAACAATGTATGCAAAGATTGAAAAGACTACCGTTTTGATCTATTGCAAAATTATGAGATAATGACGCTATACGTCGTGGGTATCTAACTCAGACCGATTTAAAACGCTATGAAAAAGAAAGACCGCACAGCGTATCCACTCACATACTGGAGGTAGCCACCGTCAAAAACACAGATAACCTGAAGCAGTAAACAAAGTCTTCGCCACAGCCAAAGAGAAACTTGATCCAGCGCCCACACGCCCACCCCCAGCCAAAGCAAAACAAACTCTCGTGCACCACCTAAGGATACACGAACCTCCGCTCACCCATAATCCCCCAAAGCTCCTCCACAACCTTGACCTGCTCCTCCCTCTTCGCCGCCCTGACCCCAAAATACAACCTCCCCTCAAGCGTCGGTTCCCAATCCCCCGGATTAGCACTCGCCACAATGCCCCCAGCCTCTTCCAGTATAATCCACCCAGCACACACATCCCACACCCAGACGCCCCCTTCCCAAAACACATCCAACATGCCACTAGCCACGTAGCAAAAATCCAGCGCCGCGGAGCCATTGCTACGAATGGATTTACACATTACCCCACCTTCTGCCTTGGACGTGAGCAAGGTGTTGTGTACGCTTGTACGAAGCGACCAATTCGGCCCATGGCGCTGATTTCCCCACTCCAGCGCTACGAGGCAAGAATCCAGTCCCCGGAGGGGCGGCGGGACTCGATGAAGCGGGAGTTTAAACCTCGCGCCCGTGGCGGGTTTGGTAAGAAACGCACCATTGTTTTTCATAGCCGTGTACAAGTCGTCGCGGAAGGGGTTGTATACTACACCCACGACGGGGGTTTTGTCAATGGCCAGGGCGAGACTTATAGCGCAGTTGGGCACGCCTTTGCTGAAGTTTAGAGTGCCGTCTATAGGGTCGCAGATGAATGTTGGGTGGTTTGTTAATGTGACGCCGGTGTTGTGGGTTTCTTCGCCGAGAAAGGGGAAGGAGGGGTATGCGGCGTGGGTGCGGCATCGGACCATTTCTTCGATTTCAGAGTCGTATTTTGTGACGAGGTCGGAGGTGTTGTTTTTTGTGGAGGCGGAGAGGAGAAAGGCGTGTTCGGCTTCGAGCATTGTGCGGCCGCCTTCGAGGGCGATGTCTATGAGGAGGTTGTGGATGGATTGGAGGTCTGAGGGGGTGAGGTTGTGGTTTGCGAGGGTGAGGGGAAAAGAAGGAGTGCTGGAGGGCGTGCTGGCTGGGGTGCTGGAAGGAGTGCCGTCGGCGGTGCAGAGAGCTGATGATGCGGTGGAGGGTGTTGTGGTGCCGCTGTCTCCGGTGGAGACTTGGGCCTGGTACTCGGTGGTTGAGGTCATGGCTTCTACGACAGAAGGGGCGTCGGCTGCTGGAGCGTCGAGGATGGAGTTTTGGTCTCCCATTCCTGGTTTTGTTGTTGTGATAGTTCTGAAGTGGGAGGAGTGTAGGTGTCGTTGTAGTCGTAGTTGTCGTGATGTTATCAAGTGCGGTGATTGAGTGGTAAGGAGGTTAGAGAAGTGTGTAGAGAATCCCTTGGAGGTGGAGTAGTTTTTCTGTATATATACCGAGCTCTGAAACTGAAGCTTTCGACCTTTTAAAAGAGAATTTGCCCGACTTGGACCTGGGAGTGATTGCGCGGGGCTAATGCTGGTGTAGTCGGAGTCACCGCGATAGTGGTGTAAAAGCTTAGACTTGAGTGTAGGCTCGAGTCCCGTGAAGGCGCACCGTGAAGTCACCGAGAAACACTCTAGATTCACACTACCCAAACCACGACCAGAAGACAGTGTTGTTGTGAACATTACATCGACAGCTGGTGGATACCCATAGTATGTACACCTTTTTTTGGCTTGTGAAAGCGCCGCAAGCCCGTAAGCTAATGCAAGACCGCAGCCACGTTCTCTAAACCTCGCGTGGTGTCAGGGGTAGCACCCGTGTTTCGGCATTGGCAAGACGCAGTAGTCGTTATCGTTTACGAATCCGTTGAGCAAACGGTTATCTGATGCACGAGATATGATGGTTTAGTGATAGTTGCAATCGCGCCTTCTTCATTTGCAGCATGAAGCGCCGACTTATGAGCAAATTCCTCCGATTGTTGTTTGCTCTGAGGATTTGTTTGGCGTCTAATTTCCATAGGTGACATGCGAAAGTTGGAGCTTGGGCAGGCTGTTCCTGGTATGTTGGAGAGAACGGATGTTCCGTGTCGGTCCGAGGCCGCTTGCCGTTGCTAGTGTCTCAGGGGCCTCGGTAGATACACTGTGCTGGAGCAAGTGGTTATATAATCTGATCAACGTTTATATATGGTATCTGGAAGTTTGGTGGCATCAACAGTATGTAAGAATGTGCAATTTGATGTGTTGTAGTGAAGACAAACTTCGAGATGTTATCATAGTGGCTGCCCCAGGACAGTGTGAACATCCCGAGGTCAAGAATCCCGTCCGTGCACAGAGCTCGGCTGAACTTGCCACCCTACCCTGCCTTGCACCACTTCATACACGCCATCAGCGTCCGAAATCATACGCTATCAGACTTGATAGCAGGATAGTTTCGACTCTCCATTCAGAATTTGGTTGTTACAATCTCACCACTGTCGGACTGACACCATAGCCTCAAGCTGTTGCTAGTGTTTTCGCCCCTTGGGGACGTTGTTCCAGCACTTCAACATGCCACAGTCCAAGTCAGCCCCAAAAGAACGCTATTACCGGCAACGGACAGGGCGGGCTGTACGTCGAACACTTGCATCCATTACTCCAGACAACTCACTTGATCAACAACAATGTCGACTTTTTGCCGTTCTCCCAGCAGAGATCAGATGGGTCATCTTCCAGCTCGTCCTCAGCCAGCGATACGACTACGGTAAGCCAATCAATGTGGACTCGCTGTCTCCACTATATCGTCCCTGTCATACATATGGAGTCACAATGGATCTGCGTTTACTCCGCACCTGTCGTCTCATCTACTATGAAGCACATTCAATACCATTGCGCAGTGCTACGCATCATTTCCACGACCTCGGACGTAAATATTGGCTAGACAATGGCGATATCTGGTTACATCACGTTACGAAGCGACGGGGCATGGACTTGTATCATTTGCACGACAGCCTCGTTAGACCAAGAGCTGAACAGTTCAGCAAGTTCTTCCTACCACATCTACGTTGGCGGAGAATATCATGGACAGTATGCACGTATCTTCTGCCACCCTTGCTGGCTGAGCAAAAGGAAATAGAAGATCTCACACGCACACTCGAATCTCTCGTCATCCCAGAATCCTGTCAAGAGGTCAATCTCGAAGTCGAAACCCGCGAAGATTTGCTCGCCAGTTGGGCTAGTCAGCTGGAACAAGTGGACGCATACCGGCAAATTGCTTTGAAGAGAAGTGATGGCTCGTTTCTGGAGATTGACGACTCGTATACTTTGGAGTACTCCTGGGTTGGTTTTGGCCAGGGGCGATGGATTACAACTGAAAACAAGTGGTCCAAAACTAGTATGAAGTATCGGACAGTGCGCGTGTGTTGGCGTGCGAGGATCCCACGCAGAGACTACATGAGTTATGATCATTTGGATTGCATGGGAATGACGGGTGATATGAAGGTCAAGGAGAACAAACAGTACACGAAAAGGGAGTCGTCATGAAGCTAAGGTGCGATGCAGGTGCAGTATTATGCACCAGAGTTACATTGCCTGCTGCTGCTGCGTCTTTGATGCGGTGCACTGTCAGAAAATAACTGTTCGTCAAATTGTGCGACTGAAGACTCGCTGTTATCTTCCTTGTAAGCCTGAAGAAGCTACTTTCCTCACTCTGTTTCGCGCTGAACAATCATCCAAATATTCAACTTCCATCAATCCGCAAGGACGACTAAAAGCTTAACTGGAGGAGTCTGGACATGATGAATGCATTGAACAAGGAAAATCCTGACTTGGTTTGATGTGCCTCTTTCTGTCGATGCTGATGGGGGTGATCTTTGAAATTGTACTGGTCTTGCGGCTTGATGTTGGCATGGTATCGGGGTGAATATTGAGGGCGGATGTGCGTAGTGCAGGAAAGATAGCGAAGCACTTGGATCGGAATTACCGTGGAGTCGATGGAGTTATCGATCGAGTGGGGAGTTGAGCTACTTCGCGCATATCGCTTATCTGGGGTGGTTGGGCGAGGGACGAACGCTTGCATCATGTACGTGTGCGCAATATTCATGTCGTGTCTGTTGTGCTGTCGTCAATCGTGCAGTATGCCAATGCCCCCGTATGTAGTATACACTCGATCGAGGCAATGGCCAGGAGACATTGTGGCTCATCGTGGAGTGCCTATGGCACCTACGCAGACCCGCTTACGAGGACGCCAACGTCGTCCGTCACCAGCCACCCAGAATCTCACCCATTTCATCACCACTTTGATCCTCAGCATCCTTCGTACCGAATGAAGACGAACACAGGGGCTGCGATATCTGCTCTCGGAACGTTCGGATGATTCGGACCTCTCAGCCAACAACACCACGACTTTCGATTGATCGCGAAACTGCAAACCGCGACTTGCGCGTCCTTTTGCACAAAGTGCCAGATACCTGGGCGTGTGGAATCAGGCACCAACATTCCCCGCATGTCAGCAAAGCCTTGTGAACGTATCGACCGTGTCATGGTGATGAGTTGAAACGCTGCTGCGCCACGGAGAACGGGCGCAGCCCTAAGCCACATTCGGGAATGCTTGCGAAAATTACTAACTACAGAGGGTCGTTCGAGACTGCACTCGGATGGCTGTGGCTCCCGTCGGGACGCCAATTCATCCTTCGTCCGCATGAAACATGCAGTTCTTGTCGCTGACATCGCTATCCTGCACGTCTCATAGGCCAACTCTTTTGAGTACCGTATACCGTTGGTCGTCCGATCGCCTGTTCCTGCCCCAAGTCACTCTCACCCTGGCTATAGTCGGAACGCACCTCGTCCTGCGCACTACGTCAATTCTCCATACGCGAGCACGTCGCGTGGCTCGTTCCATGATACACACGCTCCAGCCCATTTCGAAGCTTGTCAAAGGTTGGCGTGCTGAAGCTACTGCCGCGATCTAGTGGTAACGTAGGTTTGATGGTAGTCGTAGGCCTTGGAGGCGGAGTTGCCTGATTTCTGTTTTGAAAACACTGACTCTCTACCCAAACTTGTTTATAGTCGGGGGCAAAAGCGTAGACTTTGAGGCGCTCATCGTGTTCATTTTCGGTTATTGAGTGCGATTCCTTCGATTATTAGTTTGCCACGATGGTTTATACGGGAAAGCCTAGCCGGGGCTGTGGCATGTGCAAGAGTCGCAGAATCAAGGTAAGTGTGTCTCAGACTTGGTACTGCGCTTGCGATGTGACTATTCGCCTATGCTGGACACAAGTTACTCCATAGCCTTAGGCTCGCAAGTCTTACCTGGCTTCACGGCTGACCTCCCGCAGTGCGACGAGAAGCGACCAACATGCGGTAATTGTAAGAAATCGGGGCGAGACTGCCCTGGCTACCCAGACGAATTTGATCTGGTATTCCGAGATGAAAACAAAGCCATGGCAAGGAAAGCGAGAAAATTATCAGGACCGACACCAACAAGTAGTACTTCCGGTATCTCGAGTTCGCGGACTTCACCACATCTGTATGTACTGTTACATGCACATGCAGAGAGCAAGCATCGCTGATTGGATCTACTATTGTTTGCTTCCAATGACCTTAATGCGTCACACTCTATTGGCTATCGCAACTGTGGCTGACTGAAGCAGCTCACCATCATCAAGTATCGAGACATCACCGGGAGAACACTCCTTCCAAATAATCACAACAAGACCGCGCACATCATCTGACATTAGTCAAAGCCAGCAAATGCTCGCACTTCCTAATTACACAACATCACCTCTTTCCCTAGACCAGAACTTCGACTTCGACACGTTTGTCTGGAACCTTGAAAATGCAATACCACCCACCATAAACCTAGCGCCAGAAAGCGAAGCCGTCCCATTCTTCTTCAAAAACTTCATCACATTACCACAGCAAGCGGAAAGCACGCGAGGCTACCTCGAGTATCTGGTGCCATTGTACAATCGAGCACGTCCCTCATCTGTTTTACATTTAGCTACCACTGCCGTTGCACTGGCAACCTGTGGCCAGTATCCAGGTAGACAAGAACTGCTGCGCGAGGCCGTTTTGACGTACGGCAGGGCCATAAAAAAGTTGAACGACGATTTGAAGGATCCGATCATGTCGAAGAGCGACGAGACCGTTCTCGCAATCCTCATGTTCTCACTGTACGAAGTAAGTTCATCGCTGCCTCAATTGCGCCGCATAAACATCATCAGCAAACCTAACGAATACTAGACAATAATGTCGACCGACGACACAATCACGGCCTGGGGAAACCACGTCGACGGCGCCGTCGCCCTGACCAAACTCCGCGGCACTGCACAATTCGCCGATCCCATGTCCCACGCCATCTTCCGCGCCGTCCGCACAATGATGATAACATCCTGTGTTCAGCGCTCCAAGCCAGTCGATTCTTTCCCCTCGGACGCAGGCTGGATGGGCTCCGGCACCCTCTCCGAAGAAAATGCCGCAAACCGCCTCACCCTAATCTGCATCGATTTACCCAACCTGCGCGCGCGGGCCAATCTCCTTACCACCACACCGTACACGCCCGCTGAAGCGAGCGAGGTAGCGCAGATTCTGTCATTTGCGCAAATGGTAGATGGGAATCTTGAAGAGTGGTATAGGACACTCCCACCCGAGTGGAAACACAGAATTATCGGTGTGGTAAGTGAACGAATTGAACCAGCAGACTTGGCGCTTGCAGAGAAGTGGCCGGGGGAGCAGCACGTTTACCACGATGTGCCACTTGCGAGTATCATGAACGATTACAGAGTGTGCAGAATCTTTTGCAGGAGAGTTATTATGGCTTGTGTGGAGTGGCTGAGTCTCGGTAGTGGAGATGACGAAGAGCGCTGGACCGACGAAGAGGGAGCCAGGGAACACAGTATCTGGGTAATACAGCAAATGGTGGATGAAATCAGCGCATGTGTACCATTCCACATGAGTTACGAACTCCAGCCTGTGGCCAAGGAAATGGGACAAGAGCAAAATGGTAAGTCCGTTCTTCATCCCCGCTACCGCGCTACCCAACCATACTTCCCCTTCCCGCCTACTTTGAACATTGCCATACTAAGATGCTAACCCCACCTGTATAGCTGCAGAAGCTTTTGGCGGCTACACCCTCGTCTGGCCCCTTTATGTCGCCGCGAACGCAGAGACAGTGCCCCAAGAGCAACGAGACTGGCTCTTTGGTCGGCTCTCGGTCATAGGCACTAAGTTCGGACTCAGCAGTGCGCAGGTTTTGGTATTGGCGAGACGGCATGTTCTTACTTGTGGGCCCATGTTTCCATGAGGGTTGGTGGGTGTATATGGAGCGCAATCTGTAAGATATATATCGGTGAGGGGTTGCTTGGGAATTGGGACAAGAGCATGATGTGATGAATTGTACAACATTATCTTGGAGCGATTTCGTTAAGCGTCGGTATTGGATATGGAATTGTAATACTGGACCTGAGTGTAATGGAGGAATTAATTATTATATCAACAGCTGTCTGCAAAGCAGTGCAACGAATGATTGTGCGTGGATTGAACGATAAGTCAAAAGTAGTATATATATCTAACTTGAGAGCAGTTCATTCACATACGACCATAGGACACTGAAAACTAGGCTTCCCGTCCGCTCAGCCATATATAAGCAGTGTACCGGCGGATTAGTAGTTAGGTGGGTGACCACTAGCGAATCCCCGCTGTTGTATGTTTTTGATCTTTGTGAGGCTTTGTGCATGCATGTATGGTAGGTGTGCCGACGCCTAGGACAGTGGACAGCTGTGCAGCAGATATACTTTTTAGCGCCTTAAATGTACTCTTCCTGTATGTATGCTTTAAGTCATGATTATCAGTGGATGTATGATTGTGTTCGCCTGAAGTAAGAGTAGAAACGTGCGGTTGCCCCACTACTACCCCGCCTTCGACAAATTAGGAATATCTTCATTCTTCCTCACACAAACCGTGGACTCTAGATAATCGTTTCAGCAACTTACATAGATTTATCTGATCAGGTGTGACCATCTATGCTCAAACGTTACAGGTAAGATGATGTCATGATGACGCTGCTATTGGCTACGCTGCAGATGCATGTCCATGTACGGTACGGCCCTGCCACAAAAGTATCCTAATTATGTTTCACCGCTAGCATCAGGCACACTGCGCCACCTGACGCCTGATCTGCCACCTGAGTCATGGCCTGTGCTTATTATCTTAGTGCCTAACAACAGCGCCTATATAGGATCGTGCAAAGCGACACATTCAGAAAAGAGAGCCTTCCATAGCCGCAAGCAGATTCCGACCTCAAGACTTGGTTGTATGCCCAACTCACACTCTATTCCATATGGCATTCAAACTTCAACAAGGGGTTGAGTATATCAGCCACAAGGTAAGCTAGTATGATCTAGATAGCATAGCTGGACTGACCACGACATCAGGATCCCGAACACGATCATATTCAATCTCTGCACGACTACGAAAGCTGTACATCATGCGACTGTGCGGAAGTAAAAGAGTTGGGACAGCACTGCCAGCATTGCTACCACTGTCCGCCATGTTCGAGTGCAGTGGCAATGGGATGTCGACCTTGTCCATCCTCACCCGACAATAGCATCTACTTGTCTTATATAGTCCGCCGACGCAAAGGCGACAGTTCTGATGATGGTTCCAACGATCACGATTGTGAAAAGGTTAGAGAGGGGGGTCAAGATGGAGAAGAGTGGTCCTCGTGCATGGAACCGCCTCAATCACCTGACTTCTATCCACCTGACTCTCCGCCTCCGTTGGACAACGAGGAAGATGTCGCTGGTGATCAGATTGAAGCGAAAACAAATACACGGGGAACACCACCAGAACAGTAGTCTTTTGAAGCGAAAGAATCGATATTGCTAGCTGTTCAAAACTCGTTCGCTGTTACAATTGTAGTTTGATAACGTGAACCACAAGCGAGCTGATCACACAAGCGAGCTGATCACTAAATGCGGCACCCTACGTTCACACGCGAACAACTTAACACCACGATAAGCTATCACAACGTACAGTAGCTTAAATTAATCGTCTACTTCTACTGTATCTTTTTGGCACGTGCGCTTGTTGTGCCCAGTTTCACCGCATGTCTTACAGCGTCGGATACCACCTCTACTACCACCTGCGCGCAGCCTCCCATCACGCGCCTCCCTCTCGAATTGA
>MU006319.1:177151-234471 GCA_010093695.1 Plenodomus tracheiphilus IPT5
GTCAAGCTTCCTTATATACTGGACTATCGTCTCTTCCTCGTGCTTTACTAGCTTTGATGAATTGGGATGGATATCGCGTCGGGCAGGTGTTTTGGCGCGTCGGGTACTGAGCGTGCTTTGAGGAACGTTGTAGATAGCAGCAGCACGTCGCTGGCTTAGTGATGTATCAGATTTCATAGCTTGGATGGCAAGAATTAGCCTATCTGCGCGGGAAAGTGATTCAAGATCAGGTAGTTGTGGCATTGTGATAGATAGCAGGAGGTGGTGTTGTCTTGGCAAAGTGATCAGCTCGCTTGTGTGATCAGCTCGCTTGTGGTTCACGTTAACGAATCTTCGCAAAGTTACTAGCCAAATGAAATAAATCAAGCAACACAACATGTCTAACCCGAAGGTCCGCACTCAGGAGAGCAGAAAGGAGCACCGCACCATCCGTGGTTGCACGGCTTTTCAGAAGACACGGGCGGTGGTGGTGGCGGCGGATTCTCAGGTGGCGACGGTGCAGCAGTCGGCGTAGGCGTTGGCTCTGCTGCCGCAGGAGTAGAAAAAGTGACCAAGTCACCCGTCTCCTCCGGACTCCAAGGACAAGGATTGGTCGCAGAAGGCTTCACAGACCAAATAGTTGCCTTGTTTTCGCCACACTGGCAGTATTGTTTGGGTTCTCGTGGCTGGTTGGGAGCGGCGCTGATTTTGTATTAGTAGACTGCTTCTCGCCGAATTTGGCTCATCAGCTCTTTGAAGCACTCACCCGGGCAAACAATAAGGACCTGTTTCTTCCTCCTCGTAGCCTGGCATCTTACTCTTATCTCCACCCCAGATCTTATCCAAAGCATCTTTCGCCTGACTTTGCAATGTGTCTGAACTCGCTGTCTGCGGAAACGGTTCGTCAAAGTCGACTTCTTGTTCGCCAAAATCGAGCGTTTCGCATCCACAGCCTTTGAGTTTGTCGGCTTCGCACTTGTCCTGGTCGTTGCCTTTGCAGTCTTCGGCGTCGCATTGGGGAGCTTCGGCGGGGCAGCACTGGCATCCTTTTAGCTGGCCGCTAGCACCGCACTGGAGGCTTTCGTTCTAAGATGAGAGTTAGAGGAACCAACTTCAGAGATGATGGAGTGGTGCACTTACGCTGCCAGAGCAATCTTGTGCGGAACATTGTGGTGGGCCATCCTTTGGGCAATTTTGTTCCTCGCATGGGCCTTTGAACCGGTCAGTCCGTGGCATCGTTTGACAATGAGCTGTTGATGGAGAAACTTACAATTCTCCTGATTTCCACTCGAGCACAGTCCAAAGGGGCTGTTGCCGCCGCAATCATCGCAGTCAGGCTTATTGCCATTGTTCTTGCAAGTATTGTCATCCTCTCTTGAGCCTTCGGGCTTTTGTGGTGGTGGCTGAAAGACTATGGCTGCCGCGGCTGCGTTTTGAGCTACGCAAGGTCAGCGATGGTGAATATAGGACATTTACCGGGTGATACTAACATGCGAGGTACCATGCAACACCACCAGCAAATACAACTGCCGCTACCGTCTCCATCCCTGAATCTGCACCACTAGCAGTTGCACTCTCTGTAAGCGTGACGGTGGTCGATGCTCGAAGTCCCTTGTAATCATCGAGCGTCATCGGCTCCCAAACAGCAATTCCAGTCTCGCCATTAACAACCGAAGTCATGGTGACCTTGGGACTGTTGTCCGGTCCGCCTTCATCAGAGCATTTGCAGTAGTAACCCCTACATGGCTTTCCACCAGGACAAAATGATTGATCGCCAGACACAAGGAGGTTGTCGCAGGTGCCTTTAACTTTTGAGTCGCCTCCGCACATGGAGCATAACTTGGGGTCTCCTTCGAAGAACTCGGGACAAAACGCGAAAGGTATTTGCTTGTTCTGGCGCTTGGCGTCGAGTTGGAGGGAGCGGCGGGAGGGTTGCATGGCGCCGTTGATTTCGACTCTATGGGGTAGTGACCATTGTGTAGGTTGGGATCTTGGGAGGATTTCTCGGGCAGCTGGACTGGGGAGGAGTGCAGCGAGCCCTTGTGAGATGTAGGGAGTCAGAAGTGAAACGGCGATAAGGCTGTAGCTCTTCATGATCGCTGCTGCTGTGCTAAACAACGAAGAGAGAGGGTTTGTTGGTACTTGGATTGTAAGAGGAGCAACTCATCAACCTTATAGAGCCGTGAGTCTACTCTCAAACTACGAGACATGAGGGCCTGATGTCACATTCTAGCACCAGGCTTCCAAAATTCGTGATCATTGTTCAATCCATTATTCTGTCAATCTTTTTTTGGATATTCAGATCGGTCCGTAGGCATAGCCTCACGGGCAACCTTACGACAGGCTGCAGATGAGGTTTCCCAAAACCCGGGTGTGGACAACTGGACATGGTTGATCGAGGCTGACTGTTGTAGGCCTAATGTTTGTGGGGGCGTGAAGTACCATCTCTATGTACCGTCTGACCTAAAAGTGATGCTAGGAGACAGCTAAGGGGCCAAAAGCTACCAGGTACAAGGTAAGCATTTTGAACATTGCGTCATAACCAGAACCCATGTGTTGTAGTACCGTGTATTGTCGCGTTTGGAGTTGTAGTTAGTGCAGGGCCTGGCTTACTCTTGCTCTCAGCCTCCCGTTACGCATTGGCGATCGGCCCGATTCCTTATAGGGCATCCCGCCCATCCCCAGCTCCTTCACACTCGGGATTGGAAACGGTCGTGGCGGAGCAGGCCCCCAAACAGCACGCCTTGCCCCAGTTTACTACGCCGCGAGATCTTTGGACCCCGAGACTCTCCACAATCGGCATTGTAGGTTTTAGTACGCCCTGTTCTGGTCCACTTTGGATCTCACGATGCCTTGAATTGATTGGTTCAATTCGATTCACGAAGTAGGCGCCATAGTGTATAGCTTCAATCTGCAGCAAACAATCAGGCACCCCATCAGGTACCCCATTCTATTTGCATTCCTATCCCAACTGTCCATCTGGGGCTGTGTTTCAGTTGCAACACAGTCTGAGCGCAGGCTTCAACATCGGAAGGTGCAATCGCATGACAAGATGGATGCTCAGGTGGACACTGCTGGCCTACCCTCGGGATGTATAAGACGCGTGAAATTTCGAGCATTATCTACAATCTACACTCTTCGTCTATCTCACTAACTGTGATCGCAACGACGATATCATCATGTTGTCTTTTGCCAGGTTTGTTTACCTGGTGTCTACACTGGCGACTACTGCCTATCCTTTTATTATAAATATGAATTGCAATCAAGGTACAGAAAGCCAGGACGTTGCAGATGCCTTGAAAGATGTCGAAGAAGTCGCAAAAGGTAATTGATACGAATACTGTATACCATCAACCACTACTAACATCCACAATAGCTGCTGTCGCGGCCCTTACGTCCAGCAAGATCAACGGCAGAGAAGATGTATTCAAAGCTGCATACGATCCCCTCATGTACGCATCGGATCAACCAGGTCTTCTTGGTACGTAACCTACCCATCTCAACAAGTTCCTTTCCAATATACGCCCTAGCTAACAGTGTCCGTCTTGTGCAGCGACTTTCGCCAAATTGGCTACCCTGGGCTCATCACCCGGTCTCACTGTGCAAATCTACTGCAGAGAGAACCATATACGCTACCACAAGGGTGATCCCAAAAGCTACTGGGAAGACACGGACTACTATAGCAAAGTCAATAATAAACAAATGCCAATTGGGGCTGCCCCGAATTCACAGAACAAGCCTGGAAGTAAGGGGTCCTACACAACTCTAGGTAAGTAACAAATCCCCCGCATTCAGGTTAGAGATATCATTCGAAACGTCCTTTTGTTAGGAATCATGATACACACACATATATATATACATGCTGAATACCATACACAGGTTACAAATTCAACGACCAATACGACTGCTCAGGCAACTCCCACATCTTTCTTGCTCCCCAACGCCTCCACCCCCCGGCAGGTCTAGACCGCGATCTACGCCGATATCCCACAATCGTCAAGGACGGCCTCGACGGCACACACAACAAAATCGAAGACATCAAGCCCCTCGCTCAAACCGTGTTGCATGAATTACTCCACGCAGTTGGTGATTGTAAGTCCCCCCTCCCGTCTATTTCCTACTTCAAGAAAACCCTCCACTTCCTTGCTAACATTATAATCCCAATAGTGAGCGCCCCAGACCCCACAACCAAAAAACGCAACCAACTCATCAACGACGGCCCCAGCGGCGCAAAAGTCTACGGCTGGGCGCACTGCAACTCCCGGCGCATTCAAAACGAAAATAACAATAATCTCGCGGATTGTATTACTTTTCTTGCGCAGGCGATTTATCTCCAGATTGAGGGGAAAGATACGTATTGGACGACTGGGGAGGTGGATCCGAAGACTTTGAGGCCGAAGCAGATTCCGTGAGGCGAGGAGGGGGTTAGGGAGAAGATGGGGGGAGCTTAGCAGATTGAATCAAACTTCGTCAGGATCTTTTTTTCACTTTGAGTTGTTTGTTGTTGGAGATGTGTTGTTTACCACGCCTAAAGTGTGTGGCCGCACGTAACCGTGACGATGTGGCAGTCGATGGGTTCGCCATGTAGACACTTAGTCGACTGATGGCATTTGTTGTCTCGAGAGTGCAATAACAGTGCCAAACATCTACCGAAGAGTGCATGAAGTGGGTGACTTATCTGATAAAGATCGGAGGCGCATTGGACTATGCCAAATATCCTGCTCATTTAGTCGCGCATTCGTTGACTATAGATTCTTCCGATTAGGCCTTTAGTCCTTGCGATTGATTATAATAGACTTGTCTTGACTCATGGTTCAAATATTTGATTTGGTGTTAAGACCTCACTTTTAAGGACTTGAAGTTCTTGTCTCGTTGCCAATATTGTAGAATTTCCTGTGGCGCCAGGACTTGCGACAACAATACACCCCTACTCTACGGTTAACAGCTATCATCATTGCCCTCTTAGAGATGTGTGACTGGAGGCTAATGGACAAGAAACACGTATGTAACTTTTGAAGATGTGCAACCTCCATCAACCTACACTCTGAGTTGGTCTGCAGAAACAGGCAGGCTCCCGAGTCTCTATGGAGAATCATAGGTAGCACGCTGAGAAATCTTCTTTGCAGTCTTTGAACGTACTTTACAGCGTGGTTTTCTTCAACAATTCTCAACTCTCTCTGAGAAGCTCCAATTTATTCTGATCAAGACATGAGCTGCACGTCCGATCCAATGTGCACTCGCGCAGTTCGTATTGTTGTTAGGGTTGGGGTCTTTGGTTTGGGGCAAGGTTCGTGAGGCCGCGAGACCCCAAGCGACCAAATGGCCCAGGCGTATCCCCCCGCTTTGAGATTCCGACCAGAACTTACCCCCTTTCTGCCCTTCATCCTGTGCCTAGCCCGTCTTTAGCGCGATGAACGTGCTTTCAGGCAACAACTGCTTTAACATGGAGTGATTGCGTCGCAAGGGAACAGCGAAAGCTAAGAGGAAGCTTCTTACACTGAGCTTTCGTCCACCCTCTGACCTGTCTTATCACAACGCCTCTGATGAATTGCATGGTCTGACCAAAGAGCAGCAGTAGGCATTTCTCAAACTTCGCTCCGGTCTCCACAATAGCCGAAAACACGCCCAGAAACGACGAAGCATGAATGTTTTTGCTCGATGGCGCCCGCTTGCAGCCTCCGAAGCTGTACTTGAAGAAATCGATCGCCGCACGCAGAATTCCAAATCTTGCTCCTTGATATCTGTGTCCATCAAACGTCGTCGAGCATCATCAGCCGAGGATCGTCCGTGGACCAGTCCAGCAGCGTTCAACACCATCTTCAACCCGGAAGATGACAACGACAAGTTATATAACAATGTTGTAGCACCTAGCATCCCAAAAGTCTTGCAAGGCGAAAACTGCAGCTTCTTCGCATATGGCCGTTCTGGCAGTGGAAAGACGCATACCGTTATCGGCTATGATTTTCAAGAAAGCAAAAATCTTGGACTATGCCTCCGCACGGCGAAACACCTCTTCGACGCATTTGACGATCAAAATGCCTACCCAGGATTGGGCATTGGACTCAGTTTGTTCGAGTTGCGCAGGAAAACAGCTTTCGATTTGCTCAACAAGCGAACTCAATGCGATGTCAGGGAGGGTCCCGATGGCAAAGTGCACATTCGAGGGGAGACCGAGATGTTGCAAGGAGGCAAGGTTAGAGTGCGTCCGATTGTCCAACAAGCGTGCTGGAACTTTGTATCTTTCCAACGGAAGCTCGTCAAGGCCCTTGAGCAGTGTGCTACGGGTTCATCCAGCATCCATGATGAAAGCTCTAGAACTTACGCATTTTTGCAATTGGAGATTGTGAATCAGTCACTAATGGACGCGCGGAATGCATTGTTTGATCGGCAGTCGGAACTGGTTCCCGTGGGTAAGCTTGCAACGGACATCATGGTGGACGAGGATACAAAGAGCGTCATTCGCGGACAAGATGGAGAATGGGTACCCAATCCCGATTACCAAAGGGATCAAACACGTATCAATACCATCGAGGCAGAAAAGGCTCGGTTCGAGGCTCGATTCTCAGCTGCAGAAGAAGTAATTGCAGCTATCATCAGATCGGGGCCCGCCCCATGTTTGGGAGCGAAGATGGTGTTTGTGGATCTCGCCGGCGCGGAGTACTACGAGGGCAACGGATTTCATTCCCAAGTATCCAAGCAGACTCTACAAGAGCGTCAAGAAGGCCGACAAATCAACAGTGATCTCCTGGCGTTGAAGAGGTGATGAGAGCTTGGTCCCAAAGCCAGAAGAGAATCCCTTTCCGAGCGTCGACTCTGACCATGATACTTCGAGAGCATTTCACGAGCACGGGGAAAGGGAACTCGACCATCATCGTCACAGTTTCACCTGCAGCGGAGCAATTTGCAGCGACGCTCAATTCTCTCAAGTATGCCAGCCTGGTTGGAGCCGTAAAGCCCTGAACACATGCTCGCAATCGTCACAGCTAAGGATGCCGGTGCTAAGATGTGATGTTATATCGCGGAGAAGGAGCTTAGGATTAATCATGAGACGGACCCTTAATCTGAGGACTATCAAGAAAGTAAGGGGCACACATACAGTACAGGCTCACTTCTCTGAGGCTAAGCTTAAATAAGCTTCGCTTCCTCCTCCAAGCTTGAGCTTCTACATGCTTGCACAGCGACACCAATAACATCATCGCACTCTTGCAACAATGCGAAATAGTGATGCGAGTAGCCAGCAGCGCCAGCGCTCACCACTTCCAGCAGAATCATCGCCAACGCCGACGGCTGTCAATATCGTAGCTGTCACTAACACCATGTATCTACCATACCTAATTAGATGCCGCCGATGAAAAGACCGACGCTCTCGTCGCCCACCTGTGCCAATGCCAACACTAACGTTCGGCGCCGTAACAGCTGACATGGTCAACCCTAATTCCAGATGTTCTTCCCTACCACACCAATGCTAGCGATTCTCCATCGCCGCCGCCCGCTCCTCCCGCCTATCATCACGCGTTGCGGCCGCTCCGCTACTCTTCCCATGTAAATTCAAATCGGCCAAGGTAATTCAAAGCAAACTCTATATTACTCCAGTACAAAACCTTGATAGCAGCTATTGCGGGTAGCTCCTACAGCCTCATATCCCATGTGGGCGTCGGGGTACCGAACTTTTCCTTGATCTCGCTGTTTACCTACAACAAAGATGTGCACCGTGTGTTGTGCTCTGCTATGGCTCTGGCTTTATTCAATGCGACGTTAATACTGACTGTTCTTTGCACGGCGCTGAGGTTGGCAGTTGTGCTGCGTCGACAAGAACGACTGTCGCTGCAGTTTAATATAGTAATCGTACAGTCTGTGCCACGCATGAACTAGATCCAGGCCCCAAAGTTCACAGATACGATATAAATAAGCACCGAAACTCAATTTCCCATCATTCAAAGCGCAACATGGCTAGATGAAACATGCAACATGCAAAACACACATATTTAAACAACCAGTATCCTTTCTCATTCTTGTTCTTTTCCCCAATAAAAAACTTCGCTAGATAACACAACCCAGTTTCGCAAAACGACACATACTTCCTCAGAGATTCTCTCTTCGCTGAAAACCATTTCAAACCCAAACAATTATGAAGTTCATCCTCCTATCCGCCGTATTCGCTACAACGGCTGTTTGTCTCGAACGCAACCCCTGTGTCCTCTACAGTTCCCTCCCCAGTGGAACCAGAACAAACGTTTGCGTAAGCTTTTTTCTGCCCATTGCTCAACATTTCAAGGCAACAAGACAATCATACTAATGCCTCTCTTTAGAACCCCAGCGCCGGCGGACCAGGAGGGGTAGCTTGGGTTGTAAGAAAACCCCCACCACTCCATCTGTTTTCTATATTAACATGTGGCATATAGTGTAACAGTTATATTCCCAAGACTATCGTGGGTACTCCGTGCAGATTCAGCGAAAAAAGGGTATGTATAGTACTAAACAGTTTCTACAATAAGTTGTATACCTTCTAACCAGTGCGGAATAGGCTACGCATTATCAAGCTAATATATTTTGCTGTTAAATATGGGAGAGAGGTCGGGGGGGTTGCGATGGCTGATTAATTTATACCAGCCATTATGGTGGCGGTGGTGATGCAGCTAGTTACCATACTCTAGTCACCCCAAAATCTAGAGACCAAACGGACGATGGTATTATCCGTCATCATACTCAGAAAACAGCACCAGAATCTCATTTTCCTGCGAGAGGGGAGGGCCTGCATCTCACATCATCTATTTCAAACTCTCCAAGTCTATGTTTGTCACTCCGCCCCAATCATTTCAGTCTCAAAACAATAAACGCAATATTACCGTAATAACAGGCCATTTGTAATACTCACAAAATCTCCCCATTGCATCCTTCACCAACAACATGAACTACACATCCACTAACTAGCCTTTTCATCTTTCTCTAGCCAACTATTCGAAATTGGAATGTGATTAGTCTTGAATCCATTCATCTATGCATCGATCAAGACCATCCTCATAGAGAGGGCATGACTAGACTTTTCTGAGGAACGAGTTCTAATCATTGTTTCTAACGCATAACAATCCGTGAAATTGAGAAGCTAGAAAAACGTGTCCCGAGTTCTCAGATGAACGTCCTAACAGACAGAAGGCAAAGGCGCCACAGACAGCAGAATCTACCCTCAGGCATCATGGAGCCAGTAGGAGAGTCAGTCCTGGTCTTGGATCTAACTATAGAGTCACTCTACCATATTGATAACAAAGGCTATCAGACTGCAATCACATTCTGCGCAGAGTTACATACATACTATCGTGTGTCTTGACTACATCTAATACTCCGCACAAGCGCCATGTCGCGTGGTCATGCAGTCCTAGCAGCGCCTGACTTCACTAAAATCTTCCCACGTGCTGCCTCGATTGCTGTGTAGGCAAAAGTCACCCTCAGTGCCCTTTGCCGTAAGATAGCCTTTTCTTCAACCACGACCAAGGTCTTTCAACATTTTGACACATCCAACAGAGCACTCCGCGCCTTCCATTTCTGTCTTAGGGTGTACACCCACTCGTCCAAGAACATCCACAGCCAAAGCACTGCAAAGCAAAGGGCAACAACAGCGGTGCCTACGATACTAATCGCGCTGAACCAGCGAGATGCATGCCAAACAGGAACCCAGTGCACAGCCAGCGACTGATCAGCTGCAAGTGCGACCTGCATAGAGTTAAGGATGGTAGATACTACAGCAAACACGAATAGCACAGGCCCGTATAGTCGCGCAAAATAGTCGCCGTACTGTCCATGCACCTGCTCAAAGCGGAACTTGCGCAGGAGGAATGGGGCGTAGAAGTTGAGTCGTGTCAGCCTTAGCTCTCCGTAGCAGTACCGCCTCGATACAGCTGAGTCCTGAATGTTGTTGAGGTCTGAGGTGAAATGGCAAAAGGATGCCCAGTCCACATCCTTGGGGATGAGGCGAAGACCGTCCTGCTGAGCAATGTGGAAGTCAGATTCGTGCTTGATCAAATAGCGGTACGTTCGCAAGAAGCCAGCCGCAGCCTTGCGAAGATTGCTGTGTTTGTCGTTTAGCAACTCTGGCCTTTGATCTAGGTAAGCCTCCCAGAAACCGTAGGACAGAAGATAACGTGGGATAGGTTTAATGAATATGCGATCGTGTATCCACACAAGATGCAAGCGGGCCTCTTCTGTTACAATAACCTCGCGACCTTTGACCCGTTGGCGGTGTAGAGGGTTGATATTCGCGCTTGACATGGTCGTCATGATCCACAGACGCGGTGCCATTCTCTCAAGGTCTTCCGACCACAGATCATCGTTAAGAAACTTTTTTGTACGATCGAGGTCTTTGAGTGGGATAGAAGGCTGGCCGGGCAAGGTTTCGCTCTGCGCTGCGCCAAGTTTCGGCACCAGATCGCGAACAAGCTGGTTTGCTTTAGAAAAGGGTGGCATAATGGCGTTTGAAGACGATATGGAGATGTCTGGCCTGTAGCTGCGACTCCCCTAGGTGATGTTCAGATAGCAGCATTGGCCCCATAGGATACGGTCAGACGAGCTCAGCCCTTATCTCGCGTCAGCAGATGCAGGTGACAGTCAGCCTGGCGCCGCAGCCTGGTCTCTCAGCCTGGCCGCTTCAGCCTGAATGCTCGTCGCATCTTTTCTCATACATCTCGCTCTTATCCGCCACTCTATGATCTTCTGTTGCATCAATAATTTCGTATCTGTTAACAACTCAAGGAGACGCCGCTTCCTAACTAACAGACGTAATGGTGGGTCGGGCGCGGCACGAAGCGTGCCAAGGCTGACGCGGAACCAGGTCCGTCCAGTAACTAACGATGACATTGGGCTGAAGGTGCTCCGCGAGGCACTGGTGGAAGCAGAAGGAAGCATTGAGTACGTTCACCTGCAACACTTACTTGCTCAAACTGACGCTAGGCCATCTAGCATCGTCGCGATCCACGGCCTCGGCGCCCATCCCGATGACAGCTGGTGCACGAATGCGGGCACTAAGGAAAGCCCGCGGTGGGTCAACTGGCTCGAGGAGGAAAGCATGTTACCGGCGGTAGCGCCAAACGCGCGCGTCATGCGATATGGATACAAGTCGCAGTGGTTTGGCAAGGAGATGATGCAGCAGAGCGTGTCTACAGTGGCAGAGCGGTTGCTGAGAGCCTTGAAGCGAACGAGAAAGGTGCGAATTCTTTTTAGTAGGTGTTGCATGTCTGCTAAGTTGCTCAGGATGCCCCTTTTCGCCCCCTGCTCTTTGTAGCGCATTGCTTTGGTGGGCTAGTCGTGCTTAAGGTAAGGAGGTGAACTCGACAGCAACGTGCTAGCAGCTAAGCTCTTCCTAGGCACTGTTAGACGCTGAACAATACCCGAAGGAGTGGCCTGGGGTGTTCTCATCAACCACCGGCCTGATCTTCTTCGGCACACCGTTCCGGGGCGCGGAAGGGATGAACCAGATGGAGATGCTGGAGGCAGCCCGCCGCGAGTACGATGACGATCAGGTGTCGGCCGCCCCTCTCGAGGTGCTGCAGCCGGGGAACGTGTACCTGAAAGAGGTAGTCGACGGCTACTTGAGAAAGACGCGGGGCCAGATAAACAAGACACAGATTGCATGCTTCTTCGAGCTCACAGCAAGCAACGTTGGGAGGATCGTGGGAAACCAGGATCGGACGGTAGGCGCACGAGATTGGTGTATAGCGTATTAAGCTAACCGCATGCACAGCGATTTGTGGTTAGCGAGAGCTCTGGTTGCCTTGATCTGTCGGACGCAACGAGCAAGTACTCGCTCTCGCGCACCCACTTCGACATGAACAAGTTTGCAAGGGCCTCAGAGGAGGACTTTGAGACGGTCGCCGACGTAGTCAGAGATATGGCTGAAGGATCTCCTGCACTTTTGTTGGCTCGCTCTCAATGTAATTACACATCCTAGAGCAGATGAGAATAGACAAAGATTGACTGTCGTGACAGACTACGGGAAGCACAAGATTGAGTTCAGTCTGCAAGGCGTACCGCTGGTAAGCCAGTTCGTAGGCCGGCCAGCTGAGATGACAGCGATCGAGCAGCTCCTTCTTGAAACCTCGCCTGCAACCTCACCCGCAACAAGGCGTCAGCGGAAGGTCGTCGTCGTCCACGGCCTTGGCGGCATCGGCAAGACGCAGCTAGTGGTGAAGTTTGCGCGAACGCACCATCACCGGTTCAGTGCCGTGTTCTGGCTGGACGGGTCGTCTGTGGCCAGTCTGAAGCAGTCGTTTGTCAAGATGTTGCAGCGACTCCCGCGCGACGAGTTGACGGCTGACGGTGTAGCGCAGCTCAGCGATGCGGCCGTTAAGGCTGATGTGGCGGTGCGTGAGTGTCAGTGGTGGCTGTCTATCCCGTCAAACCGTCACTGGCTCTTGATCATCGACAACGTCGACCGCGACCACTATGATAAAGGCGACCCACAGGCGTATGATGTGAAGACGTACTTCCCACATACAGACTACGGCTCGGTGCTTATCACGAGCCGGCTGGCTAGCCTCCAGCGGCTTGGCCCCGGAGTTAAAGTGGGAACATTGGCAGCGGAGCAAGCGCGTGCTATACTGGAGACCAACGCTGGCAGGGTAGTTAAGGGTAAGTGGAAGGCTTTACTGGAAAAGTGGAGAAGCTGCTAATGCAAGCTGAGCAGACGCTGAGGTAGTGATTGAGCTCCTACATGGACTCCCTCTCGCCCTCACCCAAGCCGGGTCGTACATACGCGAGACGAACGCGTCCGCGTCCACGTATGCGAAACACTATAGCCAAACATGGGAGCGGCTGATGAAGAGCGAAGCACGCTTCCCGCCAGAGGAGTATGGCGACCAAAGCGTTTTGACGACGTGGACTATATCGTACGAGCAGGTGCAGCGGCAGAGTGAGGGGGCTGCCTGGCTGTTGAAGCTATGGGGATTCCTTGACAGCGGGGAAGTGTGGTACGAGCTGATCGCAGCAGGCTCAGATCTGGCAGCAGAGATAGACGTACCTGCGTGGCTGCTTGCGGTGGCAGAGGACAACCTCGCGTATAGCGAAGCAATAGGCCTGCTGTCGCGCTACTCGCTTGCAGAGGGTGGGGAAGGCACAGACAGTCACTCTATGCATTCAGTGCTGCATCGATGGTGCAGATACCTAGCAGAAGACGAAGAGCAGCAAGAGCTAGGTTGCTTGGCGGCAGGGCTGGTGGCGTTGAGTGTGCCTGCGAAGTCAGACGTGGAGTTTTTAAAGAAGCGAAAACAAGTTGTGGCGCATGGTCTCTGTGTTAGCAGATGGATCGAAGTGAATGCCGGATCAGACAAGGGGAGGGTGGTTAAGGCATTGGTGAAACCAAGCTATTTTCACAACCTCGGATACTTGCTCGCAGACGAAGACAGACAGCGAGCAGTGCAGATGTACCAGCGGGCGCTGCAAGGCTACGAGAAGGCATGGGGACCAGAGCACACATCAACACTTGACACAGTTAACAACTTGGGCATCCTCTATAAGAACCTAGGCCAGCTTGACGAGGCGGAGAAGATGTACCAGCGGGCACTGCAAGGCTTTGAGAAGGCATGGGGACTAGAGCACACGTCAACACTTAACACAGTCAACAACTTAGGCAACCTCTATGCGGACCTAGGCTGGCTTAACAAGGCAGAGAAGATGTACCAGCGGGCGCTGCAAGGCAAAGAGAAGGCATGGGGACCAGAGCACACATCAACACTTGACACAGTCAACAACTTGGGCCTTCTCTATACGGACCTAGGCCAGCTTGACGAGGCGGAGAAGATGTACCAGCGGGCACTGCAAGGCAAAGAGAAGGCATGGGGACCAGAGCACACATCAACACTTAACACAGTCAACAACTTAGGCAACCTCTATGCGGACCTAGGCTGGCTTAACAAGGCAGAGAAGATGTACCAGCGGGCGCTGCAAGGCAAAGAGAAGGCATGGGGACCAGAGCACACATCAACACTTGACACAGTCAACAACTTGGGCCTTCTCTATACGGACCTAGGCCAGCTTGACGAGGCGGAGAAGATGTACCAGCGGGCACTGCAAGGCAAAGAGAAGGCATGGGGACCAGAGCACACATCAACACTTATCACAGTTTACAACTGGGGGCTTCTCTACGCCAAGCTGGGCAGGCTAGAGGAGGCTGAGAAGATGTACCAGCGTGCACTGCATGGATATGCGAACGCCTTCACCCCAGACAAAATCATGACCTTTGTCCCGGCGCTTGACAACGTGTGGGCCTTTGCCTCTCTACGCCAAAGCCAAGGCCGTATAGAGGACGCTAGACACTGGTACTCGCACGCTCTCCTAGGATACGAGAGAACGTTTGGAGAGCGCAGCGACAAGTGTCAGGCCTTGCGTGACAATCTGGCAGCTCTAGCAAGCGAGGAAGAAGAAGAAGAGCTAGACGCCTCTACCAACATAGCGTCGGTGCAAAGCCACGCCCCTACGTATAGCGAGGTTGACGTTAGGTTGCCGCCGACTAGGCCAGCTTCAAGATGAAACAGACTGCTCGGGAAGCTGGGGTGGAAACAGAGGCAGGGTAAAGCATCATAACGTAGTAGTAAGCGTAGCATGAACACAAAGCCAACTACTGCGTAGAAGTGATGATTAGATGCGCAGAGTAGGAGTGGGCACTAATGCTGCCTGCTAGCGGCCTAGAACAGCTAGCCTGCTCTATTTCGAGACGTCCTAAAGCAGCGCTACAGCGTAGGCTAACTGGACATAGCGCAGTATACAATACACGCAGCTTAAGCTTTGCCTTACTGTACGTAAGCGTGTTAGATTACTACGCTAGCTAGCAACATCCTTGGCATTGTGTGTGCCCGACGCGGAGAAACTGCCGGAAGGGAGTGTTTCTGTAACTGCATGTACTCAACACGTGGGAATACATGTCTGAGCTATTAATCTATCATCTTATCGCTCCGAGATAAGAATATGTTAAGGTAGCTGTAGCAATGCAGGGGTGCGAGGTAAGAGAGGCTGCTAGTGTCGCGCAAGAAACAGCCGACAGCACAGCGAAGACGGTCGTATTTTTTTTGCAAGACGTGGCCTAGCGGAAGAGAGACGTGTAAAGGGTAATCCTACGTTAAGTGCAGCTCGAGAAGCTTGTGGGCATAGGAAATAGAAGCCTAGGTCGCAAACGCATCTCGGTGAGGCGGGTTTCTCGGTCATACGGGATGGACGTTAGGAGAGTCAGTCCTGGTCTTGGATCTAGGTCCAAGAGAGTGATCAAGAAAGTCACCTGGAATTTGATTGCCTGAGGAGGTTTTCACGCGCAATTGCAATGTCTGGCGTTAGTGCACAACAAGCGCAATATGCAAGATTCACTCAATCAGTATCACAACATCACGCAACGCACATCGGCCCCAAAGCCGTGATACAGACAACGCAAAGCGTCGACTCCCGCCAGCGAACTGGACAAGAAAGGTTTGTTCAGGATGATTGCATTCGCTATGAAGCACCATCCTCAGCCACCACGCTGACAGCAGGAATGTTCTTTGCTCATTCCACGCTGCGAGGTCACATGCAGGCCCGTAGGCACCGCGGACCCATTGTATCCTCCCAATAGTGACATTTTTGTATCCGAACCAGACGCCGTTATCATGCACACATCGTAACAGGCATTTATGCGACGAGCTGGACAACACCACCAGCCTCCTTGATCTTCTTCTCGGCCTCGGCGCTGACGTAGCGGGCGCGGACGACAATGGGGACCTCGGGCAGACGACCCTTTCCGAGGACCTTGGCGTAGCCGAAGTCGAGGACGTTGAGGACGGGGGCGTTTCCGCCCTTCTTGGCGAGGTACTCGTCGCGCTTCTCAGCGGGGATGAGCGACCAGAGCTTGTCGAGGTTGATGACGGGCTTCCAGAATCCGTTTTGCATCTTGTGGACTGTGGTGGCGCATTAATACTCGCTCCACTGGATGGTAGAGATTGCCGTGTATACTTACAGTACCTCATACCAACCTTTCCGAAGTAACCAGGATGGTACTTGTCAATGTTGGTCCTGTGGTGGTGCTGACCACCGGCCATACCACGACCACCGGGATGCTTCCTCTGTGCAGTTGTCAGTATGCGCTCGCCGTGTCTCGAGATTCGTGAGTACTAACGTGCTTTCCGACACGTCCGTGACCGGCGGAAACATGACCGCGGTGCTTGCGGGTCTTTGTCAATCTGTGCGATCATGTGAGCAAGGCGCATGGCGAAGGCGACCGTAAAGATATGCGTACCTGGTGGGCATATTGACGGCTGTGGTTGACTGTTGTTAGTTTCGTGTTCCGCTATCTTCAGAAAGTCGTTTTGCGCGAGTGGGCGAGGAATCCTTTAGCGAGACTCCACCCGGGGCGGCGAAATGATCTTCCGGGCATCACGTGAGCTTCTGCTCACTATCGCCAAACTTCAACGAAGACGACGCAATATCGGATACAAGATGTGGTACTGGTGTAATACATTTCACGTTACCATCTATTTGTTCCCCCAACCAATTCGCTATGCAGTACACACTTTCAACGCCCGCTGCAAGACTTCAATCTACCCCCAGTATGGTGTCCGCAGACCAACAAACGTCGACCCAAGACCATCACCACTATCTTCCTTCTTCCGCTGTCCCGCAAGCTGAAGCATGTCAGCAAAGTTGTCAAGTTTCTACGCGAAGATGCTAACGTACCTCGAGCTGTATGTGCCTGTGAACATGCACAAGCCAGTCCACATAACTTTGCGCCTCATTGTTGCGGTCCTCGTACAATAACCTGGCAAACTCGTACTCTGCGCCGTCGAGACCTTGGCGCGCCAGCTGGATAGTCAGAGCCTTCGAGGCTCGCGTACCTTCCAGATACTGTAGAATATTTCGAACCTGTGCGTTGAGGTGCGTTTCAAGCACAGGAAGCGTTGACTGGAAAGGATCAAGTGCTTTCAAGCTGGTGAAGTTCTCGCCGAAAAGATCCTCGAGCAGATTAGGCGAGACCTGCGAGTGTAGCCAGAGCAGACAAACTTGGCCATTGTCTACAATATAAGCACCTCCTTCCTCGACTTTGGAGAAAGATGCTCGTACGCCTCCGGGCATGACCAAATGGCCTTTTTCGTTTGCGAACCCATCCGTTGCTTCAAGATTGTGTATCGCGATAATGCGTGGGTAGAGATATAGAGACAACTCCAATGGTCCCATTGCCTTGATCATCCTCATGTCGTGGACTCGTCTGTCGGTTGGCTCCTTGCCACCCTTGAAGGCTCTCGATTTTATGAGACCGAGAATGTACATGCCAAACTCTTTGAGATTCTCTGGCAAGACTAGCTGTCCCGGAGGACTGTTCCCAGTGAAATTCTTCCTGTAGCCCGCAAGTATATCCACGGTCTTCTCCGTAAGCGCCCCCCTGATATCCTTGAGGCTCTTCTCAGTCATGCGAGCCGCAGCCTCCTTGGCGATCAAAGTCACAACGGCGTCCTGGTCAACGAATTTCATGCATTCGCCAGTATTCTGACTGACACTTGCAACGATGTTGGTACACCTCACGCGACGCTGGCCGCTTGCAGTCGTGTACAAAAGCGCACTCTGGAAATGCGCGTCCAGCTTGGGATCTAGTTTACCATCGTAGCTGAACATGACACCGATAGCTTTATCTGCATCAATGACACCGAATTCGAGATCTGCACCAAACGTGTGGTGGTAGAAGTTTCCATGGTACGCGGAGACTTGCAGACCGTTTGAGCATCGAACCTTCATCAGCGCTTGATAGCCGGTTTCGCGAGTCACTGTGTGCTGAATCTCTTTTGAGAGCTTGAGTATGTCCCTAGGCGAGTGGAAGTTGGGGTAGTAAAAGACTTCTCCACCCGTGGTGGCCGAGACATGACCTGAAGGCTATTAGAATGTGTAAGGATGGAGTTGGTAATTGTGCTCACCGATTGTAGCGATATCAAGATAGCCGCCGCTCGGAGCAGCTAAGAAGAAGTCGATACCAATTCCATTCTGTACCATCTGTTCAGCAACCTTCTTGAAGCCAGGGTGTTCCGTGGTAAGAAGCTTCTTCTCCGCGTCAGTATTCTGCATGTTGACATCATCACGAAGCATCAGTCGCCCAGGACCATACGTTGGAAGTGCAGCCAGTGAGCAGACAATCTTCCCACCTGTGGCCGATAGTGCAGCAACCGCGGAGTTCAAGGTCGGTAGCAGCGCAGGCTCTGGGTTCTTGAATTCCGAAAACATGGCTGGTAATTGCGTGAGAAGTGATGTGATGACAGTCTTCGACTCTTCTGGGTCGACAAACAGGCCTTCGCTGAATGGCAGGAAAGGGTCCTCAAGATCCGACATGACCAGCATCTGAGCCGTGGTCAATTTCGGACTCAGGTTGTAAAAGTGCATCTCCTTGTCGAATGTCACAATGCCAATTTTGGCGCCTTTGGGTATCCGGCTCGTACTCTCGCTTCCATCCACATTCTCATTCGATCCACCGTAC
The DNA here is from genome assembly GCA_010093695.1 of Plenodomus tracheiphilus IPT5. NCBI lineage: Eukaryota > Fungi > Ascomycota > Dothideomycetes > Pleosporales > Leptosphaeriaceae > Plenodomus > Plenodomus tracheiphilus. Next base: position 195,594 of record MU006319.1, read on the forward strand.
AAAGAGTTCAAGATGCCTTGGCAAAATCCATCTAGGAAACCTCGATTGACGGCTTCGGCTGTGACATCGATCAAGAACAGCCACCGCAATCCAACGGGTTCCTTGGACCAGTACTCTTTGGGCACCATGAAGTCAACTGTGCCCAGTGTAAGTTCTGGCCGTTGTAGTCTGTCCACTCTTACGCCAGTATGATCTGTGGGCGCAAAGTACTCTCCAGGTACGTCGTTGGGGTAGGTGCACATATTACAAACGAGTTTGTTCCCGCCGGCCTTGAATTGCATAAAGGGATTGATGTACGCCCGACATCGTGTACACCTGGGTGGTCCAGTCTCACCAAAGTCCAGCACAGGAATGGCCTGTTCACCCTCTTGTTGCGCTGCAAGTGGTTGTACAACCATACCCAGGGGTAGAGCAGTAGAAGCCAGTGCCTGCGCAGATATGGGAATGTTATTTATCGTCAATCTTGCGAACTTGGGTGACGAATTGCCCTGGTCATAGGCGACGAATGGAACGGTTGCCGGAGGTGGCATGTGGTGCTCCATTGTCGGATATATATTCTCGAGGTAGTATTTCGCAGGCGCATCTCGCGACCTAGGTACACTAGGTATCTGCTCTGGATCGACCCGGCCCTGTGCTGATCCTACTGGCGTTCCTCCGATCTGATGTGGCGCTGCGGGTACTCGCGCAGCGTGCTGCATGGGTGAAGCCACACTTCCAGGACTGAACACAGGATTGACAGGTGCTGGGAACTGTGTCATTGCTGGCGTAATTTGAGGCTCCATCCATTGTGCTCCACCGACTGAAGCAGCGTCCTGGCCCATGTACTGTGTAGGTGTTCCGACCTGCGGTGTGCCGTTGAATCCTTGTGCATTTCCTCCTGGGCCCTCGATGTTGTGGTATGCATGTCTATCCTTCTTCTTGTGCCTAGGCTGGACTACCTGTTCTGCACCCAGCCCTACTGCTCCCATCTGGCCTGCCAAGTTATTCACGTCCTGATCGCCTTGATACGATCCATACACCGGCGGTGTTGGCTGTGGCGGAAAGTAGCTCTCGGTTTGAGTAGGCGCGTTGTATTGCGCTGGTGTGCCCGCGTACTGATTCGGCGGCTGACCGGTGGCAGGACTTCCGGTTTGTTGATATCCCGCCGGGCTCGCAGCGACTGGCGGGCGCCATTTGCTCGGTTCGTCCTTTCGTCCTGGCACGTTTGGGTTCGGTGAGCCCGTACCGAGGGCGTGATACGCGGCAAAATCGGACATGGCTGTGGCGCGGGGATGCTGCGATCAGAGCTCGAGGGAGAGGACGTCGTGATGCAACGTAAGGCCGTTACAGAGGAGAAGCAGCGCGCAGAGGGAGTTTAGAGACTATCGTGTCATATTTGGAGCATGTTGGAACGGTTTCGGAACGGTTGGAGGGTTGCGGTCGATGTCGATGATCTGGCTATTTTCTGGATGCTATAAACATTGATTGGTCGAGCGCCTCTCCCTCACATGCAAGCACGAATCAAGGGTCTAGAAGTCGCGTGTTAGCCAGGTGGGGCCTTCCTCGAGATCGAGAACACGATGCCGCCGAATTGAGATGGTGGTCACCAATGTTTATATTTTATTGTAAACGTGTTACTAGGTTTCCTCGTTGTTATACCACAGTACTCTATACACCTCCGCGACGCGTCTTAGCTTGCGTCTGCTCTGCATCGTACAATAGACTTCTGCCAACCCGCCTTGTAGTGTCCACCAGATATGCAGATCATACAATAGTCCTCATCTGTGAATAAACATCCTCATTCCAACTTATCAAGATGCGCCAACCTCGTTAAAACTACCTGTTTACTCGTCTCCTCAATCTCTCCCGCCAAAAACACTTCATCTAATATAGCATAAACCTATTCCACGTCAGCCTTCCGTCTTTCCATCGTCCCTATCGTCCCCCCCCCTCCCTCAGTGTAACAGCTATCAATCCACATACCTTATAAAAATTAAACACCAAATCCAACTCACACACATTTCCAAAAAACGCATCCAACACCTCGACGAAGAAGTGAATCGCCTCTAGATATGCAAGTTCATTGTCATTTGTATCCACGCACGCGCAAAAAAAGAGGCCTGCGTAGCGCCGGTAGACAATCTTGGACATGTTGCGGAATTCGACGAAGTTGGATTGGTGTTTTTGGTCGCGCGGGGCGATGAGGCGGTGGACCTGTGTGGGGTGGGATCGTTAGGTTGGTTCGTGGGTTTCGGGGAGTAATGTGGAGGGAGGGAGGGAGGGAGGAAGGTTGCGTAGAGTGGGATTTCGAAGCGTGAGGGAGCGGAAGGTGGGAGGGTATCGTTCGTATGCGTGTATGTGGACGGTATCGTGGTGGTCCTAAGAGAAAGGATTTGCGTACCTCGCCCTTAAGCTTTACTTTCTCCTCATCCTATAACCCAGTCAGTCTTAACTCCCCTCCTCAAAATAAGGCACGGTACAATAACTCACACTATACGGCGCATACCACTTCGCCAACCTCGTCTTGCCTCTAAACAAAACCCCTGTTAGCAGACCGTCTTACTCCCACTCCCACTCCCGCTTTCACAGTGTATGATGCACTTACTGCCGATTCTGAATCAGAATAAAAGAGAGCACCATGTTTTCCAGGTGCCTCATGTGCTGGGCTCGGCGCGTCGATGCAGTTGGCGACGAAGGCGGTATGCTGCGGCGCTGCGCGGGAGAGGGTAGGATGGGGGGCTCGTGCGTGGGACCCCTGCGTTTTGGGAGGGCGGAAGGCCCGCTTTTAGCCGTTTGGGTCTTTCCTGGGTCTTGAGTCTTGAGAGGTGAGAGCAATTTATGTACCAGCGCTGGTTTGCATGAAGGCATAAGAGTAGTATTTTAGCTGGCTGTGGTTTGATGTGTGTTGTATTAGTAGATTATTCGGGTTCTATATATTTTCTCTTCGACTCCTAGTATTGTGTGTGCTTTGTTTGGCTGGGAATTACACTGTACATGCAGATGGAGGGAACAGAAGAAGCACCTTACATCATCACGCACGCAAACGTTGCTAGTAGCAATATAGAGAATATACTCCAAGAATATCCGGAGTGAAATGAAAGGATTTACGAACCCCTACAGCTTTCCACGTACTTATTAATCACTTTTTGACTCTATCACAAATTATCCACAGGAACGCACGGCATGTCGTGAAGAGGAAAATTCCAGAGATTGTTAATCTCTGTACGCTGATTCGCAAATTGATTTCCTAAGATGCATCCTTCATAACACTAAAGTTCAAGTTCTAAAAGGTATACACCATGCCAAACTTTACATTTGGACATTGTCTCCTCACCCTTTGGAAAATGTACCTGGGGGATATACATCAACTTTTGGGGAGAATGTTCCTGCTCTACGAAATTTGCTCTTCAGAGTGTTTTCTCTAGGTTGCGATAAGATAAATATCCCTGGCAAAGTGTACTGCAAAGTCGCTGCCGTAAGCTGATCCTGAGAGCATAATCTTGGTAACATGGACTGAGATGGCACTAGGTCCCACGTACCAGAGAATCATCACCCACGGGATCATTAGCTCGAAGATGCCACGAAAGTCAGCATGAAGAAACTCTACACTATCTTTGACTTGTAGTGCAGTATGAGACAACCAAATTTCTATTCATGCTGTCGAACAATGCATTGTGGTACCGGGGCGTCTTTCTACAGGTGGGTGTCTGTAGTGTGTATTTTGAGAATGGGGCAAGTGACCTCTGGGACCATGCATTGTCCGTCAGGTGTACAAAGGGAACGGTTTCACAAGGTGTGAGACGTAGTATAGCCAAGCTGGGCGGCTAGTGGCAGCCTGGCAGGGACAAGACCAGTCAGGGTTCAGATACGGAGTACAAGATGAGATACAGTCTGCGGTGCTACTCGTCAGCGAAGACCTAATGACATCAACACACTAGTAGTGAAGCTGGGAGCCAGGATAGTCCAAGGTATTTCACTTGATGCTATCTGGAAACCACGCATGCGAAGTAGATTGACGCATCCTCGCCGAGCAGAGGCCAGTAGGCTATGGCGCACGTCAGCCATTATGTTGAAGTGGTAGCCAAGGTGATTCGCCGTCCTTCCAAGGGATCTGTATAGCACTGGTAAGCGACAAGCGCAGCCGACAAACCCGATGGCATTGATAGGGCGCAATGTCACCAATGATCCGATGGTGGGTTACTCCAAACCCGCAGTCATGGCTCCCGTGCTCCGAAGCCGGGGCGCATGGTGATTGGCTCCGCGGGGGCCTAACATGTGAGAGAAACGTGCGGGAATTGCCAAATATTTGGAAGAGTGTAGATAACCATCCTTGATCCCGCATGCAAAAGGACATTTGCCAGATGTGTGAGCCGTCCGTAGATGGGGTTGTGGAGTAGTGGTTGATTATGTGTGGTGCCCAGCCAAACAGATGTTGTGCAATCAGCTGTTGGGTTGCCCCACGCTCATTGAATGGGTGACGCCTTCGAGTCTCGGCGAGCGAGCCCACCACGGCCACAACCAGACCCCACTGCCTCGCATCGAAGTGGCTGGGGAGTAGTAGTACCTGCACCTGCACCTGGGCTCACATGCTTTCGCGACGGTTTCCTGCTTAAGAGGCGCGGGCGGGGGCGGGAGGCATGCTGACCTGCAGACGCCAGCTTTTAGAGTACTGCAGGCCACGCACACTTGCACGGGACGGGGTGGTGGCACAGAGACTACGTACAACGTCGCAGCTGCTCAGTCCACTGACGGATACAGCGAGTGGTGCTGTCGCGTGCCATGTCGTGGGGTCAGGGACCAAAGGGATGCTTTTGCTTCTGGAACACGACGGCGACCCTGAGGCTGCCGTTGATCAATGGTTGGGCACATATCGCGTGAAGTCGCAGGGTAGCCCCACTCGTCAGCAAGCAGGGTCTTTGTTGCAGGTGCCGGCACGTCGCCCGGAGTCCAGCAGAGCGGCCTGCGCTAGAGTGTGCATGGGGTTGTCGACGTTGTAGAGTAGAGTAAGAATAAGAGTAGAGGAGGGTGCTCTAGCTGCTTGAGCCGGTGGGTCGTCCGTCTCTCCACTGTGCAATCGACGCAGGGAGCGACGACGACGGCGGCCATGATGACAACCAGCAGAGCATCTTCAGTTCGGTCGGGCGGGCGGCTATGATCTCGATCAAAGCACCACCAAACGCACACGCTCGGCAGCGCTGATCTGGTGAGGGCGCAGTAGCGCCGTGGTGCAGCTCGCGACGTCCCAAGCCCGTTGGCCGAGTATTGGGTGTTTTCGAGACCGATGTTGGCCCGCCTGCTGCTGCGAACTGGTGCGGGTGTCGCGAGCGCACCCGGATGAATCGCACCACATGCTGTGAGCTACCAAGGTCCTTATCGTGGCACGACGGCTGCGACAGGTCGAATTGCATAACGCCTTGGCCCGAGCTGGATCGCCCTCGCGCAGGCTCGCTGGAGGCTGCGGAGGCTGCTGGGAGACATCGGCCTGCGCACGGCCGCCCAACACGGCCTAGCGCGGCCCCGGATATAGCAGCGCCGCTGATTGGACGGCGCCGCGATCGGGGCCTCTGGAAGCGGCCTAGCCTTATCAGCAGCCCAACGGGTTGCAATGCAATTGACAAAGTGCTACCAACATCCCACACCGCCAAGCGTCCCGCCCTGGGTGAAACTGCCATTGCCCTCGACCTCAAGCTCGCCGCGGCGGCTCCAGGGGCGCCGCTGTTGAGCTCGCGACGCCCTCCCTACACGCTTCACGCGACGTGGCTGGCTCGCGGGCGCTGGCCCTTATCGGCTCTGACTACCGCGCTGCGCAGCCTCCGCGAACGGCGAGATAAGGCCCGGCGACAATGACGCTGTCGCCAGCACCTAGAGCGGCAGAAAAAGAACAAAGCTCCAGATCTAACGCGAACCCCACGGCGGTCGCGGCTGTGGGAGATGCGCCTCGTCTACTTTGCCTCATGTGTTGGCCCGTGGACCAGGATAGATAAGAGTAGTACAGCAAGCTCCAACCCATAAAGCCCCCGGTGGAACTACCGTAATCTACAGTAGGGCTTCCGAGTTCACCCTGGTCCCGGGCGTACTGTATATTACTGCCACTGCTCCAGCCTTTACCCATCTTCTTCCTCTTCGTCAAGTCTAGAGGGTCTCGTCTTCACTCCCCCGTCCCCCGTCCCCCTTCCCCCTTTACACCCACGACCCGTACGCCCCTCCGATCGACCCCTCCGATCGACAGACTCCAGGAAATCGCCTACCATGTCGTACTCTTGGGTAGGCCCTCCGGCCCAGTTCAATGGCACGGATGATATCACCGGTGGTGATTCTGGTGAGTACAATCTCCCGCGTACCACTCTGCACGTGCGAGCGCTACATCCGCAACGGCAAGCCTCGACGTTGGAATGGCGCAATGGGAACGAGAAAACATGCTGACTGGGCACGCGCCGCAGCCACCGAGAACTTGAACCAATGGTATGACCCTGGTGACCAGGCCTTCATCATCGTGGCCTCGGCCATGGTGTTGATCATGATTCCCGGTCTGGCCTTCCTCTACTCTGGTCTTGCTCGCAGAAAGTCGGCCCTCTCGCTCATTTGGGCCTGCATGTTCTCTGCCTCCGTCATCACATTCCAATGGTATTTCTGGGGATACTCGCTCGCTTTCGGCCCGTCCACCAATGGCTTCATTGGCAACCTCGACAAATTTGGCCTCAAGGGCGTTCTGGCGCATCCCAGCCCAGGCAGTCCTCTGATTCCCGAGCTTTTGTATGCTTTCTACCAGGTAAGCTCGAATACAATACTTGCATTGCCAAATATGCTGATCTTCCATTCAGATGCAATTTTGCGGTGTTACTGCGGCCATTATCGTCGGTTGCGTTGCTGAGCGCGGTCGCTTGATTCCTATGATGGTCTTCATCTGGCTCTGGGCCACAATCGTATACTGCCCCGTCGCATACTGGGCATGGAACGCAAACGGATGGTTCTTCGTATGGGGCGGTCTGGATTACGCTGGTGGTGGTCCCGTCGAGATTGTCTCTGGATGCACGGCTCTGGCTTACTCCATGGTCCTTGGTCGTCGCCAGGAAAAGATGATGCTCAACTTCCGCCCTCACAACGTTTCTTTGATCACCCTCGGAACCGTCTTCCTGTGGTTTGGATGGTTGGGTTTCAACGGTGGATCCGCTTTCGGTGCCAACCTTCGTGCGGTCATGGCTTGCTGGAACAGCAACCTGACTGCCATGTTTGCTGCCATGACCTGGGTTCTCCTCGATTGGCGTCTGGCGCGCAAGTGGTCCATGGTCGGATGGTGCTCCGGTGTCATCTCCGGACTCGTTGCTGCTACTCCCGCTTCTGGATTCATTCCCCCGTGGGCCAGTGTCATCCTTGGTATTACCACTGGTATTGTTGCTAACTTTGCCACCAAGAGTAAGTTGCCCTGCTCACCAAATTGATGTAATCATGTGCTCATAATTATATAGTCAAGTTCTGGATCAAGATCGACGATTCCCTCGATGTGTTCGCTGAGCACGGCGTCGCTGGAATGTGGGGTCTCTTCTTCAACGGCATCTTTGGTGCCGACTACATCATCGGTCTCGATGGCGTGAACAACGGACTCACCGCCGGTGCCATCACAGGCGAGGCCGCAGCCATCTACAAGCAAATCGCATACATTGCTGCCGTAACCGCCTACTCCTTCACCGTCAGCGCCATCCTCGCCTACGGCATCGACAAGATCCCCGGCCTCAAGCTCCGCGCATCCGAGGAGGCCGAACTTCTCGGTATGGATGACGACCAGCTCGGCGAGTTCGCCTACGATTACGTCGAGGTCCGTCGCGACTACCTTGCCTGGACCCCAGCAAAGGGCGAGCCAATCGATGGCGAGCACTCCGTGCCCCAAGGCGACCGCCACGGCATCCCACAACATAGCCAGATGCTAGAGGGCAAGGCACCGAGCGAGAACGACTCTGGACACGAACACACTGGCATCGCTGGCGACCGCCATGCCGTTGCCATGGGCGCGGAGCACGAGAAGCAACGGCCGTTGTAAAAATAAACGCGCCCGTTTGATTCCTCAGCGCTTGCTTCTTTTTGGCCTGGTTCTGTTGCTTGCATATATGGCATCTTTGAGTAGCCTGTCTTGTCTAATATGGGATGTTTCTTCCCCCCCGAGATACCACTTGCGCATCCCTCTTATCTTTCCGTCAATGTAGCTGAGCTTCTTTGACCTTGGGAGAAGAACTTTAAATCTTTCTGTAAAATCTTTTATCAATCATTGCTCCATATATTTTGGCTTTCTTCAAACATATAAACTGTTCTATTGCATTGGCGGAGTGAGCGAGAGAGAGACGGAGAGATTGAGATGGAGGGAGAGTAGTACACTGATCAGAATATATATATATATATACATGTTAATAAAACTAGAATCTAGAATGATTAACAATTCAAGCACGAAAAGAAAAAAAATGCATACCTTGCAAATTACCATTATCTCCTTGGTTAGCGCTGCAGAATGTCATGTCGTGGCCAAACCCTGCCAACAAGATACAAGATGTTAGAAGTTGGAAGTTTGTAATGGAAATATAACGTCCATCCATTCGTAACGGAACAACCGCCGTTGCGGAACACCAATTCTACTTTCTCTCCCCACAACACCAACAACAGCTACACGGCTAAGATAATCTCGGAATACACTCTTTAACCTCTTGTATTCCCCTTATTCTATCGTCTTTATTGTAGTGTTCTTGCCGCCTTTACAATACCACAACAAGCTGCAGGCCTACATGACGCCGTCGCCTCGGGCAGGCTCGGACATGCTCTTACCTTCGTGCAATTGTCTAAAATATTAATAGACTATGGATGAATGTAAGGAGAGTATATGCCGAGCAGGTTACGGCCTTTAACTATGCTGTCACAGCAATGTGTTCTTAAGTTGAGTCGGGCAGCCCACATCCTTGCTGCACAAAAGCGGGCTAGCTGTAATTTAACCGCGCTCGACCGCAGCCATAACTGGCTCGCGTGAGACAGCTTTGAGACGCTCACGTGACAGTCAGCGGCTCGCAATGTGCCGAAGCTGCGCGGCTAGATGCTGGCGGCTGCCAGGCATGTGGCTCAGCGTGGCGTCCCAGCGCCGACAGCGGCTCAGCTGAGGAGCTAGCACCTCGTCAGTATCGACGCGCTGGAGGCTCTAGTTACAGCCACTAGCGAATGCGTCTTCACCTTCTACAGTATACACAGCTGCAACACCGTTAAGAGCGTCCGACCCCGCACCGCCCTCGTCGCACTTGGAGAACGGCATCCACCATATAATTCTGGCCCAGTGACTCATCACCACGTCCAGCCAATCGGGCCTGTTGTGTAGGCGGACAATCGGTCGATCAGCCGGCAAGTCGGCCTTTGACCCACGACGCCAATCGACGTGCCAGGCTGCAGCAAGGGTCAAGCTTCCGAACACTTTCAAGTCATGGATAGAATTGACTTGCTCAGTTCTACTCACCCCTCAAGGAGCTGCGATTGAAAAGGAGAAGGAGTATGAGTTTTTCTTGTAGGCGTGAACTAAGAAAGACGTGCAGAAGCATGTGTCAGGTGCTCGCAAGGCTCACGTATATATCCGCGCCTGGAAGGTTGTGCAGTGCAGAAATGATGATTTTCAGTAGTTACACAGCCTCGCCCTCTGTTGCCTAGGATGTTGAGCACAGCCGCAACACGTTCAACCGTGTTGTTCTTAAAAGGAAGGAATGTGACCAACCTCTCACCGGAAGGTGATTTCTGTTATCTTGCTTCCCTAAAGTGAAAACTCCCTCAGTTCTACAACACTTCTTTTCGCCGTTACCCGACGCAAGAGCCTGCCATCTCTGTCCTGGAGTGAGAACTTTTTACAGGACACTCTACATATTTCTTGACACATCCAAAGTGGTAGAGCCATGGCATCCACACAGGCCGATATCAGTTTTGCCAGAAGGATCTACAAGCATCAGCCTCTCAGTGTTGAAAAGCATCAAATCCGTTTGCTTAAACGATGTGGTTCATCCGGACATACTATGGGGTATCATCTTACAACTTTTGACTTCGAAAGTGCTCCGAAGTATGTTGCCCTATCGTATACGTGGGGAGACAAACGTCCGACTGAATTTATCAGCATTGATGGCAAAGAGTTCGAGATCCGAATGAACCTTCTTAATTTTCTGCGCACTTATGCGACGGATGAGTTCTTGTGGATTGATCAGATCTGCATCGACCAGTCCAATGAACAGGAGCGAAGTCATCAAGTTGCAAAGATGTCGGAAATCTACAGTCAATGTCATTTTGTGCTGGTCTGGCTGCGAGATGACTCAACCCATATTCCCTCGACGAAACAAGCAGCTCTGGATTTCAATAATGGACTCCAATCATATACCAAACATGGCTACGGCAAAGAAAGCTCTAGTGATGAAAAGAAATGTTTTGGTTCGCCAACGCTGGCCTTACTGCACAATCCATATTTTGACCGACTGTGGATCGTACAAGAGTTGTTGCTCCCTAAGTCCATACGACTACTGGTTGAAGGAAATGTGGAGGTCTCGTGGGACTCACTACGAAGGAGGCATGAAGAACTGGAGAGCGAAATTCGAGAAAAATTACCTGGCACCAGTTGGTTGGTGAAGTCGACATTCTTGCGGAACATCTTTGCCAGTCATACCCCTGTAAGTGTGACATATTACGTCACACTCAATGTCAGCAAATTCTGCGATAAGAAATGCGAGAATCGACGAGACAAAGTGTACGGCTTGATGGCATTAGTCAAACCATCAAACAAGGTTGAAGTCGACTATGCAAAATCCGTTCAACAGGTATATCTTGATACGATCATGTCGATGATAAGAGAATACCTGCGTATGGCATTTGATATCTACGATAATGGTTTCGAAATCCATAAAGTCAGGTGGCCAATAGAAGACAGCATAAAGGCATCGAGGGACCTCGCACAAGCCCTGGGTTTCACCGATCGTCAAACATCCGGCGCAAGATCATTCGCAGACTGCGTATGGGAAAGGGTACGCCGGTATGAAGTCACAGCCAAATTATTCGACCTTGAAATTGACGCTGAGACTCATTGCATCATATCAGTTGGCTTTGAACCAGGAACGTACCAATTGGCCAAACACAGGCAACTTGTACCGGCTCAAGATTGCTGGTGGTACAAATTCGAGGGGGAAAAGTACTACCACGACTGTAAAGAATGGTCAGGCATTTCAAAACTCCAGGAATATACCACATCGCGTAATGGTATACGCCTTTACGGCCCTTACTTATAACGTGGTTCACCATCGAGTCGGCAGCCCCATCGAGTCGGCAGCCCTACCGCACCAACACGCCTGCGCGGCAACGCTGCGCAACACCACAACGATATTTTTTACTATACACTACAGTAGATTGTACTTTATATTCTTCGCTATCATCTACATCCTCTATTTCTACCTTACAAGTGCGGGAGTTGTGCCCAACCTCGCCGCAACGGCCACAGCGCCTCTCAGCGCGTACCCTCTTCGCAGGCGTCTCGCCCTACTCATGACTACCACTCTCTTTTTCAGCAATTAAGTCAGACACCTCACTAACTGTTAGCGTCTACTCTACCCGTATATACCGCCTTTTCCGGCTCTTGCGCTTTGTAAGCTCTTCAATTGCGCTTCGCATACGCGCCTGTTCCTCTTGCAGCAACACCATATTATGCGCTATCTGCTGCGCACCTTTACTCAGCTGTCATAACTGCTCGTCAAGGGAACTCGCTAAGGAACCTGGGCGCCTTTGCATCCTCTGTCGACTGAGCGTAGTCTGAGCTTCTAGCTCTTTGGTGTTGCGTGGCGTCTTCGCCTCCCACGCAGCGTTGTCGCGGCGTTGTGGAGTTGGCGTGCGCAACCTCACATCAAGCTTCGATAACACTGCATCTGGGTTGAATGGAACTTATCCAGCGCCTCTAAACCCTGCGCGAGCTTTCTCCTTAGTAAATGTTAGCTCGTAGGCAGCTTTAAAGGCTGGTAGAAAGGGGACTATTAAGAGCAGGTACTGCCTGGGCAATCAGACGCAGCGACAGCTGCGAGGATATATCGAGAGCAGGAGCTATCTGGGCAATCAGGTGCAGCAGCAGCTGCAAGGACCTCAGTTATGGAAGGAGCAGGTGGCTAGTAAACAGAGTACTTAACGCTGCATCTCACTCTAGAATAAAAGAGAACTCTTCGATCAACTTTTCCACTTCAACAGTTTCCTGGCTGATGTGGTGGATGTGGTTGCGCGCTAAGGCCGAGATGCCGTCGCCATAAGAGCGCTTCAGCGGCGCGAAGCAGGCGACGTCGAGAGGCTGCAGCAAGTGCGATGAGTGAGATGGCATGCAGAGAGCGATAATTAATCTTGTTCTCCTTGCAGTAGTCCTGGAACTCAAGCGAGCAATGGCTCTCATGGCCATCAATAATAAGCAACCTGTACACTCCCATCTCATACATACGTCAGCGTATTGGCAGATGAGTCTGCGCATGCTTTAGCTGCGCGACGCTAGGAGCCTTCACTGTATCGATGTTTGGCCCTTAGTTGAGCCGCTATCGGCGCTGAGACGCTGCGCAGCTTCGGCACATTGCGAGCCGCTGACTGTCACGTGAGCGTCTCAAAGCTGTCTCACGCGAGCCAGTTATGGCTGCGGTCGAGCGCGGTTAAATTACAGCTAGCCCGCTTTTGTGCAGCAAGGATGTGGGCTGTTGTTTAGCTAGGAAACTCGATCGTGCAACAAATCACTATTACAGCGCAGCTAACGTGTTGGAAGCAGTGTGCTACTCGGCCTAGTATCTTTTCACAGCTCTTTAAGGACAAGCAGGATTTGCGGCAGATACATGAAAGTAAGAGCAAGGCCAAGGTAGGCCGAGGCGACAGCCCTGTGCAGGCTCGCAACTTATTGTGGTATTGTAAAGGCAGCAAGAACATTATAACAAAAACACTGGGCTTACTTTTAAGCAAGGGATTAAGTAGTCTATTCCGAAATTATTACAGCTATGCGGTTATTTCTGGTGTTGTGGGGAGAGAAAGGAGTGTTGGTGTTCCGCCACAGCGGTTGTTCCGTTACGAGTGGATGGACGTTAGCTCTACTTTTAACAATAAAGTCATGTGATTCCAGATAACTTGTGAAACCCCGTTATACATGCGAAACTCATCCACCCTATCCCTATCCACCTAAACCCATTTCAAAATCCTGAATCTTGATGCGATAACTGTGATAAGACGAAAATTAAGATTGAGGTGCGATGATTTGGATTCAAGACTTTTTGTGTGTTGGAAATTAGTGTCTACCCCCCCTCCCCCGCGCTTAAGATTAGAGAGGGTTAGTTAACCAATTAGGGTTAGATTTTAGATTTTTAATTGTATTGGATATTTTGACTGGTAGTGTTTCAAGACAGTTTGCAGTTTGCAGTTTGCACATGTTGGCATTGGCAGTGGCAAGTGCAGATATCCAACTAACGTTAGGTACCTACTTGCCAAGACTGGGTTTTTTTTTGTTCTTATCTCTTGGTACCTAGGTAATCCTTTCTGTCTACGGAGGCAAGAATGCATATCGAGCGTCTGTGTATATACACTGGGATCGCGAGGGGGTTGGATTTGATGGCTAATGCGGTGGCTGTGGCTGTGGTTGTGGTTTGTGGCAGGGGAGGGAAAGATGGTGATGGCGGGGTGGGGATGAAGGGGTGGAATGATAGGTTGGAGTGATGAAGGTGATGGGGGTAGGTGGGCTGGGAGTATGGAGGGGTGTGTAGATGTTTATCATTGTGTTATAGACATTGAAAGTGTCTTTAATACCCTCCATCCATTATCACAACCCCATATCTACGCTAATCAACACCGTCCCTCGATCCAAAGCAAAGTAAATCAATCCACCCACCACGGCCAAATTGTGTACCTATTCTCAACACTTGTGGACTTGGTAACTCACACACCTCCACACATCTTCATACTCCCAAAGTATTGCCAATCTAATGGTACAAATTAGGTACCTCGAGTAGACACCAAATCATAATCATGTAGTCAAAGGACCGACTTCAGAATCAGCGCGGCGCAATCATCCCGGGCGTAAGATTCATAGCGTATACCAAGATCGATGTCGCCGATGTACGAGTGCGATGGAGCCGCTTCTTATCTTTTGCGCGGAGTAGGGGACGGGTGGGCGTGTGGTACATATGCATGTGGATGTGGGTCATGGCGTAGCCGAGAGCGGGCGGGTGGCCGGGTGTGTGGGGGGCAAGGGTGATTGGGGACGTCCCACGCGTATGGTTTGGGAGATTTGGAACCCGGAGATGTGGGTAGTGTCGATGCAAATACCTTGTGTTGTAAGGGTGATAAGGGGGATTAAGTGTAGAAAGCGTTGTTGTGGAGGTGCTGATTTGCACCGTGCTCGTATGAGCCAGCGATGATAACGGGGTCGTTTCGAGGGGAGGGCTTTGGAGGTATTATCGATGAGTGTCCATAAAGGGCTTAGCGGTGGACGTGGGTGTGTGACCTCGGGATGTTTGGAGCACTGCCAGTGCTTCACATCCTTTCTGCACTGCGTTGGTGCAAATACAGAACTGTTTGTGAGAATGTCTCAGCTTGCTCATTTGATTAAAGACGATGGCATTGGTCGCGCGACCAACTATCGCGAGAGCAAATTTCGATACGCATGATAATCAATCAACCTCAAAAATACATCACAAGGGTGCCTTCAAACAACCAACTCAAATCCAATACAAGCGCCAAACTCTCAATGTTCAATCTCAATCTCCCACGTGGCTATGCACGATCGCAATATCCACTCGTTCTCCCAATATAGACGCACCCCAGCGCCTCCCGAGGTCTCCATGCACTCCAGAACGCCTCGCATGCCATCTCAAGAACAAAGACCATATGTTCGAGACTGCTCCATGAGACTTACGTGATGCGCTAGAGGTTGTGCTTGGACAAAGGCACTGGGCGTGTGAGATGTCTGTAACAAAGATATTGCAAGTCATACGCTTTGTTTGTCCCTGCGATCGCGGACTTAAGAGTCTGCGACGTCGCCGGGCCTCTATCAAGAAAGAAAATGGAATGGCTGGTGATAGAGGCTGTGGGTGCTGAATCAAGTCAAAGGTTGGAGGGAGCAGGATAGAAAGAGTCGCAGGGTGTTGCTGTTCTCAAATCTTTTCTTCTCTAGTTTTTTTTTCAGTCGTGGAACTTCGCTTTTTGTATACTGTTCACAGTCGTCTCTCTAGACTTTTTCGTGTACAAAGCTGGTACTTTGCCTTACAATCTTTCAGATTTCCCATCAAGAACATATCTAAGACAGTCAGTATGTCAGACTCACGCCCAACCCGCGCCGCTCTGCGCATCTCCCCCGCTCCTTTCAAATCTTCTCTTCTTTCTATTCCGCCATCGCCATTCTCACCCCGCACTCCACTCACACTTGTCGCTCCTCGTCGGAGATCTTCATCCTCTTCCTCTTCGTCATCATCCTGCGTCAACAGCTACTCCAGTAGCCCACCTCGGATCGACCCCATGAAATACGCGTCCGCACCAGCAAACCCCCTGTCATGGCAATGGACATGCCACCAGTGCGCACATTCCTACCCTCTATCCGCAACCCGCCGCTGCCTCGATGATGGCCATCGCTTCTGCTCCGGAACTACCACCGTCAAGGCATGGCGCAAACCAAGTGGTACACGCAGAGTGAAGAAACACAGAGCCTGCTCAAGCGAATTCGACTATAGTGGCTGGAAAGCTTGGATACGATGGCGCCGCGACCTCCGCGAAGACGAGTTCCTACAATACAGGGGAGTCTCGCGAAGGCAAAACGTGGTTGGACGGAAAGACTGCTGGAACACATGTAGTTACCCGTCTGAATGCCGCTGGGGTAAGAGATACGGTGTTCATACACCCATCGAATCCGTCTTTCCTAGTGTCGATGTGCTCGAGATCTCTACATCGTACTCACCATCGGTTCAAGAACCAGACACGACGCCGACGCTCAATCGATCCATAGAAAATATCCCCATTCCCGTTGCATCTACCATCTCTCCAACGCGCTCCCAAACAAGCAAAGACACTGCATTCTGGACATCCGTCCTCGCCAGCGCCGAGCGCCGGAAAAGCGGGAAAACGCACATCGCGAGTCCCCTCAGCGTTGTCATCGAGGAAGTTTCGCCACCGCAATCACCACCGAGTTCTCCACCTCGAACGGCATCGTCATCACCAGCACCCAAGGATCATGACGGCGATACAACGATGACAATGTGGAATATTGATCCTTGTCTCCTCACACCCACATCCATACTCACATCCATCTCACCAGTCAGCACACCTACTACATACACAAATACATCACCATTACACCCAACATGTCTATCCTCCGCCTCGCCCGCAGAATCACGCAACTCGCCTATTATGCTACGCGCGCTGTGGACACGGAACAAAAAGACTGCATCCACGCCCTTGCGGTATCGACGCCGCAACTCGACTCCGAAGGTTAACACGGGCACTGGTGCGAGGACAACGAGCTGTTGTGGCTCAACCACGGTGCCGGAAGCAAGTCATGCAAAGAGAGGGGCTGTCGGTACAAGTGGAGGAGGAGAGGTAGACTTTGAACCAGAGGAGTTTGGAGTACCGTTGGTTAGGGTGGGGAGTAGGGATAGTGGGTATGGAAGTTGTGTGTAGGTACGTAATCTTATTTCAGTTTCTGCAGAGATGGGGAGAGGCACGGGTTGTTGTACTGCAGATTTTCTTGGTTTACGGGAGTTTGTTTTGTTCATCATGTGGGAGAGGGTGAGGGGTTGCAGGTGTGATAACGGGGTGTTGCGTCTATTCATTTATTGTTTGAGGAAGGTTCGAGATTTAGTGAGAATGAGCGTAGTTGGTGTTCGTTGCGAGGGCCAGAGTACACTGGATGCTCTGCGTTTAAGAAGGTTTGTTGAGACATGCGCAATCATCAAGGCGAGGGAGGGGTACTTTTAGTGGAATTTAGTGAAACCACGGAGCGAAAGCTTGAAAACTCGAATTTCTGACCATTGCCGTGTAACGTTCCTCCCTCCGTGCTGAGAAACCAACTCTCCTTCTTCCGCTATGTCTATGTGTTCTTGATAAGACCGACCCATCCAAAACCTCGATCCCGCCTAGTAGGGGCACGTGAAGACAGGCTGACGTTTATATCCGCCATCACACTCATATTCGTTCTTCTCTTCTGGATCATTAATGCATGCGATACTCCTCCCATGACAGAATAGCATTCCAGTATTGTCACCCGAGTTCTTGTACTGGCAATCTTCTCCATCAATGTTAAGGTCCCAGGTCCCGCCAGGATATGTCACGGCACCCCCGTCCGCCCAAGGCACTGTCTTGAAAGGAATCAGGAAATCTGTTCGGCACTCAACGCCCTTGCTGTAGTCGGTTGTCAGGAAGAGCCAATCGAACGTTGGGGCCCCGGGTACGTATTGGCCGAGGATGTTGAGAGCTCGTGTTGGCGTTGTGTTGCTACCAGCCTTTAAGTCGCCATCTGGATGGTCGTCGGGATCTTTTGTGCCGTCTTTCATGCTCCATATCTTGGTAACGTATTTGGACTTTATTAGAATTGGCTTCTCGATGTCCTTCCAGTAGCCGTCGTCACCGCCTACTCGAACGTTAGCCTGCCCACCCATATTGGTATGAATAATCATAAAGCGGCATGATGCAGAGCCGCATAGGCCTTGTCAGATACACTTACCAATTGCATCCCCAAATACTCGTGTTTCTCCCTCAGCGTGTAACGCCATGGCTTTAGAACATGCTGCTGTCACTTCTGAGTCCATGGCTACACCGCCGAAATCTTTCTGAAAGTCCTCGTCGAATATGTCCCAGAAGTACGCATAATCATTGTTGGCATCGCAGAAGGCCTCCGCATCGTTGCGTTTTCCACCGGTGTAAAAGACTAGCTTTTCTTCCTGGATGTCAACTTCGTCCATCCAGTCCAAGACCTCGTTGAAGTTTGTGGCGTCATCTTATGGCGAGGAGCCAGTGTTAGCTCATCTCACATTGCCCAGCGATAAATGTGGCTGCCGTACCTGGGACACGTTCCGCTCTCTTGGAGATGCTTCCGGCATTGAGCGCTACAGGACCTGACAGAGCGCAGCCAAGCACTGAGGCCGCAGCTAACAATCTCAACCAGGTCATTTTCCCGTACATGGCTCACTAGGCTTCTTAAGTAGGCTTTGGGAATGAAGAATCGGAAACTGCTAGTGATGAAGCGGAAAGGCAGTAATAACGTGTTGACGTGAAGAAGCTGAAGTGGCAATGTAGACACGATAGGAAGAGGTGGAAAGCTGTTTGTGCTTGATGAAAGCATACAAGATAGATCTCTTTGATCTTTATATGCACATCGATTCTGACCTGGTGTAAGCAGGCAAGTGCGCGAAGGTCTTCTGCTATTCATGACCATCTAGGATCGTAGAGGAATATCTGCCTTACGCCCTGAAGTTTCATCCTTCTACACTGCCCGAGCATTTCTGACACGGCGTTAGATTGTCGTATATCTGTCATGTGGATCTATGCTATGTAAGACAGCACAGTGGTTACCTGAATGCTATAGATAGCACCTCTAACACGGGGTAGGCTGAGTATAAGCAAAAGGATTTAAAAACTGGAATTTCAATGACATCTTATGCAGAGTATATCAAGTACACTATTCCAAGAGTGTTTCTCTAACAAAACCATGATTGATTAGTGCAGAGTTCAGAGGCACAAGTGGACATTTCCACGAAGACCCTAGACATAGTCC
The DNA here is from genome assembly GCA_010093695.1 of Plenodomus tracheiphilus IPT5. Taxonomy (NCBI): domain Eukaryota; kingdom Fungi; phylum Ascomycota; class Dothideomycetes; order Pleosporales; family Leptosphaeriaceae; genus Plenodomus; species Plenodomus tracheiphilus. The sequence goes on from MU006319.1 coordinate 214,327, forward strand.
TTGAATAGATTCCATATGCATTAAAGTGTACGGGACCTTATCGATCCACCAGTACACTGTCTATAGAGTTCATTGATAGGTTGATTGCAGGACGGCCGCCGTAGCTGGGTTGCCGTCATTGGCTAGAGCTTATATAGAGTAAGCCTGAAACGCCACAGTATGGTAGTGTTAGGTACTCTCGGTTTATAATTGCGATACCCCACTTTGCACCGCCTCCCAACATACCGTATAACCATCGGACCCCGAATAAGCCTCAGTATCACTTTGTCTCAGTTTGTAGCCTTGGCAGCTGCCTGACATCTTTATATCGACCTACGTCATTTTCGACTAGGCGGCCTCCGCCACCCTTAGAGCAGGCTTCTACTCTGAATCTGTCAAAAGATCAAATCATTTACGACATCTCTGTATTCTTCACTTTTCAGATTGCACCGGTAACTACAACAACATCATGGCCGAAAACAACGTCTCAGCAGATGGTCTATTTGAAGCATGTGCCGCTGGCGACCTTGCATCTGTACAAACACTACTTCGGAATCCAGCGTATATCGCGAAGGCCTTGGAGACAGAAGAGCGTATTGAAGATGAGGAACTACAGATCGCACGTCGCAGCCTAAATCTTCTGACAATGTTCAACAAAGCTGCTGGTGCAGGCTCGAGCGACTTGATCAAGTGTTTGCTCTTGTTCGCGCATAGCCATGGCGTTCCATACGAAACACTCATCCGTCGAGACAGCATCTGCGCGGCCATCTCCAGTAGCAACAGCGTTTCTGTATTCAGAGAGCTGTACGCTGTCAGCCCTGATGTTGTCAACATTGACATGGGCCATCCTGGAACTCCACTCAGCCAGGCAGTCAACGGTAGTAGAAACGCGCCTCGTTACACCGCGGATCGTACAGCTCTAGTACGATTCCTCTTAGACCACGGTGCCAACCCAAATCAGCTCCAAGGCCCAGACCGAAACGGCCCAGGCACCTGCCTCCGAACTGCTGTTCAACGATCGTCGTTAGAGGTCATTGAACTTCTCATCCAGCACGGCGCGCAAATCGAACAATCGGGCGCGATGCACCAAGCGGCGGTAAATGGTCGAATCGACGCCATGGACTTGCTCCTGCGTTGTGGGGCGAATGTCAATGAACAACTATGGACAAATCTCGAGTTTTCCGCACGCTCCAGAACGAAGTTCAAGAAAGAACAGGGTATCATGAGCGATGTATCGGACGACTCTAGACCAAAATGGAGCCATGAGACACCATTGCATTATAGTGTGCTCCATCGACAGGTCGAGGCTACCGCTTGGTTGGTTAAAAATGGCGCAGATGCCAGTATCACCGATTCGAAAGAATGGAGTGCGAAGGACATGGCGACCACGATGGATGACAAGAGTATACTTGAAGCTCTTACGTCTTCGGTGGAAACGTAATGATGAGGGTCATGCGAGGGGCCTTGCGCCGTAGCGTACACGATCATTGGATCATGTCTTTTATAGGGAACCGTAGCGCGCTAGGGGGTCTTCTAAATGATTGAATTGTCTATGTTTAGATAGAACGCCTAAAGGGGCTTATGTGAGGGATCGCTAAACTATATTAGAGCTCTGTTAAAACGAGAGTCGCAAAGAGCCAGAACTCGGAGGACATCTAGACAAAGGCTGGACGCGTTCTGAGAGCAGGGCCATACTATTCGGCTAAGCACCTATTGCAACGAAGCGATGATGTTGTGCAGGGTTTAGTAGGGTTGTTTTGTTGTCGCAGCTTCGATGCTGAAGACGGGAGACTCAGGAACGCAATCTACAAGGCTGTAACTTTGCTATTTAAGGCTTGCAACTGATACGAATAGATTCAGAGAATATGTATTTATTGACTTGACTCTGTAAAACTGTGCGACTTGGGGATATGTGCTTGAACCATGTTGGTGGTTCGGCGCGGAGGCATGGACGGACGCTATATCACGTAGTGATGATTACCTATGGTATGTACCTACCGGTACTTCAGACGTGCAGGGCCGCTTGGCGCGATCCGAGGTGCAAATCACCCTGAGCGATCTTGCGTGAACATGGGCGTCGCAGCAGCCACAAAGCTAGACATGACTTGCTATACTGTTATATAGTTACTAGGACATAACGATACTCTTTTACAAACATTCCAGGGGCTTGCAGCTTCTGGGTGGTGGGTGCTGCAGCGAAGGAGTACTGTTAGACACGAAAAGAAGACTGCTTGCAACCTTTGCGCAGAGGTGGCAATAACAAAGTATCCTTGAAATAAAAGGGTTAAGAAGTGTCTACAGGTGGCCTAAGATTAACTGATAATAGCCTATAGCTGATAGTGGCGTGTGTGAGGAATGTAATCGGTTTCAAAATCGACGTCCCCCTCGCTTGCCGGGATTAGCATCACGTGACTTACACGTGACTGCGCTATCAGATCTAGTCTTTCCTCTCCGGAGGGTGTCCCGGCACACATGGAGGGATGTTACCTAGACCCCAACCTCAGTTGTCACGTGAACAAAAAACAATCCCATGCCTATAAAAGACTCCAGCCTAGCCCTGCTAATCGACGGCGACAATGTCACAGCAAAGATCATTGCCGGTCTCATGGTTGAGATCGCCAACTATGGAACCGCCAGCGTAAGGCGAATATACGGGGACTGGACCAGTCCCTCTCTGAAGAGCTGGACTGTCTTCTAAACCACTCGATAACACCCATCCAACAATTTGCCTACACCACGGGCAAAAACGCCACCGACGGCGCCATGATCATCGACGCCATGGGTCTACTCTACACCGGCCGCTTCTCAAGCTTCTGCATCGTGTCAAGCGACAGCGACTTTACGCGCCTTGCAGCCCGCATCCGCGAGCAGGGTGTTACAGTCTACGGCTTCGGAGAACGCAAAACTAACAACGCATTTATCGCTGCTTGCGACAAGTTCATGTACTTTGACGTCCTAAACGTACAGTTTGACGAGACAGAAGAACTTTCATCATCGCCTCACACCGCAGACCTGCTCAAGCTACCAGACACAGTAGCACCACCCACGTCGCGCAACCTGTCCACCAAACGCCCCATTGACGCAACAGCACGCAACGCAATTCAACTAGCGATCAAAAATAATACCCACACCGGCCCTGGCGATAACTGGGTTAACCTGGCCGATGTGGGGAATTATCTGAGTAAGATTGGACCTGATTTGCATGCACGCAATTATGGGTATGATCGGCTTCGTGATTTTGTGGAGGCGAGTGGGGTCGCAGAGGTCAAGTATAAGAATATGGGGGATAAGCCGTCGGTTGTTCTTGTTTGTCTTAAGCCGGACGTGCAGCAGGTACCGGTAGGGAAGAAAACCCCTGGAAAGGTGTTTTGTGAAGTTGCGTGCTGATTGCTACTAGACACATGGGACTAAACGACCGTGTCCCACCCCGGTCAATTAGCACGACAAGGTGGTGTTTTACAAGTATCGTGTCACCTCGGTTTGCATCCTTGATATCGCTTGGATGTCACCACTGATCTAGCAGTGCTTGGATGTCTGTTGATAGGAATTCAACTACTACTTATCTTCGTAGGAGGCGTAAGCCTGTTATATCAGAGACCCATAAGTGCAATCGGTATAACGTCTAGTATGTAGCTGCTGACAAACCAGTCAAGGTTCTGAAACAAGATGGCAAGACTCGGTACTGAGTATTTCAGGATTTTTTGATGCAGAATTGGGAAGGCATGGGAGATCTGATCAACTTTTATAACGCCATGATGGTCTCTATTATGAGGTGTTATATCCAAATGGGTAAATGTTGCAGACTTGTGATTTGTTATACACGTGTCGAAGCTGAGCAAATTTACACCCTCAAGTGCATTAGTCGTCTCGATACTTTGTGTGTCTCGCGTCCGCAGTGGGTAACGATGGCCCTCTGTTGTTTAAATTTGGTGATATGCAAATCCGCATTATACTAGCCATCCACTCTCCTTACACTCTCCCCTCCCACAAATATACCCAACTCTCGCCTAACATGCCCGGAAAAATGAATAAATACTGACATATCCAGGCTCCGAAAGCGCGCTTTCGATACCGCTTTTACTCCAGTCGAGCATACTCAAGTCCGTATTGGTAAAACGTTCACCACCAACCCGGGCTTCTCCCATAGCGTAAACACCTTCTGCCCACCCATCCAATCACTCGTCTTATCCACGAGTTCGAGATCAAAATTGAAGAGCAGTTTTGCGAGAATGAGGCGCATTTCAGCGTATGCTAGACTGAAAAGAGGGAGGTTGTATTAGTGAAAACGCTCTCCCCTCAAGAGACCGCAAACAAACTTACTTCTTCCCCAAGCAATTCCTCGGCCCAAAACTAAACGGATTCAAAACCTCCCTCCTATCGCCCTCGTACCGCTCATCCCCCAACCACCGCTCCGGCACAAATACATCCGCATCCTTGAAATTGCGTGAAGAATGGTTCGTCGCATGTTGACTCACATACACGGCCGTACCACCCTCCACCCAAAACCCCGAGATATTATCTCCACCCTGTGGGACCACGCGCGGCAACCCCGTTGGCACAGGCGGATACATGCGCAAACTCTCCTGGAAACAAGCAATCAAATATTCGAGGTTATTCACCGCTTCCATTGTAATATCGCTTGCTTGCATGAAGGTGCTGCGAATTTCCTGCACAAGTTTCCTATATGCGGCCGCGTTGCTGAGAAGGAGATAGGTAACGCCGCTTAAAGTGGTAGCCGTGGTCTCACTCCCCGCTATGAGAAACGACACAGCGCTATTATCCATTTCCCCTCGCGTAAGCTTCTGCGCCTCCTTCTCCTGGTTCTGCAGGATGAAGTTGAAGAAGTCGTTGCGGTCGGGGAGAACGCCTTTTTCCACGCGCGCGCTGACTTGGGAGCGGGCGAGGTTGAAGAAGTCGATGCGGGCTTGGGTTTTGGAGCGTGAGGAGGTGACGAGGGCGGAGAGCTTGTCGTAGAGTGCGAAGAGGGGGAATTTGGCGCGGGTGGAGAGGTAGCCGGCGGCTTTGATGTAGGAGAAGACTAGGTTGATCCAGGTGTGGTTGTTGGAGTCGCGGAGGCAGTGGAGACTTACGCCAAAGGCGAGGTCGGCGATGCTGTAGGTGAGTGGTTAGGTGGGTTGGGGGTGGGAGGTGAGGTGAGGTGTGGAAACTTACATGTCGAAGGTGGCGTAGTTGTACCAGCGCATGATGTCGATGGTTTTGCCTTGTTTGCCATGTTCACCCACGCGTTGGACGAAAAGATCGACATAGCTCTGAATTAAAGGCTCTTGTGCGCGAAGCGCCTTGTCACTGAATGCGTGGGATAGGTTCCTACGCATGCGGGAATGATCTGCTTCGTTGGAAGTGAAGATTGTGGCAACATTGTTTGGGGACTTTGCACTATCATGCACGCATTAGTAGCTGTGAGGCTTCATCTCCAGCCCGTAGAGGTCTTCGAATACGTACAACCATGTCTTGTCTTTTAAGTAAGCGCCTGTCTTCTTGTATTTGCCTGTCCGGAAGCCGTAAATGTCAGGCCATGCTGTTTCCGCTGAGATGAATGTTATCTCATTCGGAGCAACTCGAACTGCGTCGCCATACTTTTCATGCTGCGCTCTGATCCATGGGAGGACGTTGCCAGTGCGCATGCGAAGGGCGATTGGCACGCCAGAAATGCGAGCAGAAAGTGGACCAGGGATGTGCTTCAGCGGGTGAAAGAAGACATTGTAGATCGCAGTACCAAGAAAGTATACGAGAGACTGTGGTGTGTCAGTGTTAATTCGACGAGCGTGTGTTTGATCGATCGAATCTAGGACGTGGGACTGAGTCCACCGCTAGAAAGGTACGTCCATCGTAGTCTGCACGGTGATCATGAACTTACAAGAGCGACAAAACTCCCAACAGAAACCACAACACCCTTCAAGCTAATGACATGAAAGTCCACTGGTAGTGAATCCATTTGAACAGTCATTTTCGCTCCAATCGAGTCTGTAACACCTCTCAAGCTGTTCTTTGCAAATCGCTCCAAGATGACTGCCTACCTCAACCTTTATACCTATCCATCAACACCTCAGCCCCTAATTGCATGACGGAAACAACAGTGGCCCCTCGCAAGATGCGTTCCTCCGACTCGAAGCCCACAGACCTCACCCACTTGGCCATCGTCATTGCACAGCCTAGCCTATATCTGTCCTCTATACAGCGCACAAATGCCAAACATCGATCAAGGTCCTTTAACCTACTAAAGGTTATTCCCGCACCCGTACTTGCCTCAATGCAACCCATCCCATCTAGCGGGTCTATCCGAACGGGTAAGCCTCGTCGTCGCAGCCAATAGCAAGATCAAAGCCATGCATCAATCGTGAAGTGGTTGGTCGGAATCAACGTACCACTATCATGCAAAGCATCTTTACGCCATATCCGCAGCGATCTACGCCTCGGCCGAGCCTCCGACATTGCCACACCCTACGTCGTCTAGCCTCGTCATGGACACCCCGTGTGCTCCACTGCTTTGCTGCTGGAGACTGCCTATGTAACGTTGTTGCATGAGTTATCCTTGGTTTTGGGACTTGGTATATGATGATCGCTCATGGGCGCAGGAAAATTAGGTGTGGAGGGTCGGAGGGTGAGGGCGGAGGGTGCAGATGGAACAATTATCGTACGGACTTGGCTGTGGATGATCTCTTTTAGCTGGAGTGGCAGGCGTGTAATCAAGATTGGGTTTGCACTGTGGCACCGTCGTATGTACAACGGAGCGAGATGATCGTGCGCCGGAAGGGGTGTCTGCTTCCTGTTGGATGACGGGGTAACTCTATTTATGAAGCGGATGTTAAAAAGGCCGCCTCGAGTACTGTTCTAATTCGCTTCCATTGCGTCTTGTCCTGTCGGACGAATACTATAGGCACTGACACCATGATTATCCTTCTAGAATAGTCCTGTTTCGGCCCGACGAAGATATCAATCTAGGAGTTGTGCCTTGGTGCAAAGCTACCGTAGTGTGTGCGATCCAGAAAGACACGTCGTCCATCCACTGTTCTGTGCTCGTGATACGTCCTGAATGGCACTACGTATGCCTCCGCCCAAGAACACAATATGCTCACACGTAGCCCCCAGTCCACCCAAGAACATCTGCCGGGTATGTCGATATTGCACACCAAACACCAATATCCGCTAACCTTTCCTCCCAGCCCTATATCCATGTGCACATGTGCAGAATTGCAAAAGTGCATTGCCCCTCGTGATCATCGTCCCTACCCTGTCCTCGTTCTCGTCGTACCTGCTCTGCTAACTGGCGCACCACTGCCCAACAAATATTAGCCCATATACTCCTGATCGTAGGACCGCTCTCATGGCGAGAGGGAGGGGAGTATACGACATACCCATCCTGCGCCGCATTCCACGTCTTAACAAACGCCTTCTGTGTCTTATCCGCATACGCCTCTGCGCTGACTTCCTTGACACCAACGCGCGCACCGTCTTTGGTGAAGACCACATTCTTCTTTTCCATCTTCTTGACGCCGCGCTCGGCGAGCTCGTTGGAGTAGAGGAAGATCTGCGTGTGGGCGCGTGAGGTCAGTACGAAGTACTTGCGAATGCGACAACTGTATGTAGAGAGAAGGATAAGACAAACCTGATAACCAACCCATCCCAGTCCCGCAACCACAGCGAAAAGAATCACCAGCGGGAGAAGATTCGTAACACCCATTTTGCTCTTGTGACGTAACCGTCTGCTGCCCTTCAGTGCTCGAAAATCGTGGTAGTGTCGCGATTCAATATGCGGGGCAGTCGCTCTTTGCTTCGCAGAATCCCCAGTCGCAAGACGTATGTAGCGCAGTAATAAAAGGGGTTTACAGCGCGATGTCGTGGTGACGTTGAAATCGTCGAAAAGTTCAAAAGGGCAACAACCGACGTGCAGCCGCAACCCTTTCTCACATGCATGCCGCCCCCGGAAATGGCTTGCGCCAGATTGAAACGCGCCGGCGAATTGGAGGAGCGTTGGCCTTGGCGTGTGTGCGGGCCGCGATCGTAGCCGGAGACCCTGGTCATCATTGCATCTGGTCAAGGCTGGGCGTTGCAGAGAGCATGTGGCGCGGGGAAAATGACTTCGTCTTGTGTTACGGTTTGGTGTTATGAGGGCGGAACGATGGCGCGTGATGGCATGGGACAGAGACGGAGTATGGTTAGGGACGAGCCATGCATCACTTGCGCGAGGACACATGCCAGGTACGTCTTCGGGCAATGTTCATTCATCACTATCTGCTGCACAGGACTTCTCGTCGTCTCACACACTGTGGATGAGCTCTCAAGGAACGAGCCGAATCACGACGCAGCATCTAGAAAAGCGCGCCACCAAGCATAGCACCACCGAGGACGCCGGCAGCAATCGGAAGTCCAGCTCCTCCACCATATCCGTACCCATACGGCCTTCCATAGGGCATCGCCGGCCGCATATACCGCATGTTGGGGTTCCGATACGGGTTGTTGGCATATGGACTGTAACCGTATGCAGGCCTCTGTGCGTAGGGTCCATGCGGAGGCTCGATGTAGACGTCCCTGCCCTGGCGATCTTTGCCCAGCAACTGTGGCTCTCCAGTCTCAATAGCGCGGATCATCGCTTGTCGTGCGCGAAGATGTGCAAGATAGGCTTGTTTCTCGGCCTCTGCGCGACGGGCACGAGCCTGTTCGCGCTCTTCATGTGTCTGGCCAGTGATCTTGTCCTTGAGCTTGCGGGAGAAGCCAGAAAGGCCCTTTGGTGCGGGTTCCCCGGTGGCGGGTGCCTTGCTGCGCGCATCTGGCCTCGGGGGAAGCTGTGCGTCGTGATGATCGTCATCGGAGTCCTCGGCTGCCAGATCTTCCAGAGTCATTGTCCTGCGCATTCTCGTGTGCTGCTTCCGCTCCTCTGGACTGAGTGTGTTGAGGAAGTCGTCATCATCGTAGGGGTGCACCCAGATGCTGCGTGGGGGGTCGGCTCGTGTGTCTACAAAGAACTGGTGGTGTGACTCTGGATCGAAGGAACGCACCCAGCCAGGAGGTAGTTCGCGAAGCTCGTCTTCCATAGATCGCCGTCGCTCAGGTGCAATGCCATTGCGTTCGAGGCGGGCGGCTGGCCCGTCGGTCGAGACACGGCGGATGCCTGGCGTAGGATCTGAGGCTGTAGCGGCTTCGTAGGTGGGAGGCGGTTCTTCAGGCTGGCGTGTGGTTGCCATTTTGGAGTTGATCCTTTCTGGAGTCCTGGGAGGTGGGCTGATGTAGGTGGTGAGGGGTCGTCAATGGCCCTCGAATCTATTGCTAAAGGTAAGGCTCTGCAGGGTCATGGCAGGGTCATGGCACGATCATGGACTGGATACATGGCCGCTGTTTGGTTTGTCGTGACTGCCCAGCGACAATTAGTGACGTCAGAACCACGCTAGCCGGAACAGTTCACCAGCATGAACACACTCCGCAATTGGATCCTGCTCACACCTCGACACACTCCCCACCACCGCGCATCGTCGTGCTCTCCATCTTTCCACACGACTGGCTCTGTCGAGAGCTGCACCAAAAGTCTGCTGCGGCACTCGCTGACGACTTGCACCAAACTTCGTCTTTTCGCCACCCGTTTCGATCTACGGCATGTGCTACCTGTCACACTGCATCTTTCCTGCAGTGGTCAAGGGGCGCATGTCAACTTCAGGTCTCGAGATCACCAACCGAGACCTCGGCGCTGGTTCCGGTAGTTCCAGATCTCGTGCGCTGCAGATCCACGCCCAGATGTTTCTTGGACACGCCCTTTGACCGTACTTCAGGCTCATTGAGGCCTGCACTAAATCGCTGTCACAGCCTCACCATCGGACATTTATTGAGACCTACTAGCATATGGCGGCTTCTTCTGGGGCTGCTGTCATACTGTTCCCGCTCTACGGATATTGCCCACTAGTAGTAGTGGACTCACTTGCATAGACCTCGAAGCAATCGGTGGCTACTAGATTCGAGCATTCACGCCTGGTGGATATTTGCTTGCTGTTTCAAAGACAGCTTTCGGGCTCAGATGTCTTTGATTAAGCCAATAACAAGGCTGGGCAAAGCAGCACTCGGCTGCGAACCCCAACAAACCATCATGGTCATTTTTGAAACATCCAATGCAACTTCCTCTTCAATCCATCGCATGGCTTGTTCATGAGGCTTGTATCCCTTGCACTAACCACCATTCTCGACTGGATCATTGCGTACTTGCGCTCACAGTCGCATGGGTTATCTCTCCCTCCTCGCCTCGGTTGGCATTAAGTTTTGGACAGAAAGAGCTAGATACGAAAGCTACAAATGTCTTGAAGAATTTAGTATCTTCTGCAAATCAGGCAATTGCATTACTAACTCTACTCATTCCCCATCTTGAGCTCCCGCTAATCCGTCCGGCTCACACCTAATGCGTCCACGACTGCGTGGACTCTCTCAGCTCTCAGAACACAGTCCCTTGTGCAATGTAGTGGAGGCTCAATCTCGGTGCCCGGTGCCGACGGACATGTTGTGTACTCTGGAGTACCAAGAGGTTGGACCCCGGGATGCGTACCACAAGGGTGCCGCTCCCGAAAGGGCTTTCGTGTAACCTCATGCACAGGTACCTGCATTCCGGCAATCTAACCTTAATTGTATGGCCATCGTCAAGCGTCTTCCACAGGCAAGCTTCGTGTCTTAAATGCATTGTCGACCTGCCTAAAGAGAAATTTTCGGCGTTTTCCACAAGGTGTTGGCTTTTCCCAAGGGAGTCGAAGATTTAGATTGTGAGCTTGCATATATAATGTGGGGACGTTTAATGCAATTACTCACCTGGGAAACCATCCATTCCTCGGTGCATTCCTTCAATAGATCAACAATACCGCCCCTCGTGCAAGCGGGTGAGTTAGTCTAGAAGTTCTTGAGAGTGACACGCCGCCTATCAGTTGCTCTCTTACCAGACATCACCACCAGCAAAGATGGCAAAGCTGGCTGGACTTTTGTTTGTCGCGTCTCAGATCTTTGTTGCTCACAGTCTGCCTGCAGGAGAGATCAAGAGAGAGCCAGACGCTCTGTATGGGCGCGCGATTTCGATATCCACAGATGTTGTCCCCACGACGAGCTACAGCAGAGCAATCGAGACTTTGCAATCGGTATCGGTTACGCTACAGCCATCACTTACAGGAGTATGTCAATCAGTACTGAATATGGTTTTTTTAAATCACTAATCTGCTTTATAGAGTATCTTGACTGAACTCCCATCAAACGGAATCAACACGAAGGATCCTATCAATCGGCCTGTGCCAACCACTGTTGCCCAACCGTTATGTCCAAACGAGACGCCTCTAGACCCCGGCCCAACGGCATCAGCAGGGCAAGCTTCAAACAACATATTCCAGCCGATAGCCACCGCGGGACCAGCTCCATCGATTCCATTCCGAAACGATCATATCTTGCAAAAGAAGAATATCGTCGATGGCAACGTTCCCCTTCAGACCAACAAGTTTTACGCAAATTTCTTTCTGGGTAGTCAAAGTTTCCCTGTCTGGACGCACCCGTATTCCCTAGCATGGGCTAAGGGAGTGGGCAATTCTTTCGGTATGGCTGTCACACACACCGTACGCGAACAGTTTGCTTTTGGGCCCAACCCAAATAGTCCACAGTACTTCATTTCGCCCCTCGGTATCCATCATTTAGTGTTATCGGCTGCGGAGCTCGACCAGGATACGCACCTTTCGGTGGAGAATTTGCAAGCCTTTTCAGCATATGCCAACCTGGCTGCGGCTCCGGGAAGTCGAGTGCTTATGTCATTTCCTTGCGTACAAGGAATGGGATTCATAACAGCACTTTACGACAGAGCACAGCCTATCATCACCACGGGCGTCTTTTTTCGTACCTTGAACTACATATCGGTCGTCAACGGCGTGACGCATAAGTACAGACTGACGCTCAATGACGGTTCGGTCTGGCTTCTGTATGCTACTTCTATTGGTTCAGTGGGTGTGCCACCTTTCACGTTGAACAGCACTTCTACCATCACGGGGCCAAGGGGTTTCAAAGGGATGATTCAAGTTACAAAGAATCCTTCGTCTTGGGATGGAGAAGCTGTCTTTGACTCGAGTGCTGGTGCGTACGCAATCAACGCAACGATCACTGGCTCTGTCAGCGGGGTAGCTGGAAAATACAGCCTTTCATGGGGGAAAGGTGGCGTTCAGAGCCAGACTTTACTCATGTATGCCCTACCTCACCATGTCGAGTCATTCGACCAGGAAACGAGAGCAGCTGTGAAGAGCATCTCGCTTGTTACCACTACCAAGGGTTATGCCACAGCGGTTCTTGCCGACCGGATCACGATGGTCGAAGATGACCTTCCAGTCTCCATTGCTTTTGCACCTTGGGCGAAAAATCCAAACGGTGGTTCGGGTGGCTCTGGAAACATCAACCTTCAGCCTGCGGCTCTGAGCTTGATCAATAAGGCCGGGATCACAGAACTTGGCCAAGATTTCGATGCTCAGACGAGGCTAAACAGCATGTACTACTCGGGTAAGGGACTGGCCAAATTTGCAGCTATCATTTACACCATGAATTCCATGACTGGCAACAGTCAGTTTGCAGCCGCTGGACTCGATAGACTCAAGGATGCTTTCAACGTCTTCGTCAACAACACTCAGCCTGAACCGCTTGTCTACGATCAAGTGTGGAAAGGTGTAGTTTCAAGCGCAACTTATAGGCCACCTTACGATACAGGTCTTGACTTTGGCAACACGCTCTACAACGATCACCACTTTCATTACGGCTACTTTGTCTGGACTGCCGCCGTGATTGGTCATCTCGATCCGATCTGGCTCGAACAGGGTAGTAATAAGGACTGGGTCAATACTCTAGTTCGCGACTACGCGAACCCAGTCAATGATGCATACTATCCATTCCAGCGCTCGTTTGACTGGTTCCACGGTCACTCGTGGGCTAAAGGTCTTTTCGAGTCTGGCGATGGCAAAGATCAAGAGTCTACGTCTGAGGATGCCTTTGCAACATATGCCCTTAAGATGTGGGGTAAAATCATTCAAGACCCTAACATGGAAGCCCGTGGCAACCTCCAACTAGCTGTTCAAGCCCGCAGTCTGAAAAACTACTTTCTCATGACTTCCGACAACAAGAATCAGCCCCCACAATTTGTGCCAAACAAAGTGACGGGTATTCTATTTGAGAACAAGATCGACCACACCACCTACTTTGGTGCAAATACAGAGTACATTGAGGGTATCCACATGATGCCCCTCAACCCTTCTTCTGCATACACACGCTCCAAGCAGTTTGTGCAAGAAGAATGGAATACGTACTTTAGCAGCGGCCGTGTGGACCAAGTTGTCGGTGGTTGGAAGGCCATTTTGTACGCCAACCTGGCACTCATCGATCCCCAAAGATCGTACGACTTCTTTGCGGACCCAAACTTCAACACCGAACTCGACGGCGGTGCGAGTCGGACGTGGTATCTGGCTTACTCTGCGGCTATGCTGAGTGCGAAGACCTCGTCTGTGGTTCCAGATCCTAATCTGACATATGGAAATGGGACTGGAGAGGATGTACAAGGTCAGCATCCGGATCCGAATATTGAGGTATCGCACAATACGCATACTGGTGAGGCGTCGACCGTGTTCTCTCAGGGTGTGGTACCTGTGCAGACGGGGAATCCGGGTACAGAGTCGCAAAAGGAGACTCATCTGGTGCAGAAGCCTCAGACCACTCAGCCGCCGTCCACCGAGCCACAGTATACCCAACCTCAATCCAGCCCGTCACCATCCAGGGGCCCCAATGGCAAAGATCCTCAACCCAAGGACTCCATTGCGTCGGTAACCCAAAACAACAATGACCTACAAGCCGCAAAAACACTCCAAAACATTTCCCCGTCTCCAACAACCGTACAACCCACACACTCCACCAAAGGCAAATGGCCCGTCGGCTTCGACTGGCCCAAACCAAGTACTTCGAAACCTCCGCCTAGACCGACTCTCAGTGTCAGACCGCCTGCTACTGTTAGACCTACTTTTGTCGGGCCGCGTCCGAGTAGGCCGCCGATTCCCAGACCACAACCACAGCCGACAGCGACAGCGACAGCAACAGTGGTACAAAGCACACCAACACCAACACCCACACCGACCTATGTTCCAGTGCAAGAAGACCACAATGATGGTGTGAGACCTTCTGTATACGAATTCTCGGCTCAGCCTGTGGCGTCGGTCAAACCGGTGACGCAGGGACAGTCACAGCCATGGTATGGACGGGAGAACGATGAGAGTGAGTTTGTGGATATGGAGTGGGCGTTGCAGGATAAAGTGGGACAGGGGGGGTGAGGACGTGAGGGCTTCGCAGTTGCAGTTGGTAGGGGGGCAGGCGGAGAGGGTTGAGAGTGATGATGAGGATGAGGTGGATGATGATGATGATGATGATGATGGTGTGGATTGGACGGATGCTGGGGATGATGCGGGAAGGTTTTTGGATGAGCAGTGGTAAGGGGTTTTTGTGCGGTGGGGTTCGGGTTACGTTGGTTGTTCTTGCTGGAGGCTGTGTTGTTGTACGGTTGTGCAGGTGTGTGGGTGAGGCGCTTGAATCTTCCAAGTAAGTAATTTTTCTGGCGATGGAAGGGTGGAGATGAGTCGTTTGGCGTGTGCAGGCAGAGAGGTATGAGAAGTTTTGGAGAAAAGAGCATCGGAGAGAGATTGTTTTTTTTTTCATTTGTATAAACTGGCTTTTTTGAGTGCGCTGGTTTTTTTTCTTCAATCCTTTCTTTCTTTTTCTTCTTGTTCTTTTTCCCTTTTCATGTAGATTGGTCACACACATTTTATTTTGTGGGCTTTTTTTATTTCATAGTTGTGGTGGTTTGGTGTTGTTGTTTTGATTTGTATCATGCTGTGAGACATGGACAGGAAAAGTGTGTGTGTGTGTGTGTGTGTGAGAGAGAGAGAGACGGAGAGAAAAATATATACCCCAATATCAAGTTATATGCAGTAGACATTTTGGACTCGGGAAGAGGTTGAACAAGTGAAGTGCTGTTTTATGTGCTGTATTGTATATGTCATCGTCATGTCATGGCGTCTTTTGCTCTTTTGGGTAAGAGTATTGTATTTTTAATTTTTTATTTTATTTTATTTTAATTGCAGGAGGGGGAGGCGAGATTGCGCTACTGGTTTTTTTAATTTTGATGTTGATTTTCTTCTGGGATTGGAGGGGTTTTTTTTTGTTGGGCATGGGGATGGGCATGGGTGGGTGTTGAGGTGAGCTTTTGTGGTTGCTTGAGCGATGGGGTTTCGTGGGCAATGGATGGGTTTTGGGAATGTGGTATGGGGGTGGAGGGTCTGGAGGGCTACACGTAGATGAGGGTTTGTGGGGATGGAGTTGGGTTGTAAGAGATGTGAAACATGTTGATTGATGTACAGTACAGAGCAGAAGGCGGACTTTAGTAAAGTTGATCTAGCTATGTGACACGTGAATAATATTGCAAGTAGGACATTGCAAGGAACATTAATGTTTCAGTTTTGACATCTGCACGTGTTTTTGATTTGGCGTGTGAAGACATGGGTTCAAGCGAGATGGAACGTTGTTGCGCAAAATGGAGATGACGTGCATGGAGATGATGCAGTTGCGGTATCGTTGGTTGTCTCAACACGTGTTTTTGTTCATAGCATGCGCGGTGGTTGAAACAACAAACACTCAGTCAATGGCATGGGTGAGCGAACATGTCTTGAGTAGCTTCAGAAGTCGCGATGCACGACGGACGCCTCCCATCGCTTCACACGTTGCAATGAAAAACGAACAATTGCCCCTAATCACCCATGCCATGCTATCATCAACGAACTGTTATTAGCACAATGGAACGAGCTTTCGTCATGGGTCGGACGTGGATGCATGGGCGGGTCTATTTTTAAACGCGTTAGAGTGCACAGCCACTTTGCGGCGGTTGGCCCGTTGGGGAATAGTGCGGCTGTCGCGGGTACCCTTGGTTAGCGTACCGCGAGGGGGGTTGGCTGGTCAATCAGCAATGCAAATGTGCCGTGACAAGCACGCAGTAAGCGGGTACTGTGTAGAATGTGTATGATGAGATGGACCATTGCCAAAGATGGTCACAGGCGGGAGGGGGGTTTTCGTAGTGCAAAGCATGCAACGAAGACAGTGTGGTTGGGGCTGAAGACTACGACTGTTGTTGCAGGAGCTGAGCCACGAGTGGTGTGGTCCGGGGGCGGGAAGGGCGTTGATTGGCTGGCTCGCGTGGGTTGCACAGATGGCATTCCTGGGCAGCTCGAGAAGGGCCAGCACGCGGGTGCGACAGGTGGGTTGTCGGGCTGGAACATGTGCCAGTTGCACAGCGCGATGAGCGTGGATGGCGGGCGCGAAATAAAAGCAGGATAATTTGGAGGCTGATGAAGCGGAGGAGCAAGAGGACGAGGAAGCGGATGATCCAGGGCGATTGATTGTTCTCGAACGGCCTCAACCTCCCTGCCCCTGGCCCTGCCCACCGCCGCAGCCATCACGGGCAGCCTGGCAATCCAGCAGCCAACCGCCAGCCCAGCCCAGCCCAACCCGCTGCGCCATCTCTGCGGGTCTCTCCTGCCCGTCTAGCGCCGCGCGTCGCTGCCTCATTCGCCCGCCACCCCTGGCCAGCCTGCCATGGGTGATCCGACAGCTGCAGTTTCACAAGCGGCCGCCGCCCGCCTGTTTCTCCTCGATGCTTGGGGTTCCAGCAGACACCGTCACACTACTCACCACACACTGCTGCTCTCCACCTCCACTCGCTGCGCCGTCCGTTCGCTGCGGCCGCCTCTCGTTTCACTCTGCCTGTCTGTCTAGCATCTTCCTAGCATCTTCCTAGCATCGTCAACACCACCATTGCCATCATCATCGCCGTTGCTCCTGTCTGTTGTTGCTGGCGAGCACTGACTGTGCCCGGATTTGTCCCTGTTCCCTCCAGCGTCGATCCTGCTGGGCACCACACAGGTTGAGCCTGCGGCCGATCACTGGTGCATCTTCTAGCCACTGAGGCGCTGCTTTACTATTGACGACTATTTCCTTATCCACGAGACAGCATCGCGACACGCTCCTGTCGCCATCCGTACATCGTAGCTCCCCAGCGCCACAGCCCACGAGGGCGCCACGTCTGCTAGCCATGCGACCACACACGACATACTCGGCCATGCTCGCGCCTTTCATACTGCTGGCCTCGGCGCCGCTGGGCGTCCTCGCCGGCGACGTGCTCAAGACCAACGGCTACAGCTCCTGTCTGACTGGCACGCCCGATATCAAGGTCAACAAGCTGGACATCACCTTCGACCGCTCCACCAAGAAGGTCGTCTTCGATGTATCTGGCACAAACGAGAAGGAGCAAAAGGTCATGGCGACGCTGGTGGTAAACGCATACGGCAAGGAGGTGTACAAGAAGGAATTCGACCCTTGCGACGAGGGCACCAAGGTCGAGCAGCTGTGTCCGGGTAAGTACTACGCGTCCAGTATATCATGACGCGTACTGACATGTACACAGTACCATCTGGCACCTTTGGCGCACGCGGAGAGCAAAGTGTCCCCGACCAGTATCTCTCGGCCATTCCCTCCATCGCCTTCAGCGTGCCCGATATTGACAGTCAGGCAACGATGAAGCTCACGGCAAAGGACGGCGGCCAGGATCTCGCCTGCATCACATCGCAAGTCAGCAACGGACAATCGCTTTCCACCGCAGGAGTACAATACATCGCCGCTGGTATCGCAGGTGCAGCTCTAGTGGTCACTGGCCTGGCTTCTCTCGCAGGTGCAGGGCAAGCCGGTGCCCCCAGTTCCAGCCCAACGTTCACCGACGTCATCGGATGGTTCCAAGGCATGGCTTTGAACGGCATGATGAGCGCAGATGTGCCAGGTGTATACCGCAACTGGGCCACAAACTTTGGTTTTAGCACTGGCCTCATCTACTGGGACGGCATGCAAGTCTCCATTGACGACTTCCGCGCCAACACCGGTGGCAACCTCACCCAGAACAGCGTCGAGTTCCTCAAGAACGCCACCCTCGTCCATGTGAATCAGAACATGACACTAACGAAGCGCGCTGTCAACATGTTTCTCCGAGCTCGCGATGATTTGAACGTGGACCAGAGCGACAACACAAACAGCACCGAGGGCGAGAGCAAGTTTCTCCACGAGGTCAAGGGCGTTCAGGGTTTTGTCGAACAATACACTGTTCCCAACGGCAACGCCTTCATGACTGTTCTCCTCATCTTCGCCATTGTCATTGCTGTCATCACTGTCGGTATCCTGCTCTTCAAGGTCATCCTCGAGACGTGGGCCCTCTTCGGCTCTTTCCCCAAGAAACTGACTGGCTTCCGCAAGCGTTACTGGTGGACTCTGGCCAAGACTATCACCAACTTGATTCTCCTTCTCTACGGCATCTGGGTACTCTACTGCGTGTATCAATTCAAGAATGGCGACTCCTGGGGCGCAAAGACTTTGGCAGGTGTCACGCTTGCCGCTTTTACTGGCGTCTTGGTATTTTTCACATGGAAGATTTGGAGCACTGCCAACAAGTTCAAAAAGATGGAGGGCAAGCCCGATGCGCTCTATGACAACAAGGAGGTCTGGCGCAAGTACAGCATGTTCTACGAAAACTACAAGAAGAGCTACTGGTGGATCTTTGTACCCGCCATTGTCTACATGTTTGCCCGTGGTTGTGTCATCGCGGGTGCTGATGGACATGGTCTCGCGCAGGCGGCTGGTCAGCTTATTGTTGAGGCGTTGTTGCTCATTACACTGCTCTGGACTCGCCCATACTCGCTCAAGTCGGGTAACGTCATCAACATTATCATCCAGGTTGTTCGTGTGTTGTCAGTCATCTGCATCTTGCTCTTCGTCGAGGAACTAGGCATGACCCAGACCACCAAGACGGTTACTGGTCTGGTTCTCGTTGTGGTTCAGGCTTCCTTGACAGGTGTCTTGGCTATCCTCATCGCCGTCAATGCCATCATCATTTGCTGCAAAGAGAACCCCCACCGCAAGAAGCGCAAGGAAGCTGGTAAGTCAAGGCCTCCCTCGTTCCCGCATCACTCCGTACTAATTCCAAGAAATAGAAAAAGCCCGCGACCTCGACAACCTCACCCCCCTTGACGCCCGCAACTCTCTGCTCATGGATCCCCAAGAATACAAACGCACATCCCTCCCCTCTCCCTTTGGCCCCCGCACCGTAGGCTACGACCGCGTGCCCCTCGCCGAACAACACACTGCCTACACCGGTCCCGGTGGACGCCAGTTCTCAGATGACCAGGGCCATTTGCTTGCAGATGCAAGTACATTTGGCCGTGCGCCCAGTCACGACCGAAGTCCAAGCCGCGAGCGCGACGACGTGGAATACGGGTATGCGCAACCGCCAGGCTACGGTCCTGTAGCGGGCGGTGCACCATGGCAGCCGGGAATGCAGCAAACTGGTCCACCGGGCAAAGGAGGATACGCATATTAGCATGATGGACTGATGGGGCGAAAGTCTTTCTTTATTATTGTTGTCAAACTCACATGGTCTACCCGACTGGGAATCTCGATATCTCTCTCTCCTTAGATTTATTATTTTGTTTGTCTTTGCATATAGCGCGGCGACGAAACAGCTCCCCCGTCCGTGGTTTACGAAGGTTTAAACTTTTCCTTTGCATGGTTTTCTTTATCTTTTGGACATATAGCGTTGTAATCTAGATGGGGGCTGGCCTGGTGCGAGCGTGTAAGTGGGTGTGTGGATGTGTGAGTGGATGTGATGGGTGATGTATCTTCTGTATTGGAGGGGAGAGAGTGAGGCAGTGGTTGAAGGAGGGATGGATATATTGAGTGAGATGAGGAGGGAACGGAGATGGAGAGGATTAGAGTAAAGGGTTAGAGTGAGTCCCCAGAAGAAATAGTAACAAGAAATCCAGACCCGTTAAAAATGGTCCGGAAATATGCAAATCCCATGAGAAATCAGTCTACTTATAGATTATTAGTGTTGGTAGAATTTCCTACAGCAGCGGCATGCAGAAGGCTTAGGTGGGGGGTACAATAGATAAATCTAAGCTTAGTTTAAATTTATCTATATCTTTTTCTATAACGTACTTTATAAGCGAGCGGGCCATACAAGCGAGTGGGCCACCTAACCAACTTTGCGCACCTCTACACCTTTGATCAACTATGGCCCCCCCTAACCACACC